>OY294046.1:24176553-24201980 GCA_958510825.1 Brachypterus glaber
CCAATTTTTAGGAGTTTGGACTTTTTACATGACTAGAACAAGCATATCAAATTGATGAATATTTATTGGATATTGATAACATGTTTAAAAAAGAAAAAGATAGTTTTTAATTTAAAATTTTAAACAATGCAGAATTTATAATTTGCACTAAAATATCGACGAAGTATGTACAATGTAAAAAACTTGGTAAGATACCATGAATCGACGAGTAATTTTCTGTAAAATTATACAGTCCGTAATTTGATAATAGGTGTAAATGATTACAAATCTATGTAATTTAAAAAAATTTAATATACCTAACTGTTGCAATTTTGTGTAATTTTACAGCGCTTTACAAAATATTACAATAAATTAATATTTACACACATTTACACTAATTCATGAGCAGTAGTCGGCGTAAACTCAGTTATGACTCATCAACGTTGAAAATAAACGCAGAAACATAAACTTACGGAATAATTTTGCCGAATTATGAGGAAAATTTTTATGAGGGTCACTTAATCGAAACATTTGACGACTAATTTGTTACACACAACAATATTGACTATACATATTAACAATACATATGTATATTTTATGTTTGTTTTTAACCTCGTACTATTCTACTTAATTAAGCATCCCCTAAGTCCAGGACTTGTGTGGGCTAGTAGTAGAGGGAACCACCGGCTTTAATTGACTTTCGAACCAATATATCTAGGGAGTACGCCTTCGCCAAATTTCAATTATTAATTAACTGAAAAAGGCAATCGGCGCCAGTGAGGTTTGAACTCACGATCATTAGATCAGTGTCAGGCTATATCGATGGCATTGACCGCTGAGCTAAATCTCCCATATATATAGGTGTTTTTTAAAGAAAAATCCGACATTCGATTTTTATCTTTTAAGAATACGGAAGTTTTTAATTTTTAATTATCGATAACTTTTTTTCCCACCTTACTCGTTTAAATGGAATCATTAAAAAATCAAGATAAAAGGAAATAAACATATAAATATTTAAAACCTCGCGTCAACGCTAGAGTCGACGCGGCGCCTATGCGAGGACTGGAAATTCGCCGAGTACTGTTCATGAGTTAAACATAGTCAATTGTAGCAAAATTAGGTACTTAGGTACTAAACTAAAGTATTTTTACATTATTTTTCCTACGACCTAGTTAGTAGTTAGTGCCTCCCCCCCCCCCGCTGCCTATGACAAGGGTCGGGAAGTGAAAATTAGCTGATTTTACATATTTGCTGTCAGAAAATTAGTAAACGTCAAACACGTAACCTCAAATTGAAATGTTAAGATTATTTTTGCGTTTTTTGGATGTTTAGGTGTTAGGTTGTAGGAAAAATAGTATGCGCACCTCGACGCAAAACATTTCTGTGAAGAATCAAGAACAAAGAAAGAAATTTAATATAATTCTTTACTAAATACACTCTGTATGGCTTAGTGATGAGCAACAGTTTAGATATTTAAAAAACGAGTTGAGGTAGTACCTAATAGTCTTAGATAAAACTGGTCTAGTCCAATATGAAAAAAACATTAAAAAACTATTTTGATTTAATGTAATTAATGGCACTTAAAGTGGTTTCAAACTATAGATAAACGTACCAACCCCCTTTTGTCAAATATAAACCATTTTCAAGCAGTTCTATACCGCATAGGCGACACTTGTATATAAACCATAATTTATGTATACAATAATTTATATTATGTAGATATATAATATTATTTTATTTATTATCAATTATATATTTTCATTATAAATTAAAATTATTTATTGCAAATTTAACTTCGCATGTGGTCGGCCGTACACTGCTGAAAAAAAAATTACACAGTTGACCGTGTAGACCTGAATTGACACGGAAACGTGTTAAAATATGTAAAATTGTGTAAATTTTACGAAAAACGGTGTTAAAATTGGACTTTTTTATACGATTTAATACGATTCAGGCTTACACGGCTGACTGTGTAAATGTTTTTTTTTTCATCAGTGTATTAATTTTGTTAATAAAAAAGTAGAATAACTCGTGTTTTTAAAACAAAGATTTTATACCATATCTACAAAAATAAAGAATAATACTTCACACTCAGAAAAAATTATAATTTCCAGAAAAATAAAACTAACTAATTATTATTTTTGTGTATATTAAACACGGTGGTTTTTTGCAAATTTTAACTTTTTGTTTCCGACCCCTGATTTTTTTTTTCATAAATTGATTAAACCCACCATAAGAAGCAATTTAGGCAAAAAAATTGAAATTTCGCTCGAATTCATCCTAAAACAATAATTCATTAGAAAAAAAATATACGACCTTTGTCGTTGGAGATACTGCTTTTTGTAATGTAGTGACTATAATTAATAATTTTACTACTATATATGAAATATATATATATATATTTCTATTTACTGCTCTACAGGCACGTCCTATGAACATAGTGCAATAAATTTATAAAAAAAAATCAGGGGTCGGAAACAAAAAGTTAAAATTTGTAAATAACCACCGTGTTAAAGTGTTTTCACCTTATTCTAATGATAATTTTGCACACTTTTTTTTCATTTGGCGACATAGTACGGCGTCTTATAGTACATGAAAAGTTTAAATATTAAAACTAATAAAACGTGTTGTTATAATAATTATTAATAAATTTTTTAATGGCCTTCCGCTAGGTTAAAGACTCGCACAAATGGTATGAAATTTACTGGAAATGGCAATAAAACGAATTTATTTTTATTTAAATTTTTAACATTTTCTTTTCGGTTTTTGTAATTTTGAATTTTATGCACGTTTGTTCACTAGAACCTGATACATTTTATAAACAATTACGTTAATTTTTTAAAACATATTTTTTACTTTTCAATAATAGTAGGTAGTTACAATAATTAATTAGGAGTAAGAGTATAGTATATTCTATAACTAGTATGGAATAGACAATATTCAGCGCGAGCGGAAAGTTTGTCATACGAGCCGGTAGGCGAGTATGACGGTCCCGCGAGCGCGGAATGACTATTCCATACGTGTTGTAGACTATACTTTTTCTTCGACTGCAAATATGAAACACTGTATGGCTTTAAAGTGCGGACAAGGTTAAAAACAATGTTTTTTGTGACTCGACATTGTAAATGCAACAAAACACATATCTTTAAATAAAGCAATTAATGTTATTTAATAATTTTATCCAATCAGTACTTAAAAAAGATTTATATTTAATTTTAGCACATATTTACAAATTAAAATGCAAAAATTGAAGGTTATGTCAGATTGTTGTGACAGATATAAGGTTTAAATATTTAACAATAGATGGAGCAGTTTTAATTTTTTGAACTAAATTGATAAAAATTGGTCAAATATTAAGAAAAACTAATAAACTTTATGTAATTTTAACGCAAAACTTTAAATTGCATTAAATTATTCAAAATATATATTTTTTTGCTAATTTTGCTACAGTTTTCTTTACTTTTATAAACAAGAGATGGCACTACATGTGCTCATTCTAACACTTGATACGGAATATTCATTCCGTATCTAGAGCTAGAATGGATTATTTCTGTGTTTGAAAAGTGTGTGTATTTGCTTACATTCTAAAGCAGTCGTAGAAAAATGTATTTTTCCTACGACATAGTAGTTAGTGCCTATTTCCCACTCGTTGCCTATGACAACGGTTGGGAAGTGACAATCAGCTGATTTAACATATCTGCTGTCAGAAAATTAGTAAACGTCAAACACATAACCTCAAATTGACAAATTAATTTTAAGATTATTTTTGTGTTTTTTTTTATGTTTAGGTGTTAGGTCGTAGGAAAAATAGTATATAAACCTCGACGCAAACCATTTCAGTGCACGAGAGAAAAAGAGCACTAGAAAAAAAGCAAACTAGATTCGCGTACTCTTTGCGTAATATACTATTTGTGGCGAACCTGCACACTGAACTTAAAGTGTACGTAATATCAATAAAAATTACATTAATATTTAAAAGTCATCGAAAATAATTTTTTTGACTTTTTATGTACCATATATGAACACAGGTTATTTTGATCCTGCGCCACGTGTATATTTGGTCCAAAGTATTTAAGAATTCTGGGACACGTACCTGCGACGCGCCGCGTCGTTCAAAGCCATTATTCTATTCTGCGCTAAAAATTCATTAATTTTGTTTTCAGTAAGTTAATTGTTTCCTATTATTGTATTAAAAAAATACATTATACAATCATATTATTAATGAATAAACATAATATTTAAGTAAAATTAATTTTAAGTCTTACTTTTATATTAAAGCTTAAGGTATTTTCTTTGGGCGAAAACCCAGTCCTTTGAAGAGGACACCTAAAATTGATTTTTATTTAATCTTTAATCCGCTGTTTTGTTGGTAAAATTGAGTAAATTTAGTGGTAGATTTCGGAAACTGATAGAATAGTTGGGAAAATAAAGGGGTACAGTTGGGAATTTGGCCAGTAGTTGGGAAAATTGGACTACAGTTGGAAAAATTGTAGTAGTACAGTTGGGTAATTTTTCAATTTTTCAGAGGTGAGGATCTTTTTTTTTAATCATCAAAATAAATTTTTGGAGGTGAGGACTTTTTTTTTTGTTATCAAAGTTTTTCCAGGGGCAAAGTAAATTTTTATTGCAGGGGTAAAATGAATTTTTGCACGGCTTGGAAGAAATTTTTCAATTTTAAGTTGGGAAATATATGGTCCGCCCCTCCCCCAATAAAATTGCTTCGGAGCAACCCTGTTTCCCAAATAAGTGTAATTTACGGGTTATAAAAAATTGAAAAATTTTCTTGAAAGTTGCTGTTACGATTTTATTCAGCTATAGCTGCGTACACGCAGTGGTTACTTTCCTAATCTGTATAAAACCACCGAATGTAATATATTATAATATAGTAATAGTATATGTAATTTTAATTTTTACAAGGACAGTTGATGGTGATCCAAACACTAAAAAATTGAGTGTAAACTGTTACACTCGCTTTACACTAAAACTGGTACGCATTTCTCACACTCACAATAGTAAATAATATCATTTACCGTTAAGAGTGTAAAATTAACACCCAGAAAATAATTTTTACCTTCTTTCGGAGTAAAACTTAACACTCGGTTTTTTTACGTGAAATGTTTACATACAGATAATAAGACAATTACCAGCTTTATTTTAAATAGATAAACTCAATAATAACCCCCGCGTGGCTTTTACTTTATTGAGTGGATAATTATTTATTTTTTTTAAATGTCATTAAAATTTTTAATAAAAATATGAATTCCTAAGCTATTTATTGGATAAAACCTTGTACTGCACTCATGGGTAAACAGATATTGCCCTCTCGAAAATTAACCTGCTTGGCTGACGCAGGTTAATTTTCTCATGGGCAATATCTTACTTTACCCACTAGTACCATAAATAACTATTTCCACCCTGCCTTTTTTAATGTGTAAGGGAACGTTCAAGTATTACGTAACGCAAATTTTAATCATTTTGGACCCCCCCCTGTAACGCTATTTTCCTACACTCAGAAAAATATCATCTTGTAAAATCAATAAGAAATTATTTTAATTTTAAAAAATTGCCTTTTAAAATATTAAAGGTAAAAACTTTGCGTTTTAGTTCTGAATAATATTAATTTAAAAACATAATTTTTACACCAAAACGTTTTTCACTTTAAAGTAAAAGTATTGTACCTTACTTTCTTATTTTAATGTTTTCTTAATAAAATTATAATATTTCCCTTTATATTGTTGAAAAATATCAATATATTAAAAGATTTCTTTTTAAAATAACCAGTTTTTGTATTCAAATCATTTCTAGTTTACAAATGGTTTAAAAGGAAACATTTTTCAAATTACAGTGAATATTTTTATTTTTACAATGGCTTATTAAATTAAAAAATATCTTTTTTAATTAACAAAAAACACTGTCGGAGCAAAAACATATTGGTTTTCTTTTAAATCATATGACTTTTGTTTGATTTTACAACAATTTTTCTCTGAGTGTATACTATTAACATGGGCGTAACACTCCAAAATGACCCCCACCCCCTCTAGGAGCGTTACGTAATACTTGAACGTTCCCTAACATTTCGATTCTTGTTTGTTTTTATATTAGTCAGAATTTTTTAATCATAGGTGGCAATGTTGGTCATGGATGAGCGTTTTTTTAGTCAGATTTTAATCTGAGGAGGGCATACTTGTAAAATTTCAAAAACACCTAACCCTCCCTAGCGGTCTACCGCCCAGGCAACCACAAGATGACGGATCACGTCTTTATCACGTGAGAAAGGCGTCGAAAAGGGGGTCAAGTCGCAAGCTGCCCAAAATATGACCTAAATGAAACGTCATACGGTGCCCAAAAAAAACGTCGCTTCAGTAACGTTTTTATCACGTCAAAAAATAGTCAGACAAGTGAAGTCAACAAATAAATAATTAGAAGTACCTGTATTTGAGTATTTGACAAAAAGACGTCATGTCATGTCAATTTTTAAATATATTTTTTTTTAATGAAATTGTGATGTAAGAAGCAAAATTGTTATTAGAATTATGGCTGTAAAGAGATATGAAGGAGAGGAGAAACTATGGAAATGGAGTGGAGCGCGAAGAAAGTAATTTATAAATTTTATGTAAAAATCAATAAAAATTGGAACTGCAGTTTTTTTTTTCAAAATTAATGGAGAGCCCCTAGCACAAGCCAAGAGCTTATTTGGGGCTCTCCATGCCTATGTAACACTATAAGAAATAAACAAAGTATGTAGGTATTTCTAATTATTTATTTATTGACATATGTAAGAACATATATTCATATAATAGAAAAATAATGCATTTTTTCCTATTTACTTTTTACTGTCGCAACTAGAAATTTGTTACGTATCCATTTCTCACATTATATATATATTTTTTAATTATCTTTAAGCATTTATTACAATTAAAAGTCAATAAATAAAAAAAACTCATGTAATTTTGACTTTATCGATAAGATATATTCATATGAAATAAGTTTTGTAGTTATACTTGAAATTTTCAATTATGGCGCGTTATTCCGACAAGCCTATTTGCTGAACCTATTCTTCTCCAGCCAAACTTTATTTTTAAAATAAAAGGATAAAATCTTTTATAGATAAAAACAAGTAAGTAACTAGAAATTTTATTTAAAAATAACATTAGACGGTTTCGGTATGGGGTTATTTTATTAATGGGTACATAATTAAAAATGTTTATTTGCACGTTTTATTTGCACGTTTATCACGTTTCATCCACGTCGAAAAGATCACGTTTCATCCACGTCGAAAAGATCACGTTTCATGCACGTCGAAAGATCACGTCATTGTGGTGGGACTTATTCACGTGATTTTAACGTCAATAAAACGTCATTTGGAAACGTGATTCCAGGCATCGGGTGACGTTTTTTTCACGTTTCTGTAACGTGATTTGGTTGCCTGGGCGATTACTTTAGAAAATGTAATAGTAGATGCGGCTTAAATATATAACGGCATACAGAAAAAAATCGTGAGTGTAAACGCCTTCACACGGCTATTATATAAGTAATGTGCAAAATCCTAATAGCAATGCTTAGATATGCGTTTTAACAATATGGTGTTATATTACCAGTTTATATTATTTTTTATTATTTCTTTTTTTAATATTAACAGCGCGCGGCTTTAATTATTTCCTGCAGAACTGTTGGCAATACTTAGAAGTACAGCAGGAGCATGATAAAAATAGTAGGTCACTTTTTAACATAATTTATTCGTTAGTATATAGAAAATTCACTGTGTACACTTTGCACGAATTTACACTAAAATTAATAGACAACTTTTCGGAAATATTTCAAAAAGCTCATGATGGTTCATAAATAAGGGGGGTGAGCCAATTATTGCTATGTGGGTTTATCCTTTGTTTCATAAATGACGCTGCTGGTATATTTGTTGGTAATGGCGTACACAAAAACGCATTTCGTGTTTCGTGCTTTTCAATTATAAAAACTTGTAAAACTGTGCTGACTGTCGCAAGCTGGGTAGCATTGATTATTGCGGGGCAAGAACGTAATGCATTTTCTTGGCTCATATTGTGTTTCACTCAATAAAGAAGCGAAAAGATAATTTTTTGAGATTGTTGTCTAATTGGCTGTATTCCTAATATTGCCATGGGAAGTAGATGACAACAAAAAAATGACAAAAACAAAAAGGAACAAGAAAATAAAGTAGGGAACAAATAAATCAGAGAGTCCTGAATCTTGGTTCTGCTTTTTATTCGAAGAGAATCGCCAGGCGGATAAGATATTTTAATCGATACGCACATGAAGAGTGCGTGGGGCTTACTAAAAATTACAAATTGTTATTTAAGTGCCCAAATTGTACCTAAAAACAGCTAAAATTCTTATTGTGCCACAATATTTACTTATTAGTTTGTTAATTTTTTGTAAGTCTGTTCTTTACTATTATTGCCAGTACTCTGGCAATATATGGGTCCTGAATTCCTAATATTGTCAGTATGCAATCTTTTTAGGGGGGTTAAGTCCAAAACCTTAACTTTTATCTTAAATTAAGAAATAACGTAAGAAAGCAGGCGAAGATTTTTACAAATTCGATGGTCTATTTTGTTTTTAAACCGGTTTTTAAAATTAAAATTAATTAAATTTAAAATTTCACAAAAATACAAGAAACTTTTTTTTACGAATTTCACTCTTAACTTCTGCAAAAACGTAAAAAACCCCTAGTGCCACAGGTAATTTTTTTTAAAATTCTTAAACAGTAGATATTATTACTGAAAATTTCAAAAAAATGCAAGAAAGCTCTAGTGCCGTAGGCGAAAATTTTTACGTTTAAGTTATACAGTCTTAGAAGGCCCCAGTGCCACAGGCGAAAATTTTTACAAACTTGATGGTCTATTTTAATTTTTAAATAGTTTTGTTATTTTAAATTTCATAAAAATTTAAGAAAGCTCTAGTACCGCAGGCGAAATTTTTTACGAATTTTACGCGAAAGTTTTAGAATCTTAAATTAAAAAAAAAAAAAAACGTAAAAAGCCCTAGTGCAATAGGCGAAATTTTTTACAAACTTAATAATTTTTAAACAGTTTTATTTTTCAAAATTTCACAAAAATTCGCAAAAACACTGGTGCCGCAGGTATTTAGAATTTAAAATTTCACAAAAATATAAGCACCGCAGGCCAAAATTTTTACGAATTTAAAGGTCTATGGTCCACTTGAACTCAATATATACCGTAAAAAAAGTTTGTTTTGGCGCCCCTTACTGTTTTTTTTTTTTGGAAGGAGAAAACTCTGAAAATATGAGAGTAATCTAAGGGTCCCAATTGGCCCCTTAAAATTCGTAAACTATCTATTGATCGTATAAAAAGTCCAAACCGTGACATACGTGAAGCTACAAGAGCCTTCCCGACCAAGGGAGGGAAATGAGGTATTTTTAACTTTTTGGGAAGTTGCAGTTAATAACACCGGCACACAAAAAAAAAAGTTGTTTGTACATCAGACACGACCTACCTACCGGCATGTATTTTGACCCGCTGAATCCGAATTTCAAGTCAGTTTGGGCCGTCCACCCTTCAATATTTCCCCTCATTCAGTTCATACATCAGTTTTAGAGATATTGCAATTTTTTGCTACTTTTAACATTTTTCAAGGTTTTTGTACAATTTCTATGATTTAGAACGGTTTATGGTCTAAATAAACTTCAGATTTGTATTCAGCGGATCGAAATACATAAGAATTATGCTTAATTTCGATTCATAATTTTTTTTTATGACTATTTATCCCATTTTTACTATTTTTACAATTTACTCGATATTGAAGGGTGGACGGCCCAAACTGACTTGAAATTCGGATTCAGCGGGTCAAAATACATGCCGGTAGGTAGGTCGTGTCTGATGTACAAACAACTTTTTTTTTTTGTGTGCCGGTGTAATAATTCATTTTACAACTTTTATGTACACGGTGTATTTGAAATAGCGTCGGAAATTTTCTCAGATGATTCTACATCATAAAATATGGCAAAAAGTTCCTATAAACATATGTCTAAAAATGCCTCATAAGGGAGCTACGCCCCTTTGAATGTGGCTAAAAAAATCGTTTTTTATTTAATAACTCAGGAACCCTTTGAGATATATCAACAAGGTTTTGCACGTCAACTAATCCTACCAAGGCCCGTTTTTATGTGTTATTTTCATGTACTTATTTCAACCAGGGGTGTGCGAAACGGGGGGGCTTATCAGTTTTTTGTCCCAAACTTTTTTCTGTGTAACTTTTTTGCAATTTTATTTTTGAAATATAATTCCTCAGGTCAAAATACATAAAAAAGGTATTCTTGTTGTAATACTGTAGGATTAACCGTTTTCGAGAAAAATTCATTTGAAGGTGAAATTCCACGGTTCGAGGACGAAAAATTAAATACTAAAATGTTGAAAACCAAAATTTTAATAATGCTGGGCGAATGTACATTAAAAACTAAGAAAAAAACCTCATATACAGGTACTTCCAAAAATCAATCCTAATGGAGCTATGGTCTCCTAAATATGCACCATTTTTAAAGGGCTATGGTAGCTTTAAAAGCTTTTTTTTGACCTACATGTATGGAAACTTTTTTTCTTAGTTTTTGATGTAGAATAACATTGCATTATTAAAATTTTGGTTTTCGACATTTTAGTATTTAATTTTTCGTCCTCGAACCATGCAATTTCAAATGAACTTTTCTCGAAAACGGTTAATCCTACAGTATTACAACAAGAAAACCTTTTTTTATGTATTTTGACCTGAGGAATCATATTTCAAATATAAAATTGCAAAAAAGTTACACAGAAAAAAGTTTGGGACAAAAAACTGTTAAGGCCCCCCAGTTTCGCACACCCCTGGTTTAAATAAGTATGTGAAAATGACATACATAGATGGGCCTTATTAGGATTAATTCACGTGCAAAACCTCGTTAACATATCTCAAATGGTTCCTGAGTTATTAAATAAAAATCGATTTTTTTAGCCAATTTCAAAGGGGCGTAGCTCCCTTATGACGCATTTTTAGACATATGTTTATAGGAACTTTTTGTCATATTTTATCATGTAGAATCACCTGTTAAAATTTCCTACGCTATTTCAAATACACCCTGTATATATGTAACTAGTTAATTCTAAATGGTTTTAATAAAATATTATACAAACCTCGACGGAAAATTTTTCCTTCGGGAATTATCTGACCGCGGGGCTAACGCCCCTTGGTCACCTAACCTTCCCTTAGGAAATTAAACTTTTTCCACCTCAGTATGTAATATACTATTAAAAATGTACACTGAGAATTCGTTATCGTAGTACTAAACGTTTTTGCCTATTTGTAACACCAGGCAAAATTTGTTATTAATTACAAGTTGTTACAGTAAAACATAATAGAACAACGTTATTTTTTACTTGTAATTAATAACAAATGTTGCCTGGGGTTCCAAATAGGCAAAAACGTTGAGTATTTACCACAGTAATTCTCAGTGTACCTATCTGATCGAACTGAATTTATTTGTTTTTTAATGCATTCTAATATACATGTATTATTAAAATGATTTAACTAAAATAAAACGAGCTAAGCGCCAAATAAGAACTCCTAAATAAGCCACTTTAATATCCTGTATTATTTATTAAATTAGAAAATGTTGTTAACCTGTAAATGTGTGTCTATTAAAAAACAATTAATATAAGAATTCATAATTTAATACTAATGTGTTAACAACATTTGGTTCATTCAACTTGGCTAAATAATAAACAAAAATGCTATTATAGACGATAGAAAAATCAATGTCAATGATTTTTATATTATTTACAAATTTCAATTGTTAAATTAAATGTTTTAATTTAATGCGTGAGTGATGAACGTTATTAAAAAAACTTTATATAGGTATAGTGCAGTCTGGGTTGCCAACTCTGAATCATTAAAATAAAGGGCACAGACCTATAAAAAAAACGAAACCACTTTGGTTTCTTTATTACAGAAATACAAGCGTTCGTTTTTGTTGGCCAAAGTCTTCCTCATTGCAGAATATCATAAAAACAGGCAAAAAAAATAACATACTCCTTTCACAGCTTTGTATGTGAATCTGTTAGCGTTGTGGCCGACACAGGTGGGCAGAGCTCCACGTCGTACTAACTCCATATCCCGTCTATCTTTGTTTAACACGTTCGCTGTCGCCATTAAAATAGACGCTCATCCCAGGTGCCGGACTAATTTTGTGCAATGTTATTCAAATCTACAAGTATCCCGCCAGGTGGGCTCTCTGCATTTAATATGAGTCATTGATGGACCCACCAGGTGGGTTGTCGGCAGCAAACGTGTTAAGTCCGAAGTTATGCGAAAATACAACTTTACATTTTGATTTAATTGAAAAGGCTTTATTATTAAATATAATAATTATTAAGTGTCCTTTTTAACGTTTGATCTTTAAAAACAATTGTGACCCGTCGACCTCCAATAAAATATTATAAATGTCTCACATTTTTTAAGATCAGTCGTAAATTTAAAGGGGATTAAGCGTCCTTTAAGGGCTTTAAAAAAGATAAAGGACAGGTAGAAAATAAAAGACAGGAGTAGAAAATAAAGGACTGTCATTTGAAATAAAGGACGGTTGGCAACCCTAAGTGCGATCCAAAAAGCTATCTTTCGAAAGAGATAGAGAGGCCGTGTGATACATACTTTTAAAGCAAATAAAATTCTCTATTCGACTATACAGTTTTTAATTTTTTAAACATTTCAATTTTCCAATATTTTTTGCTAAAGAAAAGTATTACGTAACGCAAATTTGGCCAAACAAAAAAAAATTGAAAAAAAAATTGAAAATGATGTTTATTTATTTTTTAAAAAAGTTTAAGCCGCCATAACTTTTTTTTTGGAGGATTACTTTAAAAAACAATAGGGATCTTCCCCTCCTAGAACTTAATTTTTACCGAAATTTCTAGTCAATCGGATAATTAGTTCTTGAGTTATCGTGTCCACAAAAAACGTGACACCAGACGGACAGACGGACGGATATTTTGAAAGTTTCTTATATTATTCCCAGTGCCTGCGCTAGAATAATATTATACGGTAGTTGAAGTAGTAGTTGACTTTAAAAAAAAAAAAAAATCAAAAATCGTCCTAGACAAAAAATTCTTGAATTTAAATTTGTTTCATGAAAAAATAGGCAACTTTTTTTTTAATGTCCGCCTGACCGTTTGTCCGTCTGCCCATCTGTCCGCCTGTCCGTCTGTCCGTCTGTCCGTCTGTCCGTCTGTCCGTCTGTCCGTCTGTCCGTCTGTCCGTCTGTCCGTCTGTCCGTCTGTCCGTCTGTCCGTCTGTCCGTCTGTCCGTATGTCCGTCTGTCCGTCTGTCCGTCGGTCCGTCTGTCCGTCTGTCCGTCTGTCCGTCTGTCCGTCCGCCTGATGTCAAGTTTTTGTGTACACGATAACTCAAGAACGAATAATCCGATCGACTTGAAATTTTCAGGAAAAATGCAGTTCTACGAGGGAAAAATTCTAGCGCAGGCGCTGTGAATAATATAATAACTACTTTTTACATGCCTTCACAAATTTAAAATAAAATCTGAATATCATTTTTTTTTAATATTTATTTTTAGAAATGATTATCACTTTTTGATGTAATTATTATTATTAATAATAATTATAATTAAAAAAATTATGATTAAAAATATATTAATTTTGAGAGTCACTCATCTAGGGAAAGAGGAAGAGCAGTTAAAATTGACAAGAGGAGGGAAAGAGTTGACGGTTATAGTTATAATTTATAACTTACAAACACAAAAGGCGATAAGTCCAACTTAGCTTACTTTTGGAAACCGCAAAAAACTTTCATTCTATTTGTACAAGAATTTTAAATTTGAAACCTGTGACATTTTATTCAGCTCAATGGAAGTAATGAAACCCCTTGCCTCCAAAAGATGAACAAGTACCTTTTAATCCAAACATCGATTTTTTTTCGTTGAAAAACAAGACTTTAAAAAGTCCAAACTCATGTAGCTCCTCCAGAATTGGGAGGCAGGTTAAGGTTGGGGACCCAATTATAACGCGGCGTTATTAACGCCACAGAAAATAAAATACTTGATATTAATTAGCTAAGATAACCCTCATATTTTGCCATCTTTTTTAACTTTGTTCATAGATACACTGGCGGGCGCGTTGTTGTAAAGGGGGGACAGCTGTCCGACAGCCGTCTTGCAGTCGCTTTTAACCAGTGTTAAACTAACCTACGCCCATGGACGTATGAACAGCTCGCTAACTCCCGAGGTCTATTAATTAGTCATTTCAATAAATCCGAACAGTAAAATTTTTACTCATTCTTAGGTAATGTCGATGAATCAAAACAATTGTACATCAAATAAAAAACAATAATTGACTCACTTTGTTTTTTATTAAACTCATTTGTTTTGATTTTCAGTTAAAATTTGAACTTTTGATGTAGGTGTACTTAAAACAATTGTGTCATGACTGACTTATAAATATATATTCTATAAAATATACAAACGTGTGTACCGCACTGACCTGGCTTAACGGGTACGTTGACATGGTCTTCTTGCTCTTATTATACACAGCGCCTGCGCTAGAATGGAAGTATACGGTAGTTTCGAATATTCAAACATTTTCCTACACAAAAAATTCTTGGATATAAATTTGTTTCATGAAAAAATAAACAACTTTTTTTAATATCCGTCTATCTCTCTGTCCGTCTGTCCGTCATATCATGATTTTTCTGAACACGATAACTCAAGAACGAATCGATCGACTTGAAATTTTCAGGAAAAATCAAGTTCTACGAGGGGAAGATCCCTATTGTATTTAAAAGTTAAATGGTTAAACTTAAAAAAAAAATTAAAAAACTATAATTTTTAATTTTTTTTTTATTTTTTTGCAAAAATTTTGATTATTTTCTTTTATTTTTTTTTTCGTTTTTCGTAAAAAGGAAATAAAAAAAAATTGAAAATTTTTTTTCGATTTTCTTTTTAATTTTTTGTTTTTCAAAAAAAAACTTATTTTTTTAATTTTTTTTTTTGAAAATATATTTTTTAAGTATTGGGGAAAATATACCATTTAATGTGAATAGCATTCATTACATATCGTCACAGCTTGTTTTGATTTAACAGTCGTATTTTCAAATATCGCATACTAGGTGTCACAAGAATGATTGCCTACGAAATATCTCCGTAACAATATTAAAATGCAGATACGATATTCTAGTTTAGAACGGCGGTAAAACTTTTATAGGGATTTCGTTTCTAAATCCAAGCGCAGGTGCGCGCAGGTGACTTTTTTCCCTACAGAGATTTTTGATCACTGAATCCAAATCTGGCCGCAGGATAGAATCATCAGACTGAAAGGCGCAGAATATCGCACGCTGTTCGTTACCGACTTATTTTTTTTGTGGAGCTGTGTAATTTAAAAAAAAAACTATAATGGGGATTCCTATTAGGAAATACCCTATAATAGGGAATACCCTAGTTCTATTATAACACATTATTATTTTCTTATACTTAGGTGATTATCACCTTGATGCTGTTTTTACCTCATGCGGTTACATTAAGCTTTAGGATTAATATAATTACATATAAGTACCTACCTACTTAATTCTTAACATAACGTGCGGTCTTAACTTTTTAACGAGTGAAGATATCGACTTTAAATTGGAAACACTTAAATGAGACAACTTTTAAGTAAAAAAACTATATTTTTTTAAATATATTTGATATTTGTAATTTTTTAAATGTCGGCAAAAATTAAACGATTTTTGATCAATTCAAAACTGAAAAATCTTTAATTAAAAAAAAATGTTTAATAAATAAAAAAGATATATAGTCAAATAGAGTATTTTATTTTCTTTATAATGATGTATGACACGACCCCCTTTTCATTAAAAAAATCTCCTCTATGCCCCCTAACCACATTTTATCAAATATATGTCAGATATTTTAAGATACGTGTCCCAAATTTAAAGTAGATATGTTAACTCGCTTAAAAGTTAAGAGGGGGGGACTTGCATAAATTTTAGCTGTTGATTTATTGTTAATCTAAAAAAGGGATCTTTGGGCACGAGGTCCGGCTACGATGACTATGTACTTAAATTGTATTACAATTTGTTTTTCCATTTCCCACTAAACCGGGGTGCATGGCTAACCAAATACCTAAAAGGTCCACATTTTTTTTCTGAATTACATCCAAATAGCGAAAAGCCATACATATTTTGCCTAAATTATGGACCTTCGGGGGGCATAGTCCCCAAGGTCTCCCTCCTTGATGGACTGCGATGTTAACCGACTGATTGTAACCCACCTTCCAACCACATTAAAAAGTAAATTTAAGAAAAATTTAAATAATTGGTTATTTTTTATCGAAGAATTTGAGCTGATGAGTTTTTTTTAGTTTATACTTGTTTTTCTGGTACAACAAAAGTTGGTAATCTTTCTGGTAAAATAATTAGTAATTTTTCAATTAATCAAAAAATTGTCAAAATAGTGTTATGTTCTCTCTTCCGCAATAAACTGCCTTCGCTTTGTCTTTGCCCCGTTGTCCTCTAGTGTTGTTTACATTAATTACATATTTAAGAGTATATATAATTTTTTTAATGCAATAGAATTAAATGTTTAATTAAAATCCAAGTAAAGATCTTTAAAGTCGTTAAAAAAATAAACCAATATTTTTCTGGAAAAAAAAAACCTGTAATAGGAATTACTTAGGTATTAGCAAATAACCCTAAACAGTTTCTAGTTGTACAGATGCGAACAAGACATTAATATGATTCTATAATAGGTGATTATCGCCTTGATGATATTTTAACCGCATGCGGTAATGCTAATGCTTTTAGGATTACCCATTAATACATTATAATTTGGAATTACCATTTTTATAATTATTTAAAGTAGGGGAACGTTCAAGTATTACGTAACGCAAATTAACCCCCCCCCTGTAAAGCTATTTTCCTATACCATTAACATGGGTGTTACTCCAAAATATATATATAATACATAAGCCACTTTTAGAGCCCACTGTAACCGTAACAAAATACTTATGAAAATACATAATATCGACACTCCCATACAACAAGGATGTAACTCAAGTTAGACCTATTTTGAGTTATACTCATAGGTAAACGCCTTGAAAAAAGACACACATGGTGGTACTACTCAGATTTCTCCACAGGCCATTTTAACCAAAATTTTACCTAAAAACACTAAAGTAAAAAATTCTAATTTTGAATATTATCAGAAACAAACAATAAATAAACAATGTTTACTTATAGAGTTAAATAGAGAATGTTATAAGTTTTCAAATGATATATCACATGGCTTCCTTTTCCACTTTAATCATTTCCCCACCCTTAAATAAGAAAAAAAAATATTTTAGAAATTTAGCTGTCGTGAAAAATGACAATATATGAGTTACGGCTTTGTTGCTTGGGGGTATCGATATGTTAATCTTATAGAGAATTTCAAGAGCTACAAGTTTGTTTATAACCACTTTTATCCTCCGATGAATAATTTGGCTAAAAAATCGAAAAAATAAATTTTACCCACAACATGGCCATTTTTGAATATTTATAACTCGATTGTTATTAATATATTAAAAAAATGATTCCAACAAAAATTGTCGGAAATTTTCTTCCTAACAAAATTGGATATGTGTATTTTTATCGTAAGATGCATATTTAGCGAGATAACGGCACTCACCCCTAAAATTCAAGATAGCTGACACCCCTTACGCAAATCACCCGGTGAAAAACTAACAGGAGTATTCTGTTACTATCCACTACTACCCTTTAAAATCTCAGCCCGTGTACATTTATTGCAATTTAACATAGGAATTTTTCGTTATTTGACTGGACTATTATCCTATGGATTCATAAAGTACCTACTTTACTTTCCTTTGGGAAACCTGGTGTTCAACAGTCAAATAATAACTTTACGGTCTATATTCGAAAAAACATACACTTTTAAATATAAAGTATGTAAAAATACTATACTAGTTAATACCGGAAACAACGTAGGAAATAGAAAAATCCGCTCTATTAGGTCCACGTGCCTGGCATGGGGGTAAATGAAGGAATTAAATGTTGTAAATGGACATTACCGGTGCAGAATTAACAAAGTACAAGAAGTTTTACTTAAGTCGCCGGTGTCAATGCTTGTGCAGGGGCACGCGACTCATTTGTCACGACACGATGGATTCCTTACTCGTGATAATTTGGCTAAAAAATCGAAAAAATAAATTTTACCCACAACATGGCCATTTTTGAATATTTATAACTCGATTGTTATTAATATATTAAAAAAATGATTCCAACAAAAATTGTCGGAAATTTTCTTCCTAACAAAATTGGATATGTGTATTTTTATCGTAAGATGCATATTTAGCGAGATAACGGCACTCACCCCTAAAATTCAAGATAGCTGACACCCCTTACGCAAATCACCCGGTGAAAAACTAACAGGAGTATTCTGTTACTATCCACTACTACCCTTTAAAATCTCAGCCCGTGTACATTTATTGCAATTTAACATAGGAATTTTTCGTTATTTGACTGGACTATTATCCTATGGATTCATAAAGTACCTACTTTACTTTCCTTTGGGAAACCTGGTGTTCAACAGTCAAATAATAACTTTACGGTCTATATTCGAAAAAACATACACTTTTAAATATAAAGTATGTAAAAATACTATACTAGTTAATACCGGAAACAACGTAGGAAATAGAAAAATCCGCTCTATTAGGTCCACGTGCCTGGCATGGGGGTAAATGAAGGAATTAAATGTTGTAAATGGACATTACCGGTGCAGAATTAACAAAGTACAAGAAGTTTTACTTAAGTCGCCGGTGTCAATGCTTGTGCAGGGGCACGCGACTCATTTGTCACGACACGATGGATTCCTTACTCGTGACAAATGTTTCCGCTTGGCTAAATTTTGTTTTTAAACGAATGTTTAGAACAATTTTTTTTAAACACCAAACCAGCAAAAAACCAAACCAAACCAACGTTAACGTAAACCAACCCCATTAATAAAAACACCATCCGAAAAAAAACTGTTTTTTTTTTAGTAATAGATTACCCTGGTGATATCAATCTCCTTAAAAAAAACTTTTTGGTTTGAACTACTGAAAAAAATGGGGCATTTCCACAAAAAACGATTACCATTTTCGTTTTCAGGGGGCCAAAATAACTAAAATATACTTCATTCCAAACGATAACAGATTTCCATAAAGTTTTTTTGCCAAAACAAAAAATATGTAAAAAATTGCCATAGAAAAAAAAATGGTGCATTTCCTCAAAGAACGATTACCATTTTCAGATCCAGGAGGGCCAAAATAACTAGAATATACTTCATTTCTAACGATAACAGATTTTCAAAACGTTTTTTTTTGTCAAAACAAAAAATATATAAAAAATGGTCATAGACAAAAAAAAGGTGCGTTTCCGCAAAAAAAAGATTACCATTTTCGGATTCAGGGGGGCCAAACTAACTGTAATATGTTTCATTTTTAACGATAACAGATTTTCATACCGTTTTTTGCCAGTAGAAAAAATATATAAAAAATCCCAAAAGAAAAAGAACGGCTTATTTCCGCAAAGAACGATTACCATTTTCGAATTTGGGGGGGTCCAAAAAGGTATTTTTTTTTTTTTTTTGAAAATTTAGCTGATTTCCTGTAAACGAAAGTTGACCCGTGGAGTTAGCAGGTTAACACTCTAAGCCCACGATATGTATAATATAACCACATTATATTAATATATTATAAATATTATGTACTACTTGTGCTGTCAAAAAGTCACCCCCCCTCTTAACTTTTGAACTACTTTTGATATCGTCTTCAAATTTGGAACAATCAATAATACAACTTAAACTATCTTGGCATATATTCGATATTTTTAGCTTTTAAAATGTGGTTTATACCTACACCCCCTATAGGAGGGATGGCAAGGTGGGTCGTGTGATACATCACATCATATATTTTTTAATTTTTTAAACATATTTTTAAGGTTTTAATTTTTTATTTTGTTTTGCTAAAAAATACAATTTTTAACACATTTTTTTGTAATTTTTTTATTATATAAAATTGGTTTAAAAGTATAATTTACTTATTTGCATTGATGCATGATCATAAAATTAACCATTTTTCAAAAATTGATTATTTTTTTTTTATTTTCCATTTTCAACCCCCCAAAAACGTATCAAAAAAATAAAAAAATATGTGGTCAAATAGAAAATGTTATAAGTTTTAAAATAATTTACCACACGACCCCCCTTTTAATTAAAAAAAATATGCCCCTTATGATCCCCTGCCCAAAATTTAAAAGCTTAAAATATCAAATATATATTATACTTAATATGCCGATATATATCGGCATATCGGCAACGTCCATATCGGTATCGGCCGATTATCGGTATCGACAAAAAATCCATATCGGCCGATCCCTAGATATAAGTACTATATTTTGGGGTTCTTGTAGGGCCCTAAATAAAGTGACACTAAACGTCAACTGTGGGCAGTTAAGTCAAACTTATTTAGAGTTTTCTACTAGAACTAGAACATTTCTAGTTCTATAGTCGAAATTAGGGGCACTGAGGGGCATTATTCCGCCCCCCCAATGCTTAGGGCTGGCTGGCAATAATTAAATTTATTGTACAAATTCAATATATTTGTAATTATCCCCTCCAATAAATGCTTAAATAGCCCCCCTCCTAATGCTTATGTATGCAAAACGGGGCTATAAACTAAATTAATCAAAAAATCCCAGTAAAGTTATGAAAAATGCTTGCCCGATACTAAATAACTTACCAAATTAAAAATTTGTGGGTTAGTTAGTTAGTTAAAGTTAAAAGTTATTTATAAAAAAACTTCAAGGAAAGAATCTAAACCCTCCCCACTTCTTGGGGGTAGTTACCATGAAGTGGTGGTTGGTGACGTCACAGTACCACGTGATCGCTTACAACTAAGTGCATGTCTAGAGATGGCAACTATACCGGGTACTTCAAATCACAACTGATAGCAGTTCGGTTGCGCGCACTGTGAGTGACAGTTCTTATTTGTTTTTCGCGACTAACTTGATGTTTAGTGACGTTTAGTTTTTCGATCCCACACACGTACACAATGGATATAAATTTTTTACCACACACGTTAGTTTTTTTTTGTGATTTTATCAAATGTTTTTATCTTTTTTGTGTTTTGTTTTTTTTTTAAAACGTAAAGTTTGGTCGAATTTTAAATTTAGTTGTAATCTATTATTTGACCGTGTCGGAAGTGATAAAAGAGATCTTATCATTTTTTTGATTTTTCGATAAGATTTTTAAGATTAGAAGTATGAACTCGATTTTGAAACATTTGTTATCTACTACTAAGTCAGTTTTTTTATTATTTTATTTGATAAAAAATCATAACAGTATTTTAAAAATAATAATATTTACGTTTTTTTTCTTTAAACGACTAGACCAAAGCCAGTTATAAATTTGTGTTAGACCAAATTAATTTTGAATTTTGTTCCAGTAACCTGTACAACAGAAACCCGACATACGCCACGGGAGCCATGTCATATACCACTGGTTCTCCTGAACTTCATCAACCAAATCAATTATGGTCAAATTCGGGTAAGTTATAACTTTTTCCTCCATGTGTACAGAAAAACCCCGTGTTGATAGAAATAGTTAAATATTAAATAGGGCCGACCCTAGACTGTGCAGTTCGTTTCTCACTATATGTATGTCTTGTGTTAAAATGTATATCTGTGATTTCTGTTTTAATTTTTATTTATTTATTATGTATATATTTAACAAAGAAAAACTCTATTAACAACCCCTGAGGAAGTAAATATATTTTACGAAACGTCGGCAAGTTTAAAAAAGTAGTTTTTCTTAAAGAAAAAGACCTATACCCACCAAACTAAAACTTAATATAGTTTAAAGGTCACTAAACCAAATTTATTTAAATTCTGTGTCTCCACTATTTTTTTTTACATCATGAACAGAGGCTGAACTTTTGGTATTTATTTATCGGGGCTTCGCAAAATTTACAATTTAAAAATATATTCACATCATAAATATAATTATCTTACCATTTCCATGCTGTTATTATACCTTTTTGGGATACACCAATTTATAAACATCAAAAATTGGTTCATTGGCCGACCTACGATGTAGGACGAATGCAGTTTTGTCAACATTGGCCCGTCGTATGTGGCCTTAGGGCGGCTGATTTATCCTCAGTATGTAGGCCCAATGTGGGTTTTCCAACATTGGGCCAATGTAGGGAACATTGGCACGCCTATGTTTGGCCAACGAACCATTGTTTGCTGGGCAATTTCTGCTTATAAACATTATTAGATACGTCACTACGTTATAACGTTAACATGATGGTATGTTTAATTTAACATTCTTTTTCGCGTGCTCCCGTTAAATAAATACTAAAAGTGCGCCTCTGATTATGAAACAAAACTTAACCACACGGTCAAACCAACTAGTCGCGACCTATTTTTTGTTTTTAATAGGCAACCCTCTGTATTTTTGTCCGGGTCTCTCAGGCATGGGCGGATTTAGGGGGGCCATGCCCCCCCCCCAGCGAGATATATTAGCATAGAAATAGCTTCAAAATTATATTTTTGGCGAAGGCGCAATTTTTTTCCTTATGGATGCCCCCCCCCCTTAAAGTGAAATAAATCCGACCTTGCTCTCAGGTGGGCTTCACGAACCCTTTCAGGACCACCGCCGTATATATACGTCACAAATTAAAATGATCCTCAACTACACTCCGAATATATACCGTATTTCCCAACTCTCCCCTACATGCCACTATTATTACTAAACATTAAGACCTGGCAACAATGTATTCATTTGTAGTATTTTGTTGGTTTACTATGATGTTTTTAATTTAATTAATTTTTATCAAATATTTTACTGGATTAGTACACACAGAAAAATATTGTCTTACACGGAAAAAAAAATTATAGCTAGGAGCGCTATAACACACATACCAAGCAAATTATAATCGTTTATTATATAAATACAAGGCTTTCTCTTACAATTATGGCAGTCAGTGTAAAAATTTATATGAAATACTTTAATTGTTTAGTGAATAATAAAATATAACAAATAGTATGGCATTTATAGCTTAAATAGATTTAATTATTGTCCGTGCTAATAATTTTTATAATATAATAAAATTTCTGTAAATTTATAATAGTGCCTGTAATAAATATAATCGTGTCTGTAATATATATAATCGTTTCCAATTTATTTTTAACATTATTAGTTATTGTGTCCCTTATAATCTATAGCTTAAATCACTATAATTTGCCACTGTTACCAAATATCTTATAATGTATAGCGCAGAGCCCACTAATTTCTTTCCGTGTACATCAAAAATATGGTGATTTGTATATAAGGAAGAAATTATGTTCTTCTTTTATGCATACTATATTCTTATACTTTTATATTTGAGAATGTTTTCCTTTCAATATTCTTATTCTTTGACATTTAAAGCACAATTTTGCTTTAAAGGAGAATATATTATCTTCGTTATATCCAAATTAAACATTCTTGATTTAAAAAAATATTTTTTTTCTGTGTATTTGTTTTTATGCACCGATAAAGGTTAATTTACTCAAAAATTTAACCAATTAAATGAAATGTGACAAACAAATCTAACATTTTATTGGTAAAATTCTTAGTTAGTTTAGTGTTAATTTTTGGGTTAATTAACGTTAAGACACAGCAAGAACCTCGACGTTACGTGTAGAGCACAAGTAAAACATTAAAGTAAACCAGTAAAACACTTAATGAATCCCATTTTACCGCTTTCTAGTAGCTAATAAAATACCTTTTTTGTTTATAAATAGCCTCCTAATAAAAAATTAATTAATTAATTTAACTGTTAAGGCGCATCCAAAGGCTCGCATAACTAGCATACTACATTTGAGAGCAAAAAAAATCGATCCACCTAAAAAATTGCCAGTTTTCAAAATCAAATATTTCGAAAACTGCTTAATGGCTGATTCTTTTTTTGTTTTAAAGTTTAAACATTCTTTACTTTTTTTTATTTAGAATAATTAAAAACAGAATTTTTGTATTAACAGTAACAAAAAATGTACAACCATGTTTTTTTGACCCATCTTCTAGGAACTGCATGGTACGCCACTGCAGCTGTTTACCAAACCGTTAAAATCTCTCTTATTGCCGCAGTTTTAATGAATATTTTTTTTTAATTTTTTTATATTTTTACTTGTGATTTAGGAGATATCAGGATTTTCCTGAAAGTTGTCATTTTTTCAGTTAATACAAAAATATTTTTTTAATCATTCTAAATAAAAACAAAAGTAGATAATGTGTAAGCTTTAAAACAAAAAAGAATCAGTCAAATCGTTTAAGTAGTTTTCGAAATATTTGAATTTAAAAAAATGGCAATATTTAGGTGGATCGATTTTTTTGTTCTCAAGTGTAAATAACATTACAATACCGTGATTGGCTTGATGTGCCGTCATGTACATGTGCGCAGGCTTATAACGTTCGCATAAGAGCCTGTGGATGTGCCTTTAACTTTAAGTGCCACAATTTAGTCTAATTTTGTTTTTAGGCCATTATACCGATCTTTCGAAACTGAGGGATTCTGAAACTGACCATTATACGGAGAAATTACTAGGTAAGACTAACTTTAAGCTAATGGAGTTTGATGACACGACACACAGTGAAAAACTAATATGAAGTATTTGTGATAATCAGAGTTGATACTTTCATTACAATAACAGGATCGGACAACAGGAATTTTAAATTATTTCTAATTTTTGGCGAGTTTGTTTAATACATAGGAATAATATGTCTGTACAGACAAATTATCTTATTCGGCATATGTATGTATTAAAGAAACTCACCAAAAATAAAAAATAATTTAAAAATCCTGTTGTCCGACCCTGTTATTGTAATGAAAGTATCAACTCTGGTGATAATTGAGTTAGATACTTTATAAAATAAATACTTATTGCAAGTATACAAATACTGGATATAGACATATTTAACAAATTAAAAAAAAACAAGAACTTGTTTAATTAGTATTTTTTATTATGCATGGATGACGATATATAGGGGGATGGGGGGTTAGGGGGTATACGAGTTTATAAAAGGCCCAAAAACATCTAAAATATGTTTAAAATTGAAATTTCGGAATGCTACGCCATCTAGATTGTAAACAGCTATAATTAATTTTAATCAGTAATAATTTTCTTTTAATTGTCTTATCAAATTATAATAATTTGTTGTTAATTATTTCAGTAATCTCACTTTAAAATAACCACATAGCTTACCGCAATTATCTAATTTTAGAACAAAATTGTGTTACGAGAAAAAGTTATACGGTATAACCACAACCAATAAAAAGCTAAACTTAATGTAATAAATCTAAACTAACGAATGAAATGAAATGTTTAAAATAAATAATACTCGAAATAAT
>OY294046.1:24202180-24245003 GCA_958510825.1 Brachypterus glaber
TTCTGGAGCGGGCCTCCAGTTATCTGAAGACTACACAAAATCTCCCTCATTACCAGGTTTTACCAGATTAAACACAACTTTCCAGTCTCAAAATATCCCTACCCGACCCACACAATATCCGTTTGCTAATTATGATTGTTGGTCACAAACTTACGTGGATAATGGGGCTTTACCATCACTACACACTGCAAGTACTCATAGAAATAGGCTACCCGCATCTCAGACACTTCAAGGCAGTAAGTACTATTTTAATTATTTATCAATATCAATTTATCGACTGGAAATTAAAGTGTTTAATCCAACACATAACCATAATTAAGTGTTTATGCATAAACACTTTGCTTTGTCATTTTAAATAAAAACTAGCACGCTTGTCTAAAAGGCAACTTTAACAGTTATTATTTTTATCATGGGTAATCTCTTGGTTAAAAAAACTTACAGGAAAGCCACTCTAAAAATAACCTTGTTTTCGCATGCGCGCTTTTGCCAACAATGAAATTCTGCAAACGTAACATCAGGCGTATGCTTCTTGTTATTTTATTAGATTGGAATCGCGCGCATGCGAAAACAAAGTTATTTTTAGAGTGGTTTACCTGTACACTGTACACCAGCCTTTAATTTCGACCAGTCAGAAGTCAGTCAGACTCCAAGTATAGTTAAAAAAAAATCAACCTTTAGTTTGTGATTTGTTAAAATAAGCTAACAAAATATGTCGCTGTCGCGTTACAGTTCTCGTAACCAAGAATTTACTATTGATTGAAATAATGGCTGTAAATTTTGATTTTGTATCCGGAAAAGTTGACTAACGACATGCAATTTTGGCATATATTTGACTTTTTGTTTTTGTTTTTGTTCAATTCATTTTTGATGTTTATCACTGACAAATATCAAAAATGCGTTTTGATAAATTATCAGACAGCTTTTATGCCAAAAAGTCGTTGCTCTCGTTTTTAAAGCAAATTAAAGGTACCTTTAAAGTTGACGTTATTTGATTTACTCTTTGAACAATCCTACAACGTAAGAAATAGTTACTTACTTTTACTTATTAAGGCCCGGTTGTACAAACCTAGCTCAAATCTGAGCCTACCCTGTCTGTCATGGAAACGATTGTTGCAACAAATGTTTCCATAGTAAAGGAGCCTCGCTCAAAGTTAAACCAGGTTTGTACAACTGGGCCTAAAAAAATAAAAATGAATAAAAATGAAATAAAAAACTAATAAAACTAGAAAAACCTCAAACTATGACGTTTTAACCTTTGTAAAACCGGAAAAATTGATGTTGGATAAAATACTGTCACGTGAATTAAATGATAACACTAAAAAATTAACTCACTCAGCTTTGGAAGGCCTCGTGAGTAAATTTGGCTTGCGGCCTACGAGTCGTGGGTAATATCTTACTAACGCACTAGTACGTACCGTAAACAATTATATTATTGTTTAAAGAGATCAGGTACTCTTGCACAAAATGCATTAATCAACGTTTTTGAAGTTAGCTACATACACGACTGTTAGGTCCATAGACTGCGGAAAAATTTTACCCGCTCAATTTTGAAGAATAATTAATTTAAAAATTTTCTACTTTACTTTTTATTATAAAAAAAATAAATACCGCTTATTTAAAATTTACTAGATCTTATAAATACCAACTTGTAATCAATCTTATTTTTTAAAAATCCTAATATAAAATAGAGTACCTGAATATTTGACCTTTGATTTCTTAAAAACCTTTCAGGCACTTTAATATAGACGTTATATTTTATAGGGACCAAACACCTAGAATTAATTTTAAAAACCATATATGGTTTTATATTTAAAAAACATACAGAGCGTGTCAAAAGTCCGCCCCCTTTAACTTTTGAACGGCTTAAGATATCAACTTGAAATTGAAAATACCTAAATAACATAACTCAAATATTTTTTCAGTATACATTTGATATGGTTAGGGGGCACAATGGAGATAGGGGGTAAGGAGGACATTTTTTTAAATAGAAAGGGGGTCGTGTGTCACATCATTTTAGAGCTTATAAAATTCTCTATTCGACTATATAGTTTTTATTTTTTTAAACCCTTTTTTAAAGTTTTCATTTTTCAATTTTTTTTTGCTAAAAATTTCTATTTATTAAGATTTTTTTGTAAAATTTGAAAGTTGATATGTTAATCCGTTCAAAAGTTAAAGTGGGTGGGGCCGGACTTTTGACACGCTGTGTATATTTCAACTTTAAAGATCCCCTTTTTATTCTAAAATGTATTTTGTGTAGTTTTCTGGTGCTATGTATAGTTATTATTTATTTAGTAGGTATACTCGTTCTAAGAACCTCTTTCTGTTTAAATATATGTCTCAGAAATATCCTGCCAAATATTATTTATATATTATTTACTTGTAAGTATATTTGCAAGACAATCATAAGAAATATATAATTATTATAATAAACAAAAAAAAAACAAAATTTATTTGATAAGGTTTGCCACAAAAAAAAAACGCATACCTTTCTCGATAATTCTAATTTGCTTATGGGTATTTCTGTACGAATCCATACCACCTTGGTGATTGAATGTCACGGATTTTCGTTAAACTTTTTTTATATTATCACCACTCTAATACTAAAAGCCCTATGCAAAAAAAAGAATTAAAAAAAAAATTTTGGCTGAGATATGATTTTTTTAAAATTTTGTAATTTTTCAATTTTTGACGATAAAGAAAACAGCTTTATTTTCAATTTATTACTATAAGTCTGACAATTTTAATCCATTTTGTTGAAATTTGGTGCACCCATGTAAACTTAGATGACAATCTTAAATTTTTTATAATTTTTTTTAATAGTGGGTTTCTGCTCTTCTTCTTCTTCTTCAAAAATATTTTTTTACATTTTTTTATAACTATGTTTAACCCGATTTTTCGTAAAGTGCCCCCCCTACGATTTTTCTCAAATTTTGGTCAAATGTACTTCTAAGTGTCCTTTTTTCAATGACGTAAAATTTATTTTGGGCAAATTAGGTTTACTATATATTTTAGCCATTTTAAATTTTTACGACAATGAGGAATTGTGATGAAAATAGCTGTTTTACAAAAAAAGGCACATATTATTTTTTATATGTTTTTAATAGTTTAGGTCAAATGCTTCATTTTAAGACAAAACAAAATAATTAATTGTTGGTTTTTTTCAAAAAAGGCGTAAGTCCACAATTTTATTACTTTTTTATTTCTATATAATTTGTAGGCGTTTTTTTTTCTGGTGTAAACGTTAGCTTACGTTAAATACTAAGTCTTTAACATCAAAAACTATTTTTATTTTTTTTTTAACACAATATGTTTTTTGGTTTTGTTTTTGATCTTAAAAATGCCTGAAAGTTGGTAAACTGTCAGAGTAAGAAACTTTTTTTTTGTTATAAATCTTTTTTTAATTCGCAGCTCAGCGAAAAGTTTTCTATGCCAGGGATAAGTCCTTAATAAAAATTAATTTAAAAATATTAATTTATTTAACATACTAATTCTTTATTTACAATTTATTTATGTCTTATTATTTAACTTTAATTATTATACAAAGCTTATCAAAATAATTTAAATTTTTGTGAAGCGCATCCATCGCTAAAATATAATAAAAATTTTTTATTTGCTTGTATTCCAAAGTGACATTGTTCGGTTAGAACTGTTAAGTTAAAAGTGACAATTTTGTTAACAGTTTGTCTTTTGTTTTAGTTCGGCGTTCCCTTTTGGAAAATTGTATAGCGGTTGTGCTTGAAAAAACAAAAACAAAATTTTGTTGGCCCCTTATGGAAAATTGTCAGATAACTGACAGAACCAAATTAAAACTAATTTTACCTATTACTTTTACCTTTTTGTGTTAAAATGTGTTTAGAAGCGAAAAAAAAATAGCGTATGATCCAAGGACGAGGAATATATCTCAATCTCTGCATGCGACCGAGCAACATTATTTTTCGTCCTTGGATCATACGCATTTTTTTTTTCTCTTATAAACATATTTTTAACAAGAAATAAATAATAATGTCATATTAAAAACATGGCAGGCCAGCATCTTGTCGTATATAACTGGCAGTTGTTTTACGATTGACAGGCCGCGGCATGCCGGTTGCCTACACTGTGCGCGCGAAAAAATGTACTTTCCGGCACGCTGCCATGGTAACGTGCGGGAAAGTAAAAAGCTAAGAAATAGGATATTTTGCGGTCAGATGAATTAAATATCAAATTAATTCTGATATAGCTTTTGAGTATAGTGAACGAATATTTATTGGGTTGATTTTAGAAATCGAGAACAATGTATATATTTATAATTTCAATGAGCACGAAAATGTTTATTCCTTTTTAGAGAACCCAACAGTTATAAATATATATGAGAATCAAATAGTAGGCTTAGTTAGGTTAAACAAAAAAGATGGTACATATTATTTAAATAAAAAAAATTCAAAAGATTTTAATAAAAAAAAAACTTTGAATAATAAATTAAAGTTAAATAATAAGACATAAATAAATTGTAAATAAAGAATTAGTATGTTAAATAAATTAATATTTTTTAAATTATTTTTTTTAAAGGATTTATCCCCGGCATAGAAAACTTTTCTCTGAGCTGGGAATTAAAAAAAGATTTATAACAAAAAAAAAAAGTGTCTTACTCTGACAGTTTACCAACTTTCAGGCATTTTTAAGATCAAAAACAAAACAAAAAAACATATTGTGTTAAAAAAAAAAATAAAAATACGTTTTGGTGTTAAAGGTATTTAACGTAAGCTAATGTTTACACCAGAAAAAAAACGCCTAAATAATACATAGAAAAAAAAAGTAATAAAATTGTGGACTTACGCCTTTTTTGAAAAAAACCAACAATTAATTATTTTGCTTTTGTCTTAAAATGAAGCATTTGACCTAAACTATTAAAAACATATAAAAAATAATATGTGCCTTTTTTTGTAAAACAGCTATTTCCAGCACAGTTCCTCATTGTCGTAAAAATTTAAAATGGCTAAAATATATAGTAAACCTAATTTGCCCAGAATAAATTTTACGTCATTGAAAAAAGGACACTTAGAAGTACATTTGACCAAAATTTGAGAAAAATCGTAGGGGGGGCACTTTACGAAAAATCGGGTTTAACATAGTTATAAAAAAACGTAAAAAAATATTTTTGAAGAAGAAGAAGAGCAGAAACCCACTATTAAAAAAAATTATAAAAAATTCAAGATTGTCATCTAAGTTTACATGGTTGCACCAAATTTCATCAAATTTGGATTAAAATTGTCAGACTTATAGTAATAAATTGAAAATAAAGCTGTTTTCTTTATCGTCAAAAATTGAAAAATTACAAAATTTAAAAAAAATCATATCTCAGCCAAAAATTTTTTTTAAATTCTTTTTTTTGCATAAGGCTTTTAGTATTATAGTGGTCATAATATAAAAAAAGTTTAACGAAAATCCGTGACATTCAATCACCAAGGTGGTATGGATTCGTACAGAAATACCCTTATCCTTTATACGAAAAAAATATTGGTACAGCGGAGTGATATCAAGATATACGCTTATACTTTGAAGTCCAAAGTTCGGACTCCGATAAAAGAACATTTTTGTCCAAATTAATTTTTTTTTTGTACAATTATATACAATTCTAAACAACTTTTAAAAATGTCCGTCCATCTGTATGTTCGTCCGCTCAGTAAGAACTCAAGAAAGAATAATCCGATCGACTTCAAATTTTTAGGAAAAATCAATGTTGTTAAGGAAACAACCCCTATTGAAATTAAGAAGGATCCCCCAAAAATAAGAAAGTTATGAAGGCAAAATATTATAAAAAAAAAAAAAAATAGTGACAGTAAATCTCCAATCATTTTTATTTTTTCAGGAAGAATTACTTTTATTAAAGAATCAACGGACCAATATAAACTTAATTTTTTAAAATCATTTTTTCTGGCTAGTTACGGTTTTGTTTGTATTGATTTCATCTATTACTAAGTGTGCTCGATATAGTACTTTCCATTAGGGTCGGCTTTTTGATTAAGTTATGTCGATTTACCTAGTTGGTAGTGAGAAAACAGTATTTTTGGTTCAAACATACGTTTTTTTTTGTGTGCGCAAATACCTGATTTGAACAACAACTTCTTAAATAAGTATTTGTCTGCGTGTACCGATGATACAAATAAATGTAGCAAATAAATCTCACATTTTCGGCATTTAGCTTAAAATCTGAAATTAGATACAGAACAAGCTCTCTTCTCTGTTTCACGAATTTTATATTTTTTTATGGATGTAAATCATGCGATTTTAAAGGTTTCATGTTTTTTTTTTTGAGTGGCGCTAGGTCTTTTCGACCACCCTTGAAAAGCAATAAATCCAAAATCACTCTCGAGCAAAAAATAGGGTCATATATTTCGACAGCAAATATTAACCGCAAGATATTGGGTTACTGTTTAGTTATTTTACGGTGTTTTAGGCCCAGTGCCAATATTCGATGACATATGTATTATAATTTATTAATAAATATTAAATATATTAGGGTGATACAAAATAGGCTTATTTCATTTTTTTTTTTCAAACAATGCAGTTACATTATACATAGGTTTACAAATAAATTAATTTTGAAAAAAAAATTTTTTTTGATTTTAAATCAAAATCTTAATTTAAAAAATATACTCTATTTAATTTCATTATTAGTAACTATTTGGTACTTTTGATTTTTATGATTGGTGCTCGCGCGTTCTATGTATCCTAACATGTGTCGTCATAAGTTAAATAACCTGAAAATGTATTGCTCATAAGTTCATTCATTTATGAACAAATAACATAAAATATGAGAATAATAATTGTTATTGCATTATGTTAAAATGTTTTACTGAATGAATGGTTAAATCTTCGATTTTTGTTGAACTGAAATAATTAGGCTTAAGCCTATTGAAAAAAAAATTAATTTGCTTCCCTTTTTGTCTAAATGGCTGATAAAACAGTTTATTTGTGTCAACTAAATATTTGTATGGATATGGCCAATTAAGTTATTTGGATGTGACAAATAAATTTTATTTCTGTCAAATAAACTATTTTGTTCCCATTAATAAATAAATTTGAAATTGAAATTTAAATATTTGTTTTCACGAACTAAATATTTATTTGACTAAAATAAAATTTGTTACTCACAACCAAATAATTTAATTGGCAATATCCAAATAAATCCTTTTTATCAGTGTAAGAGAAATTTTCCAAAAAATTTTATTTGAGTCAAATAAATATTTGGTTTATGTAAACAAATATTTTAATTTCAAAATAATTTATTAATGGGAACAAAATAGTTTATTTGACAGAAATAAATTTTATTTGTCACAACTAAATAATTTAATTGTCCATATCCAACCAAATATTTTGTTGACACAAAAAAACTGTTTATCAGTGCATATACAGTTAAAGCTTATTAAATAATCTGTAAAAAACTTTTTTAGTAAATCTTATGCTTAATTATTTTAATTACGTCATTTACATTATCTTTAAATCATCAATTTTTTAAAAATAGGTATATAATTAAATTATAATGTGATAATGTCACATTAATAATGGAAATGCCACATTCAAAAGGCTATTACTCCAAAACCAGTATTCTACCAATCTATATAAACTTTTTATATTTATAATTTAACCTCGTTTAAAAATATATATTCGGGAATTCCTACGAATTCCAAGGAATCCCAGTAAATTTCAAGAAACCAGTGAATTTTAAGGAATCGATTACTTAAAATGGGATCCCAATGAATTTCAATGAATTTTAGCTTGAAATTGAAAATTTCAAGCAATTCTGAGAAGTTCAAGAAACTATGTGGAATTTCAAGGAATTCTTATAATGGTTCATTAGGTCTGTACAATGAATTCCAGGGAGGGTTTTCCCTCGTAACATAATTTTTTAGCTAGATAGCTATCTGAATATTGTTTAGGGCCGGATTCAAAGGATTGGGGATTGCAGAAAAATTAAAGTCTTTTGAAATGTGCTAAAGAAAAATCTTAAAGATAAAATGTTTAAAAAGTGTTACGAACGAGAACGCATTGGAAAACAGAAATCTTACTACTACTTACTACTTAAGCTATATAGGTAAATTATCTTACATAGGGATTCTAAAAGTTCCTAAAAACGCCTTACATAATTTGTGCACGAACCCTAGGTACCATTGTAAAAATTGTGGTGAAAACGTTTAGAATGGATTGTATTCAAAAAAAAAAAATGTAAAATTCAGAAATAAAGGACCACTATAATGTGTAAAATACCGTAGTGCTAAAACCACGATAGAAAGCAGATAAGGGGGCGTAAGTCCCAATAGATATCAACGATACGTGTGTGTGTGTTCCATCGAAACAAATTATTTGTTAAGTTCTTTAAGTGGTAACATATGTATAATATGAACAAGGTTCACATGAACTAAAACGTAAAAAACAACCATTTTAAAATGCATTTAAATATGTGTAGGTATAATGTTAGTATACTCTTCACAGCGCGCAAGCGCTAGAAGAGCATAAGACGGTGTTTTAGAATTTTTCAAAATCGCCAAAGAAACGTCTTAGACTAAAAATTCTTCGATTTGACTTAACTTTTTAGGATAAATCAAGTTCTATGAGAAGAAGATCCCTATTAATATATAAAACAATATACCTATTGTTTTTGAAAATAATAACCTCAAAATCCAAAAAGTTAAAGGAAAAAAAAAAGTCGGATTGACGTTTTTTTTTCCAGAAAAAATTATTATTTATCCAACACCTTCATAGAAACACTTGTTTTTAGCACTTTTTTAAATATCAAATGTTAAGTTTTGTCCAATAGTGACTAAAAAATTTTTGGCTCACTGTTTTGCGTATGAGGCCTCAAGGAAAACTTAATCTTTTTGTCATAATTTTTTGCTAAACTATAGATTTTAATTTAAAATTTGTTTGTTTGTTTAATCTCGTACTATTCTACTTAATTAAGTATCCCCTAAGTCCAGGACTTGTGTGGGCTAGTTGTAGAGGAAATCACCGGCTTATACTGACTTTCGAACCAATTTTTATAGGGAGTGTCCGCTTAACTTACGCCTTAGCCAAATTTCAATTATTAATTAACTGAAAAAGTCAAATCGGCGCCAGTGAGAATCGAACTCACGTAGTTGGCTAGTAGACTTGTCATGTACAGACGCGGTAGACCACTGCACCACTACACAAACCCTCCCATAAATTAAAGGGTGTTGGAAAAAATTTAATTCTCAACTCTTGTATTAAGTGATTTTATCCACTTAATACACTAGTTAAGAACAACTATTATTATAAGGATCAAAAGTATTAATTTTGAAAAAAAATCATTAAAATATAAAAAAATTATAGCCTTCTATAACTCTTCAAAAAAATATAAAAAATAAAAGGAAAAGTTTAAAAAACTCTAAATTTTCAGAAATCATTACTTTGATAAATGGAAATATTCTTACCTTTTTTGAATAACATCTAGGTATTTATAAACAGAAAAGTTATGGGGGCGCCACTTTATAATTAATTATCTATATAAAATAAAGTAAGCGCACGAGATCAAGGCAATTACATTTTGTAAAGTACAGGGTTATTCAGAAATAAGTTCGAGAAATTTAAGAGGTTATTCTACGTTAAAAATGAAAAAAAGTTCCTATAAAGGTTGGTCCTAAGGGAGCTACGGCTCTTTAAAATTGTAATAAAAACAGTTTTTAATTAATAAATCTTGTACCCTTTAAGCTAGAGCTACGAGCTTTTGCATGTATACTAGTATTAATAAGGGCAATGTATGTTAATTTATTTTTTTGAATTCATCCAGAGGCGTGCCTAGACGGACAAAATATGTAAGGGTTAACACATTTTTGGACTTTTTTATGTGTATTTTTTTGGATTTTTTGTAATAAATATAGATTCCTTCAGTTAAAATACATAAAAAATATCATATAGTGTAACAGTGTAGACGCAACCGTTTTCAAAAAAAAAATGTAATTAAGGATCCTAGGAAGTAACATTTTGTGCCACTGAAAATTTTACTTTTTAAAAGGTTATAATTCCTTTAATATTAAATTTAGGTGTTTTGGTGAAGAACACTTTTTTGCTTAGTTTTAAGTGAAAAATCACCCTGCATCAAAATTTTATTGGTGATTTTTTTGTACCCCATTCAATGTCCATCTTGGAAGGGCTGTAACTTTCTTAGGGTTCATTTCCGGACCAACCTTTATAGGAACTTTTTTCCATATTTTTTAATGTAGAATCACCTCGTAAATTTCCCGAACTTGTTTCTGAATAACCCTGTATATCGGGAGAAAACGCATACCTATCACTATAAAGAGTATAAAGTAAAATGCCAAGCATTCACGGCTTGCTTGTTTATATTTTTGCTTTTTGCGTATATCTTTACGGGGCGGAGAAATTCTCAAATATAATTACACAAGAGGCTGAGAATTATGCGGCAAAAATTCGCTGTTTTCAAGAAAATTTGCTGTCTGGACTTTTTATAAATACCTAGATTTTGTATAAAAATTAGAGTCTTATCTTTAGTATTTATATAAAATTTTTATCAAAATATATCCAAAAAATGCGAAAAAAACTAATTTTTTGAATTAAGAAGCCTATTAAAAACAAACAAATAAAGATATATTAAATCCATTTTTTTTAGCTTAGAGCTCCACTAATAGAGAATCAATCCACGGCAAAAAATTAATTATACCTAAATTATTTTTTTTTACTAGAACTATAGGCAAAAACACAGTGGCTGTGCGCTATATCTCAAAAAAACGAGCTGATGGAGAAAACCGAAAAAGGTTCCGAAACCAGCGCATCAAATATAGCCAGACGCAATTAAAAGCTCTCCAGCTCCCCAGCAGTGTTATTAATTAGTTTTAGGTATGAAATCTTGTTGTAAAAGAGAAATACTGAAAAACAAAATACTACAGCGATTCTTACTAGAATTTTCTACAGTAGAAAATTCCCGATATAACTGTAATATGATTGGACAGAAATAAACATGTAGTCAAAAATATTGTTAAATAATTGGTTGATAAAAACGTTAAAAAAAAATCTAAATAGTAAAAAGTAATTTTTATTGAAAAATTAACTAAAACTAAATTTACGAAACTTATCCTTTGAATAGATATAACGACGAGAAAGCTTCTTTGCCATTTTTTTTGTAGAGTTGTTAGGGACCTAGGGCCTAGGTAGGGCCTTTTCGCATATTCACAGCTGACATTTTTTATAAAATAACTATAATTTACTGCTCTAATTAAAAAATATGTTTTAAGTCACTGAAAACACAGTTTAGAAAATATTTTATCTAAAACAGTAGAAGCTTTACGAGGTTTCACAAAAGGCAAAAGTCTATTTTTATGTTTGCCGATTACACAGGCAGAAGAAGTTTTATGTAACTGATAAATAATACTAAACTTTTCTATTATTCTTTTTTCATTCGTTCAATTAAATAACATTAAATTAAAGTACCCAATTAAAAACTATGCTTTAGTAGTAATTAAAATATTATCTGAAGAGGAAAAGAATTATATTTTATTGTACTGGGTCATACAAAGTTTCACAACCGATCAAATATTTTAGCAAGTAAACTATTGTGTAAAAAATAGTATATCCAGGGGCACCCGCAGGCTTTTTGACAGGGGGGAAAAGCCTATTCGGCTTTACAACCAGCCAGTTTTTTTTTCTGAGGTTGGGGGTCAATATGAAATATGGTAACATATTCAGTGGTATCACCAACACAACATTTAGAGCAGGCGAATTTTTTTGGAAATCCTAAAGTATCGTATTTTTTAAAATTTCATTTGCAATTATTTTATAAAATCTAGTAATTAATATTGTGATATCAAGTTAATCGCAGCAAGCGATTTTTTTTTAAATTTTCGCGTTCGCGTTCACGTATCAACATCAACAATTTAAAAAGAAAATTATTTATAAAACTTCAAATAGCCAGAGGAAACCTTTAAAAAAATAACACACTATTTTTAGCGCCGCCAAATTTTTAGAAATATTTAGGTGCAGCATCTCTAAAGGCCTATCCAGAAGCTTACATAAGAACATAAAACATAAGAATGCGATGCCGTGATTGGCTTACAAGATACATGGCGGCACCTCAAGCCAATCACGGCATCGCATTCTTATGTACTATGTTGTTATGCGAGCCTGTGGATATGCCCTAAGATAGAGGTATGCAAATTATTAAATATAATGTATAAATTAAAATTGTTTTATCATCTTATTGTTAACCAGTTTAGCGCCGCACTATGTGACCAACGGGAAAAAAGTGTCCATAAATAGGCAAATGAAATTAAGAAATAAGGATACACCTAGAAAACCATTTCTGATCCTTGTCCTGTGTTCTCCTTGGTTTTATAATTTTTTAAATTATATATAGTAGGTATAGTATAAATTATTGAAAATTTAAAACAAAGAAATATCCTTTTTTTTAATATCATTGACTACATAGCGACAAAAATTTATTAAAAAAGTTTTTTACTGGTTTATTGTAATTTCATTCATAAATAAACAAAAGTAAGAACCTAGTCTTTGCGCGTGGAACACTAGTAAAACATAGGAACACAAGTCAGAGCGTTTTTTAAGGAAATATACCTGCCAAAAACTACAAACTCGTAAATGATTTAATATAGGAAAACTTTTTATTTGATTGATTCTAAAAGAGACACTTTTTTTCATGTTTTACGGGCGAAAAGTTGAACTTTGTGGCCCTAGGGCCAAAAAGTTTTTTTCGCCCGCTAACTAAAACTTTTTATTTTTAAGCTTTTTAAAAGAAGATGCTTTACCTTTACTATAATATTTATAAAGAAATATGACCTTTAGGTCACTTTTGGTCTTGAGCTAACTGTTCTTTTTGACCAGATACAGTTATTATAATCATTTCATACAAAATAAAAATGTCTTCTATAACATAACCTCAAAATATATGTTAACTGATTAATCTGTATTCATCCACTAAAATAAATTAAAAACACAAAATTTCAATTGTAAAATCAATTTCAATAATTATAATATTCATAAAACGGTTCAGAAGTATTACTATTTTCATAACAGACACATTTTAACAGAAATTAATCACCAAGCTACAATTTTTTTTTTAATTTGAAAATGAAACCGCACGCAAAAGAAACGATTCAATTGCTTTTTTAGCGATTGAATTGGATATCAATTTGTCATGGATAACTAGATAATAAGACAGTAAAAAGAAATACTTTTTGCAATTTAAAATTAAGGATATTTTAATAATTTATTATAATTAGTAACAATCGAATAAAAAATATTGTATAATACACGGACAAAAAGTTAAATTTCGATTTCGTAGGTTAATTAGCCTCGGGCCGGCCCCATCGGCTGACCCTCGGCTTCTAAAAATCTAATCAATCGAAAAACTTAACTTTTCGCCCTTGTATTATAAATAACTATTTTTCGAAAAATTAGCTAATGTAATAAGGTATTCTCATTCTTAATTTAAGGAGATTATCTTAAGATAAATTTATTTGTTAAAAAGACCACATTTTAATAGTTACAAATATTAAATATAATATTCAAAAAGATAGTTTGTTGCCTTATTTACGTGTTTCAAAATGAAAGTCGATATTTCATTCAATAGTTAAGAGGGGGGTGACTTATGAACCGCTCTGTCCATACATATATGTATGTATGTTTATTTATATTTTTTTGATTAGTCAATCATAATTATATTTTTGTAATCAAGCATTTTTTTATTGCATTCGTCTTGACCTACACATAAAAATTGTTTATTTTAGTAGATTAATTTGCGTATGCATTGATATCTAGGTGCATTTTAGATAAAAATATTATTTGCAATAATTAACATAAATAAATAATTACAATTAAATAGGTATTTTTAAAAACAATTCCAAGTGACCATCTGTCTACACTAAACAAAATTATTTAATTAACTTTGATCCGCTTTAACTGTAGGGGAACGTTCAAGTATTACATAACGCAAATTTTGATCATTTTGGACCCCCACCCCCTGTAACGCTATTTTCCTATACCATTAACATGGGCGTAACACTCCAAAATTACCCTTTAAAATTGTAATAAAAATAAGGTTTTGAATTAATAACTCTGGTTTGGTTGTTGAGCGACGAGGCTTTGCTTGCGAACTAACCTTAATAAGGCCCATCTTTGTTTGATATTTTCATGTACTTATTTTAACCAGGGGCGTGCGAAACGGGGCGGCCTTATCAGTTTTTTGCTCCAAACTTTTTTCTGTGTAACTTTTTTGTAATTTTATTATTGAAACATGATTCCTCCGGCCAAAATACATTAGGTATTCTTGTTGTATTACTGTAGGATTAACCGTTTTCGAGAAAAATTCATTTGAAGATGCAATTTCACGTTTTGAGGACTAAAACTTTAAAACAAAGATTTAAGTAATGTCGGATGATTCTACATTAAAAACTGAGAAAAAAGTTTTAATATATGTAGGTCGAAAAATTGGTTTTAAAGCTACTATGGCTCTTTAAAAATGGTGCATTTTTAGGAGACTTTAGCTCCCTTAGGATTGATTTTTAGAACTACCTGTAAATGAGGTTTTTTCTTAGTTATTGACTTAAACCCCTTAGGGTTCGTTCCGGACCTATGTTCCTAGAGGGGTTTTTCATGTTTTTTGATGTAGAATCATCTCCTTTAATATGTGACATACGATTGCAAACTTTGTTAACTACAATTAAAAGCATACATCAACTCAAAATTATCGCAGATTTTAATGATGTTACGTACAATTTCAGTTTAGTGTATATTCTCTGTTAAAAAGTATAAACTTGTTTGCAATAAATATTTTTTTAATTAAAAAGAATGTTGATATATAATACTATAATCTTTTTGATAATTGATTTATATAGTAGGCAGATTCTAGTGGCGCCAATTCTTTATGGTCCAGAAAAAGGGATGATCCTCGGTTATACACCCCCATAAATCTCGAAGTTTACAGCATTTTGTCACCACACATTAGTCAAATTTTATGGCTTATTTGAGAAAGTTTTATTACCACCATAACAATTATTAGCCCATATACCATGGTTTGTTATACTTTTTTTATAACATTACGAGTAAAATTACGTTTTTTTTTTTACGTTTTTTTGCCTATTAACACAGGTACCTAGCTAGTATCTTTGTAATAGTTTATATTTTGCTTTATAACACTAGAAAAAACAACTAGGTACTAAGTTTTACAGTAATTTGGGTCTAAAGTTTTTTTCTACAGCTTACTGTTACAAGGATTAGGTAAATTTACAATACACTAGGTGATACGTTTCGGACCCATCTAGTTTATGGCAAATTTTCTCGTGCTATGTAAATATTTTGTTATATCTAATGTATTAATACCATACGGCTAATGTAATATAATAATATTTGTATAAATAAATTGTAAAGTTACATTAGATTCACATTATAAATTATGTAAATTAATTTATTTAACCTAATCTTTTTACAGTGTATTGCAATATATTGCTTGTGGTCAGTAAAAAATTCATGTATATTCAGTGTCATTATGAGCCAGTGCGCAAAAGTGCATAATATTGTTAATTTCAAAAATAGTATATTGTTTTACTAAGAGGAAAAGTGAAGCTTTTAGTCTGTAGAATTTACAGACGAGTAAAAAAAAGCACTTTTCCTCTGAGTGAAACATACTATTTTTTCTTCAAGCATCCTATATGTATATTTTTTTTTAAATATTAATTTTAGAAATTTATTCAGTAATAAAGTATGTTTTTTTTTTATTAAAATAGGCCAATAAAACCCTTTCGAAATAAACTTAAACCTTCTTTAGCTGATTTAAAATTTTTTTCGTAGGCTAAATCGCAAACTTTTCGCGATTTCGATGGTAATTTGTCTAATGTAGCATTTGCAATTTCGGAGAGATTTATAGGTGTATAAACCATATATTCTTCTTCAATAATTTTAAATTAATTTCACACAAGGTTTTTGCACAGAATCTCGAGTCTGTTTACACAATAAACAAACAAGTTTGAAGTATGGCTGTCATCAAAGTCAAAGAGTGCTGCCGCCAGTGGTGGTTTTGCTAACTAACTTTTTTACGGCGTACAACAATGAACTAATTTTTTTACTGTAAAAAAATAGATCACTTCTAACTAGTGTTCAGTTATAAAATATGAACATTTTAGTACGATTGAAGAAAAAATCTTTTCATTGTTTGAATCTACATATATAATAATAATAATGGACCACCCTTGTTGATTTTGACAGGATATACAGCATTGATTTGTTTTATTTTTTAACAATTTAAAAATAGCATTAATTTTTATTGATTCGTACGGATAGTTAACGTCAAAAGTATCAAGTTTACAGCATTTAGCCGACAAATAAAAAGAAATTACCATAGTCATAATATGCATTTAAACAATTGTGATAGAGGGGAAAAAGTAACATAATAGGTGTAGGTACTTCTGTTAAATAAGTTGGAATTTATACAAACATTTTAAAGAATCAATTTTTATAATTTTTTTTTATTCTAACGTTTGTTTGTTTACTACCTAACGCTAGTAACTCAATCAGTTAAAAATATAGTTTAAACATTTTTTTTGACATACCTAGTTAGTTTGACAAATAAATTGGAAAATGTTAGTAACCTTCTTATATTTTCAAAACAACGGTCAGTAATAAATGAGTTCGCTGATTTTATTGGTTGTCAACTTGACAATGTCAAGGTAAACAACCCAAGTAACACAGTAACTCTTCCCGCTCTTACCGCTGCAAAGTTGCAGCCATATGGCTGCGATGTTGCTGCAAAACAAGTAAGAGATATTTTATAACTACTGTGTTACTTGGGAAGCCTTGACAGCGGTAGATAATAATATTATACATATATAAATATGTAGTAGAAAAAAGTAATTTTTCTTGAAAATATTAATTTGATTCCTTACTTGAGTTACCGCGTGGACAAGAAAACGTGACACACGCACGGACAGACTGATATTTTTAAAAGTTACGAACGCACAGTGGTGCAAAAAAAAACTGATTATAAACAATGCTTTTTTTATTTGTGGTGTCCGAAGTAAACAATATAGTATTTCTCTGCTATGAAGGGGTACAATAAGGAATTTTATTTAAAAACTCTTGAAGTGCATTGTAGAATCACATCTCTACTTGAAACTTTAAAAGCTCATATGCTGGCGTCATCATGTCACTTCTGAGAATTTATATGGAATGTTTCTACACTTATACGCATTAATCTATGGGAATATAAGTATCCTGTATGTGCCACCTAGCTAAAATTACTTTTGTAAACAAACATCATGAAGAGGTAACACAAGAATCAATTGCACTATTATACGTTCTTAAGTTATGTAAATATTTAGCAAATTAAAATGATTCATAAATAATGTTCACCTTTGGTGCATATATTAAAAAAAATAATATCCATTTAAATTGATAATATAGGAGTTAATTTTAGTCTTCGTCATGTCGCTTTTCAAAGCAAATCTACTGAAAACTAACTATACTGTAAAAAAAGTTACATTGGTTGCCATACACCGAAACGTAAAATATTTCATAGTAGCGCAATAATATGTACCGACATGTATTATACATGTATCATACATGTATTATACATGTATTATACATGTATTTTACATGTATTATAGATGTATTAAGATGTATTAACATTTATTATACATGTATTATACATGTATTATACATGTATTATATATTTATTATACATGTATTATACATGTACCTATTATTATAATACATGTTGGCATTTATTATTGCTTTTATGGAAAATTTTACGCTTCGGTCTTGTAATTGTCTGTAAAATTGCATAGTCTGTAACTAACAAAATGTTTAAATCAACGTAAATATATGTATCTAATTTTAAATAATTTTACATAATTGTTGTAATTTTGTGTAATTTTTAAACAATTTACAGCACTTTACAAAACTTTACCAGACTTATACATTATTTTACAAAAATTAAATTTAAATACACTCATTTAGACAAACTCATCAGTTAAAGTTGGTTAGATATAGAAAAATTGTTAAGTAATCTAGAGTATTTTATTTTAAATAATTTTACATAATTGTTGTAATTTTGTGTAATTTTTAAACAATTTACAGCACTTTACAAAACTTTACCAGACTTATACATTATTTTACAAAAATTAAATTTAAATACACTCATTTAGACAAACTCATCAGTTAAAGTTGGTTAGATATAGAAAAATTGCTAAGTAATCTAGAGTATTTTTATATTATTTTACATCTATTTTTTACTGTATAGAAATAACTATATTCCTTATTCGTTAAAAATGTATTCTTTACTTGTTATTATAACGACAGCATTTTGTTTCTACTAGAAACGTTCTAGTTACTTCTTCTAGTTTTTATTGGTGAATCCAAAAAAAAAAAATATATAAAACAAGCTTTCTAACTATTTTTTTTTACTTTAATTCATTTATTTTCAATGTTACTTTTTTCAATGTTTTTTTAATGTTACTTTTTACCATGCCCCTTTTTTTAATGTTACTTTTTTCAATGTTACTTTGTTCAATGTTACTTTTTTCAATGTTAAGTAATCAAAATAAAATGTAGAAAAAATGTAAGTGATGAGTCAATTTCCGATCGTTTTTCTAAAAGAAATACTGTCTATTGTCTGGCCAATAGCCGGAAACAGGTATTAAGATCGGGTTCGATCTTTATAGTTGTGAGTCCAAAAGAAAAGGGTCCATCATAAATATAAGTTTTTAATTTTACCTTTGTAAAAATTTAACGTTAGAGTAACGTTTTTCTGACGTGCTTCTAATGTATGATTGTCCCAAATTTTAACGTTAGAAGCCATGACATAATATGTGTTACAAAGTTTCATTTTCATGCAGTCTTTTTGCCTTTCGTGTCTTTTCACCACGGCTTTAGCTCCGTTAGGATTTGATTTTGAACAAGAATTCATATAAATTTATTTTAATATTTTTACATAAAAATCACATTTTAAACCTATTTTTGTAATATTTCGTGTTTATTCATAAAACAAATGAAAATCGTATTCTCAAAAAATGAGCTAACGATAATTTTCATTTAATATTTCACTCATGATTGAGTTACGGTTCGAATTGAGTAGGAATAGGTATTACCGAAGTTATTACCCTAAAGCACATTCTTAGTTTTTAATATAAAAGTGCGCACTGGAGTGATAATCACTTAATTTTTCTAGTTAACAGTTAACTGTTAACTTAAACATTAAACCAGATATTAAATGGACAAACAAGTTCTTTTTTACGTACGTACCGTAAGTACTTAGTGCACATAGATGCACCGGAAATGTTCCGAGTAAACGATCCGGCCACTTAGTTGTAAAGTTAAAAAAAAATACTTTTCTTATCAGTTAAAACGCGTGCCTCGTCTAAAAACATTCTACCCATATCTTAATCATACTTGATCGATGAATCAATAGTACTACCTAACTATAATTGGTGGTTTGCTTATTATATACTTAAGAAATTAAACAGTTTTTTTCCTTTGAACTTGAGCTGTTAAAGTTCATGACACAATGTTATACTTTATAAACTGTCACACTGTGAAATTTTGCTTAGTTCTATATATTTTTCATAATGATTTGCAAAATAATTATGAAAACTATTTTTTTTTAATCTGCACAAAAACCTAAAGAATAAAGTTAGTTAAATATATTTATATCATATTAATTGATTTATCTTGATAAAAAATTATATAGGAATTGATACGGGGCATTTTACAATTTATTTATACCGGAAGATGGGGTAAGTCTGGACTACCATACGGATTTGCCCCTCTGCTCCGCTTGATCGTGCTTTATACATTTTATTTAACTCTAACAGGTTTTGTGTATAATTTTGACATTTGTATATTTAGTTGATCCGAGGGCAGCTGAATATTTCACCGAAGGTAGAGAATGTGTCAATTGTGGCGCAATAGACACTCCATTGTGGAGAAGAGACGGCACTGGCCACTATTTGTGCAACGCCTGCGGCCTGTACAACAAGATGAACGGCATGAATCGGCCTTTGGTCAAGCAGCCTCGCAGATTGGTACATTTTTATTGATACTTTTCGTTATAGGCTTTTTTGAAGAAACGGAAAGTCAAAATGTCAAATTCGTTATAATTTTTAATGTCAAATTTGGTGAGAAATTAGCCTGGATGTTGTTGCATATTGGTGTCAAATTCTTTAAATCACAGAAGTTAAATTTTTAAAGTTTTTCCTCAGGAAACAAACCTCTTGACTAACAAGTATTCCAAAAGTTATAACCAAATTGACATTTTAACTTTGTATTCTTGAAAAAATCCTACAATAAAAAACTCATTTTTTAAATTCATTTTTCATTTATTTTGTTTATTTGACCGGACGGAAAACAGTTCATTTGTTTTTTGTAGGAGATTTTTTTCTAGACTAAATCAGGTGATCGCCCTTTTGTTAAATTAGATAAAAATACAGTACTATTATATTACAAACCAATGCATATCATTTTATATAATTGACTCATTTATGAAACAGTTGTCCTGCTTAAAGAGTATTTTTTTATTTCTTATTTATTTTTTCCTATTAAGTGTAATCACGTGATAGTTTGGAAAAATATTTCCTATAATTGTCTAAAGACAATAAGAAAATAAATTCTACTTTTTCGCATTAAATGCGTAAAACTATAAAAAGCATTTTGGTATTTGGTACCTTTCATTAAAATCATTATTGCAGTCAGCCAGACAACCAGATCTGATCACCCTTGATTTTTTTGGTAAAATATTATTTTGTCCGTGTATGTGTTTTTGTGTTATTAAATGTTATGAAGTATTGCTTTATCCAAATGGTCAAATAAATTCAAACAAATCTAAATTTTTCAAAAATATAACAAATAAATAAAAATAACACCCCCGATGTGCGAGGCAAAGCTGTTACCACTATGCCGGTTTGGTTTAACTTTTGTACAATGTTTTATTTTTAGTATTTAGATTTTGAAAAAACCGTAGAAAAAGTATAATTTTTAACCCTTAACTTTTTGCGTTGCAGTGGCGGCTGAGCCAGGGCACGGGGGTGTTGATTACTACAAGAATATCTACAGTGGGTACTCGGGGGCCATCCGTAACCCACCCGAAGAAAAAGCCACCCGCCGACTGGTAGGTTATTTTTTGCACTACCTATCTTTTATTGCACTTTTCTTGACTGCTTTTTTTTTCTGTAAAATGTTGCTTTTTTACATGCTTAAATTTGCCAGAAGTTATCAAAAACATTTTTAGGGATATGTAAAATTTTTTCAAAACAAAAAACCTTTTTTAATTTTAATTCGTAGAAGGAACTATAATAGGCTTTGTCTGAAGTTTGGTATATTTTCTTCCTTGTACTTTTTTTTATTATTTTTTTAATGATTTAGTCTAGAATTGTATGAAAAACATCTGCATAGAGGTTTATGAGGGACTTAAACTAATAAACTAAATTAATGTTGGGTGGGTTTAAATATTTTTGGAGAGGGCCGGACCAACTATTAAAAAAAGGAACTGGTCCATTACCTTAGAAAAAAGTTTATAACCACTATTTTGATGACTTCTGGTATTATAATTTCTTATTAACATACGTATGTACCTACTTTAAAGTAGATTTATTTAATTTTAAGTAGTTTTTAATTTTGTTTTAATCGGTTTTTGTAAATTACTTTAAATGATATTTCAAATTAGTGGTGGCCTCATGTTTACCCAAAAAGGTGAGATCAATGCAGTTCGTTTAGTTTTATTTAGAAAGAAGTGGAAAAACAAGATTTTTCTTCTTGAATTTTCTGTTTATATTAAAAAATTTATATATTTCCAACTGGTCATCCATAAAAAGATGAGGTGATCAAAGTTTTGACGAAATGCATTGGTCTTGCGAAAAAAATGCAAAACGTTTATAGCGGATTTTTTTCTAAATGAATAGAAAATTAAACTAGCGAAATACTACTCCTACTTAAAGTATGTCACGCTTTTTTGCCATTTTGACCACCCCCTCACACCGGCACTGATTCCCCATGTGACGTCACGTTAAATTTTTATATAGGAAAAAAATAATTTTGGTTTGGAAAAAAGTTTACTTAAAGTACATAAATTTAATTTGAAAAGACATCAAGGATAATAATAAATACATGTATATATTACCACTTAATTTTTTTGTGACATCACATTTCTCTAGACCCCTCCCCCATCACAAAATGTCACAAACTCCTGGACACCCCCATCCCCCTTAGGCGTAACATAATTTATCGACTTCCCCTTATAGTACCTACGAAAAGTACAAAATATATTACAAATAAGAGATTTATGAAGAATTAAATGAAAAAATTTTTTTAGTACCTATATATATATTATTTGTTTGTCAATTTATTTTTTTTACAATATAGAGTACAGGAAATTGATTTTTTTAACTATGTATGAAAAATAATGTCCTTTAAATGACGTCCATTTTCCGCTTTGCAAGCACGGGCTCTTTTCAAGACATTTTCCATGACGTTTCTTAACATGATTGGCTTAGGCTGCTGAATAGTCTTGGGCTTGTTGACATACACCCGATCCTTCAGGTAGCCCCAAAGAACAAAGTCAGGTGCTGTCAAATCGGGGGACCGTGAAGGACAATTAAAATCCGAATTTTGCGAAATTATAAATGGCAAAGCGACCTATATATTTATATTTTTTGGTACTTTATTAAAGTATTGTAGTATTTTCGTTTATGAAAGGTGGTCACGTGATACCGTCTGAAAAAATCTGCTATATTACTGTTAACTTCAATTATAAGTTTTAAAGTCTATACTTATTTGCTTTAGAAATCATTTTATTTATTTGTAATTTTTTATTTTCTAAATTAGTTCCAATAAACTAAAAAAAACCTACATTTTGATGTGTAAAAGTAAGTATTTTTTTTTATAAAAGTACTAATCCATACCGTAGAATTAGATGTAAAATAATTAAAATTTCGTAAAATTCATAAACATTTAGCTTTTAAAATATAATTTCAGTAGGTCAACAAAATAACCTATGTATATTGCATACCGGTACGGAAAATGTATTTTTCACATCTACGGTATAAAATATTAGTTCGTATAAAGATATCTGGTATATAAAAGGAAATTTTATTTACTATTATTTAAGTTTAAATATCGACCTAAAATCTGGTACACATCAATTTTAGACAATTTGGAACAAATTTAGGGGACATCCCCAAAAATTTATTTTTCAAGGACCACTCTAATATTCAATTCAAATATGATTTTTTATGAGTGCACCCTGCTGATAATTGGGCAATTTTACTAATTTGTCCTTTCTTTCTTAGAGTAACTCAAGACGCGCTGGACAGGTCTGTAGCAACTGCCGCACAAGTAACACATCACTCTGGAGAAGAAACCAAACTGGAGAGACTGTATGTAATGCATGTGGACTGTATTATAAGCTTCATAGTGTCAATAGGCCAGCATCGATGAAAAAAGATGTCATACAGGTAAAATTATACTTTAAAAATAATTTCCGGTAAAAAAATGCCCATCTGTCTGAGAGCTTATTTTTGGATCATAGCAAATTAAATAAAATCGACAGAGTTCATGATTTTACAAGTACTTAATAAATTATCGAATATAAATTACTATTTTCTTAGTTTAGTTTAGTTGTTTCAATGCGGGGTTCATAGCCCTCAACACCTGGTCCCTAGGGACCTTTGTGTTTACCGCACAGACCTCCTCAGAGCATCCCTGTTTCTTTTAAAAAGTCCAGGTATGGTTTCAGGGGAGTGTTCATGATCTCGTTTGGTTCCAGAGAGTCGTTCCCAAAGTACTTCCATCTTAGGCCTATTAGCGATGGACATTCACATATGAGGTGGTAGGGTTCTTCATCCCCTTCCCCACATCTCCTGCACACGGGGCTCGTAATCTGTCCCATTACGTGTCGGTGCTTGTTCAGTAAGCAGTGTCCAGTTATTATACCCGTTATTGTTCTCAGTTGACTCCTGGACATGCCTAGAAGTAAGCTGGTTCTTTTCTTGGTAGGTCCTCCTAGGAAGAGTTTGGAGTGCCTCATTCTAGGAGCATCTATCCAGTGTTGCTGGTGTTCATCCCGCAGCATTCTCCTGACCTCGTGTCTGGCCGTGGAATATGATACCCCACAGCACGGTTCTGGTCCTGTGAGTACAGCTTCACTTCCCTTTCTCGCAAGGTCGTCTGCCTTCTCATTACCATCTATACCTTGATGTCCTGGAACCCATATCAAATTTACTTTGTTATGTTCAGCCAGTTTACATAGCTCGTTGTGGCATTCGTATACCAGATCTGAGCTAAAGGCATATGAGTCTAATGCCTTTATCGCTGCCTGGCTGTCCGAAATGATATTTACTGTCCTACCCGTGTAGGACGCCGATGTCATTTCTTGTGCGCAGACATAAATCGCATAGATTTCAGCTTGGAAAACTGTTGCCTTGGTTCCCAGGTTTAAGCTAATTTCTTTGCCCGGTCCATGGATTCCTGCTCCGGTCCCTTCTTTCATTTTGGATCCATCTGTGTACCAGGTTTCACCTTTTAGTAGTTTAGGGTATAGTCCATTTTTCCATGCATCCCGGCTAGGTATCTCAGCCTTTGCCGGTTGCCTGAAATCATAGACTATAGCGATCCTATCTGTTTTCATGGATAGTATATCTGTATTGTCAATGTTCTCAAAGATTTTAGTATGTTCCAACCCTCTATGGCGGTCTCCCATGCCGTTAATCCTTAGTCTGTACGCTGCCATAAGTGCCTCTGTTTTTGCCACCAAGTGCAATGGAGGTAGGTCCAGTAGGACTTCTAGTGCTGCGGTGGGAGTAGTGCTCATTGCCCCCACTATCCCGATGCAGGCAAGTCTTTGTGCCTTGCTTAGAATCAGTCTGTTAGTAGTGGAATTGGCTTTATGCCACCACACTAACGCCCCATATGTCACTATGGGTTTTACAATTACATTGTATACCCAGTGCAACATTCCGGGTTTAATTCCCCAGTTTTTACCAAACATGCGTCTACAGGCCCATAGTGCTCTAATAGCTTTGTTGGTTTTATCTGTTAGATGGGGTTTATAAGACAACTTGCTATCCAAGATTACTCCTAGATATTTTGCTTGCCCCACTAACTTCAGCTTAGTTCCAAATAACCTTGGAGGCTCAATTAAGAGTTTCCTTTTGTTGGTAAATGGAATAAGTGTGGTTTTTGTAGGGTTTACCGACAGTCCCACTCTTCTACACCAATTCTCTATGACCTTTAGGGCTCCCTGCATCACTTCTGATACAGTTTTGCCGTACTTGCCACATACGAGAACCGTTATATCATCAGCATATCCCTGAGCATAGAAGCCATGTCTCTCCAATTCCTCCAGAAGACTGTTCACCACGAGGCACCATAGGAGTGGCGATAACGCCCCTACTTGAGGACATCCTTTCGCGACCAGCACTTCTATCATTGATTGTTGGAGTGATGCCTCAATAGTTCTGTTTTTCAGCATGGTCATTACCCATCTACATATTGTATCTGGTACCCCATGTCTATTGAGTGCATTTTCTATTGATTCATATGAGGTATTATCAAATGCCCCCTCTATGTCCAATAGAGCAGCTAGACAAATTCCTTTGTCTTTAATTGCCTTCTCTGCTCTTTTTGCTAGCTCGTGTATAGCTAGTTCGCAGGATTTACCTGCTTGATATGCATACTGGAGCCTGTGCAAGGGTCTTGTTTTCAAGACCTTGTCCCTTATGTATCTATCAAGCAGTTTCTCTAATGTTTTTAGGAGAAATGACGTTAGGCTTATCGGTCGATACGCCTTGGCTTCGGCATATGTTGCCTTGCCAGGTTTAGGTAGAAAAATTACCTTTACCTTCCTCCAGCCCTTCGGTATATATCCAAAGGCCATACTTGCCCTAAGTAGATTAACTACTGGTGTAGTTAGTGCGCTTATCCCGTTCTGTAGCAAAGCAGGAAACACACCATCCTTCCCAGCAGCCTTAAATGGTTTGAATGAATTCACGGCCCATTTAAGCTTTTTAGCATCCACTATTTTGGATGCAAGCTTCCAGTCTGCCCTGGTGGGCCTCCTTAAGCCTTCTGTCTGTATGTTATTGTTCTCATTACCCCGGTTCCTTTCAGACCCTGGGAAGTGAGTTTTTAACATAACCTCTAGCGTCTCTTCTGCCGTTTCAGAGTAGGCCCCTGATTCGGTTTTTATAGATCCTAGGTTGTAATCTTTTTCCTTTCGGAGGGCCCTTTGGAGTCGTGAACATGTAGGTGTATCTTCGATACCCTGACAGAACTTCCTCCAGGATTCCCTCTTTGAGGTCTTGATAGCTTTGCTATATCGGGCGAGAGATGCTTTATAGATCTCCCATTCGTCCGTGTTTTTAGCTCGGTTAAACAGCCTTCTCGTGTCCTTTCTCATTTCTGAGAGTTCCTCATTCCACCACTCAACATTTTTACAAACCCTGCGTGGTTTTAGTGGACAGCTGGACTCGTAGGCTGATATTATCGCCGACTGTAGAGAGTCGCTAGCAATCTCTAAGTCCACAACACTGGTGATTCTTCCCCCAGGACATTCCCTTAGGCCCCGATCTAGTTCCCTTTCATAGGATGCCCAGTCGGTTCTCTTGGGATTCCTGTACATTAGAGCTTCCTCGTGTTGTGTGTCTAGGTCATAGCGTATGTATCTATGATCCGATAAACTCGGCTCATCTGAGACATGCCACTTTTTCACTAAATCGCTAAAGTGCCTTGTTGCCACGGTAATATCTATTACTTCCCCTCTCACTGCTGTGACAAAGGTGTGTTCATTCCCGCGATTTAAAACATCTACATTATTAGCTAGAAGAAATTCAAGTAGAGACTCACCTCGGTTATTGATGTCACTGCTGCCCCACACGATGTGGTGCGCGTTGGCATCGCACCCGAGTAGCATTTCCAGGTTTCTACTGTCACAGTGTGCTACTAAGCGCCTCATCTCATCCGTCGGTGGGGCACCTGCTTGATCGTATGGTAGGTAGATGGATCCCAGAATTGCTTCTTCCTCCTTTCCCTCCAATGTCAAGTTGATCTTTGCAGCCACTAGGTCCCTGCAACAGAAATCCCATAAGGGCAATATATTAATATTTTTTTTTGCAATTATGCATGCACGAGGGTTGCTTACCACCGGGTTGTATATAGCCCAGTCTCTTGCGATCGCCCCTATCCCTCTGATCTTCCCCTCGATCGCCCAGGGTTCCTGAATCAGAATATTTTCTTAAAATTATGATGATATTTTTGCACAAGTACAACTTTCAAATCATCGGCATCGGCAGCGACAGAAAAATAGTAAGGATAGGAATTTTTAAATTTTAATTAAAATTATAAAAATATTAATTAAATATTTCATCAATCTATATTTCAATCATCGTCTACGTCTAGAAATTGATGTCGCACAAATATGCATAAATCCAATGACTACTTCTAAAGTGAATAAAGTCTACATTCTTTTCTCAATTAGCGTACGTCTATGTAAAAAAATGTTTATTACATATTCGCCAAATATTATTCGGATTCTGTTATGCAATAATACAGGATGACTTTGAAATAACTATACTCCTTTTAAGGTGTGCATGATTCTACATCAAAAAATATGAAAAAAAGTTCCGATAAACATATGTTCAAAATCGACTAGTAAGGGAGATACGCCTAAGGGATATCAATAATAAGGGTTAACATAAGTTACAATAAGGGTTACCATAAGTTACAATAAGGGTTACTAAATATTCGAGTTTTATTTAACAACTTAGGAACCCTTCGTAAATAAATAACCAACTATGAATACCGGAAATTTACATTTCGTTTTTAACATTTACAAGATAAATACTGAACATTTACAAATTTAATGTCACTTTCAGGTATTTATCACGAAATTTTACACTTTTTTCTGTAAATATCCGGTATACATAATGTATTTTTTTTACATCTGAAATGTAAAAAATAACTTTCATAAATCATTTTTTTAGTGTATACACTCTAAAGAATGTATTAAATACAAAACATATTTGTTTAGAATATTTTTGTTAGATCTTTTAGACTTTAAATTTATTTTCGTTTTCTGGACGTTTTTCGATCTGCGACTTAAATCGCATTATCGCATTATATGTTTTTATTTAACTCAAAAGATGATATTTGCAAAAATCAAGGCCTTAGGCTTCTCGCGAATTTCATTTTCTTACTAGGATAGAAATATAATATTTTTGCCATATATGTCACTTTAAATTCATTTTTATTTCATTGTAGACAAGAAAAAGAAAGCCAAAAGGCAGCAGCAAAGAAACTAATGTCAACGGAACTCCTCAGAGGCAAGGTCTTTCTAAAATGCCTATTAAATTGGAAGCAATAAATCAAGCAATAAAACAAGAGGACAGTGCCAGCATAAAATATGAACATTCCAATATAGGTAAGTTTTTTTAGTATTTCATATGATAACTTATTTTTTTCAAATAGACACGCACGTTTCTTATGAAAACTGGCTTTCGCTAAAAAATTCTGAATTTTTAGTATAATTTCATCTTTCTGATCAAAAGCTTCCACTGATCCAGTTTGATCTGACGTCAAAAACAGTAAAATTTTAATTTTGCTTTTTAAATAAACTGAAATAAAAAACTTAACTTGAAGTTTTGTTGTTATTATATATACTTGTAATTAATATTAAACCAAACTATTTTTTTCTTGTTTAAAATAAAGGTAAAAATTAAAAAAAAAAAATTGAAAATATGGCGAAGGCGCCACTATGAGATGAAAAAAAGAGAAATAACGGTCAGATTTTCTTAATAATATATAAAATGAAAGAATTTACATTAAAATGACGTATAAAAATATAACTTTCAAAATATTAAAAAATTCGATCGGATTATTCGTTCTTGAGTTATCTTGTCAACAAAAACGTGACATCGATGGACAGACGCTTACGATCTGTGAATAACAAGCCGTCAAGATATGTATTGCTACGCATTCCATTATACAGCGAGCGTAAAAAGTACGAAACACGTTGAATGATAGGTAAGTTGAGTGGCCAAGAATGTACAAAGCAAAATATTTGAAGGGGATAGGGGAATCTCAATGCCAATACAGTAGTAAGGATAGGAGTCGTTTCGGTAATCGTCGCGTCTGCAAAACAAACCATCGCGCATCTAATTTGAATACGGCAAATGGCGCTGAGATTCCCCTATCTTACATTACATTGCATGTTTGTTTAATCTCGTACTATTCTACTTAATTAAGCATCCCCTAAGTCCAGGACTTGTGTGGGCTAGTAGTAGAGGGAACCACCGGCTTATACTGACTTTCGAACCAGTTTCTAGGGAGTGTCCGTTTCACTTATCGCCTTCGCCAAATTTCAATTATTAATTAACTGAAAAAGGCAGATCGGCGCCAGTGAGAATCGAACTCACGCTAGTAGACTTGCTATGCATACGCGCTAGCCACTACGCTATGCCTCCCATTAATCTCTTCAAATCTTTTGCTTTGTTCAGTCTTGGGCACTCAACTTAACTACCATCCTAAGTGTTCCATACTTTTCACGCGCACTGTATATTATTCATAGTAAATAGTATATTACTTTTCCCAAATACAAAAAAAAATATTTTTAAAAACAATTAAAAAATATACATTTCTTTTTAAAAGATCTTTTTTGAAAAACAAAAAATTATTGAATTTTTTTTTATTTTTTCAAAAAAACTTTTTTTTTTAATTTTTTAATTTTTTTTATTAAGTTTTCTTTTTGCGAAAAACGAAAAAATATTGAAATAAAAATTTTTTAATTTTTTTTTTGTATAATTGATCCTTATAATAAAAGAAATTTTTCCTCAAAGACGTTAATCGGAATTTTCTTTCAGCATTTTTTGTTTTTTTTTAAAGTTTATCCCCATAACTTTTTTGGGGGAATTACTTTCAAAAACAATAGGAACTTGGCGCCCCAAAAGAAAAAAGCTTTGCCCCCTGATGACAGTTTTTACCAAATTACCCTGCAAAAAAAAAAAACAAAAATTGGCGCCCCCAAAAAAAAACATTTTCAAGAAAAAACAAGAAAAAAAGCTTGCTTTGTCCCTAACGGTTTCCACCAAACTTGGCTCTCCTGCAAAAAAAATTGGCACCCCAAAAATTACCTTCAAGAAAAAAAAGCTTTGTCCCTGACGGTTTCTACCAAACTTGGCACCCCAAAAAAAGTACCAGGGGGGGCGCTCAGCGAAAACGCCAGGGGGGCTCAAACCAAGGCTAGGGGGTTAACGTTGATTTGGCGTCTGATTGGTGTTTTTTTTTTGTAAAAAAATGTTTTTTATTTAAAATAATATATTGAAAAACGAGCATAAAGAGCTGCACATAAGCGCTCGTCCGATGTCCGGCCTATGGCCCGGTTCGTTCCATAGAGTGCCTCACTTTATTAAAGTGTAGAACGTAAGTAATTTTAATTATATTCATTAATTTTATATTTTATTTGCAGATCCTACCTACAATGTGCACTCTATAAGTCACATGCAAAACTACAGTTTTTCCAATCAATCTCACCAGCGTACGTCACCATATTCCACTCAAGCATCACCAACTACCATGACTGACCAAAGTTACAGTTACAGTTCTCTACTGAATCATGCGACTCCCAGTCCACAATCAGACGCGTCAGACAATTCGAGTGTACCCCTGATTGCAAATAACAATAATAACATCACAAAAGTTATTGTAAATGTTGATAATAGGCCAACAGTAGTGTCATTATCGTCTTAATTTCTTTTTGTATTTATTTTGAATAGTTTGATACTTTATACTTAAAGTAAAATAGTAAAATTGATGAATGGTAAATTTTAGTAGTTTTAAGTGAACTTACACTTTTTAACACTTTAAATTCATATAACAAAAGTATTTGTAATTTAGTTAGATGTTTTTGTAAACCAATTATAAGAGTCACAATTAGGGTTTGCAATTCCGAAAAAAATTTTCAATCCCGGGATTACGGGATTGAAAATTTATATACCCCGGGATTTTCGTGATTTTTGGAGTATATATATTATACATAACACAACCCCACAAAAAAAAAGGTCAAGACCCTTGAGACAGACCATGATATTCCTATGTATTTTTCGACGCTGAATCTTAATCCGGGGTCAGAAAAGACCCTAGACGTCTGGAATTCACCCCCGGACCCAAAAACTACCCTTAAAAGGGGTGAAAAATTGAGTTTGAATTGAAGCCGAATTGGAGGTCAAAAAAATTTCGACACCCCTAGAGTTCACCCCCGGGCCCAAAAACTACCCCTGATAAGGGTTGGAAAATTGAGTTTCAGATGCCAGATACTCGATCATGGTATAAATATGTATTTTTCGACGCTGAATTCAAATTTGAGGTCAACAAAATTTCTACACCCCTGAAATCCACCCCCGGGCACAAAAACTACTCCCAAGAAAGGCTGAAAAATTGAGTTTCGCATGCCAGATGCTCAACCATGGTATTCCTATGTATTTTTCGACGCTGAATTTGAATTTGAGGTCAAAAGAAATTTACACCCCTAGAGTTTACCCCCGGGCCCAAAAACTAGCCCTGAGAAGGGTTGGAAAATTGAGTTTCGGAAGCCAGATGCTCGACCATGGTATACCTATGTATGTATTTTTCCACCATAGTTGAGCATATTGCATGCGAAACTCAATTTTACACCCTTTCTTGGGAGTAGTTTTTGAGCCCGGGGGTGGATTCCAGGGGTGTCGAAATTTTGTTGACTTCAAATTCGAATTCAGCGTCGAAAAATACATAGGTATACCATGGTCGAGTATCTGGAATCTGAAACTCAATTTTCCAACCCTTCTCAGGGGTAGTTTTTGGGCTTTGGGGGTGAACTCTAGGGGTGTCGAAATTTTTTTGACCTCCAATTCGAACTCAATTTATCACCCCTTTTAAGGGTGGTTTTTGGGTCCGGGGGTGAATTCCAGACGTCTAGGGTCTTTTCTGACGCCGGATTCAGATTCAGCGTCGAAAAATACATAGGAACATCATCAAACTCAATTTTTCACCCCTTTTAAGGGTAGTTTTTGGGTCCGGGGGTGAATTCCAGACGTCTAGGGTCTTTTTTGACCCCGAATTCAGATTCAGCGTCGAAAAATACATAGGAATATCATAGCCTGTCTCAAGGGTCTTGACCTTTTTTTTTGTGGGGTTGTGTAATATATTATATACTGAAATACTATAATAGTATATACACTGCCGCGCATTAAATTCCGGACAACTAAAAAATTTACATTTTTTAAATTCAAATATTTCGAAAACTAATTAATGGATTTGACTGATTCTTTTTTTGTTTTGAAGCTTAGACATTCTCTACTTTTGTTTGTTTTAAGAATGATTAATTTTATTTGTTGCTGTTAATACGAAAAACAAATTAATCATTCTTAAAACGAACAAAAGTAGAGAATGTTTAAGCTTCAAAACAAAAAAATAATCGGTCAAATCCATTAATTAGTTTTCGAAATATTTGAATTTAAAAAATGTCAATTTTTTAGGTGTCCGGAATTTAATACGCGGCAGTTATTATTAATATAAAATATCTTACATTAAAGAAACCAAAAAATCACATTAAATATAATATATACACATTTCCTTAATAATGAGTAACTAAATGGTAATTTTTTGTAATTTGGTTTGGACAATTGCAAATTGACACATACTGACATGTCAAAGTTTATTAGTTTAAGATTTTTATGGTGTACGGTTAATTGGAAAAACATAAAACATCAGATAGATACTTAATTACTTGCTTTCATTTAATATCAATCCCGAAAATCCCGGGATCAGACCTTTCCTAATCCCGGGATTGAAAATACCAAAACTGATCTCGAAACCCGAGATTGTCAGGATTGCAAATCCTATTCAAGATGGTTCTTGTGAATAAAACATTGGAACAAATTTTGTTTAAAATATCTATGAAGTTATTATATAGCAAAGATTCTCAAGTCGACCCAGTTTTTACCTTTTAAATTTGTCACGCAGATGTTTCTTAAAGAAATTTCTTCTTTTATAAAATTTGACATTATATTAAAGCGTTTATGAGCTCTTATGTCTGACAGACAAATTTTATTTTTTATATAATATATAGTTTCCATTTCATTTTGATCCAAATCTAATACATATCAGCGACAACAAGAAAATGAATTGCATAACCGTCAGTTATATTAACTGATATGTCTTAGCAGATAATAATTTAAAGAAAATTTTATTTTACGACAAGTCGGATTAAAGACGCAAGTCCTTTGACATTGGAATTGGAACTAACTCTGTTCAAAATTTAGCTCGGTACATTAAAAAAACACTAAAATTAAACCATCCATTTATTTACATGTATGTATTTTTGTTATTAAATAACGAAAAAAGAGATATTAAAATTTAAATGATATTTCTTTGTAAAATAAATGTAAATAAAATATATGATATAAAAATATATTTTTGCTTTGGGTTGTTTAAAAAGTATTCAGATTTAAAAATATGCGTATCAAGACAATATTTTTCGCCAAGTTATTTTAGTTAAAATAAAATTTAAGCTTAATCTGACACCTTATTTCTGTTAAATCTGAATAAACAAAGATTTTCTTACCAACTAGGAGATTACTATCCCTTATAATAAATGAGTAAAATGATTTTATATTACTGTGATAAAAAATATAATATTTTTGATACTCTAATAGATTTTTATGGAATATAGATCATTTTACATTTTTTCAAACCTTATATTAACATGACATATTTGGGTGGTACGATAATCAACTCTTCATTGCACTAGAAATATAGAATAAAAATTATTTAAATCTAATTTAGAATACTTATAAAATATAATTTATATTCCAAAAACTGCTTTATAAAATTTCTATTCCAAACTTTCTAGATATTTTAGTAAATATTAACTGAAAATATTCTCCACGTGTTGTTAAATTGGTCTAATATGAGATGCTAGTTAATTACAGATGTATCGATCCTTTATAAGTAGAAGTAATATTTTAAACCAAAAAAAAACGCCTAATTTTGAAGTTAAAATATTTTGAAGTTTTAGACAACATTTACAATCAAATACCAACAAAAATATCAACAAATATTTCTTGTCCGCAATTTAGTAACTAAAAGTTTTCTTGTGGTATTCGACCACATAGAAACATTGGCTGATAGCCAGCAATAGCTTGATTCCTACCACCTTGGTAATACTGTTGATGTGAGAATTTTGGAGACCGCTGTTTAATCCTTATTAGGGTCTTCGGCACAGTATATTTCCATATATATGCATAGATATAGAAAATCCATACTAATCCGGCTAGTTAGCCAGTATAAGCCGGTGGTTCCCTCTACTACTAGCCCACACAAGTCCTGGACTTAGAGGATGCTTAATTAAGTAGAATAGTACGAGGTTAAACAAACAAACAAATTTGACGCACATAGCCGGATTAGTTTGATTTTTTTTATGGATTTTTTATGTATTGCCATGATGGTAGAATGCAAGCTCTACTGCTGGTTGCCAACCAATGTTTATATGTGTCAGATATACCACGAGAAAACTTTCATTTACCAATACTCAATTTTGTCATAAAAGGTAACATTTTAAGGATGTAATGGTAAACTTTTTACATTTGGGTAGTTTTTAATTTTCTTTTTAAATTTAATACAATTTAATGAAGCTAATGCTTTTCAGCTATTAAAATAAGTACCCAGATTGACTCAAATCATCACCAAAACCTCAAAACAATTACCAAAGACACCCCTAAGATATATTAACTGTAAATATTGTATAAATATTATATTTAGCTAGGTAAAAAATTGTTAAAATACACCAAAATAAAAAATTGGTTAATTTTTCTTAAAGTTTTGAATTTATAATTTTTGACTGATCTTGTTTTTTGTGATCAGATTATGATAATGAGTGTATATTCTAATCATAAATGACTTTTTTTTACATAAAATCACTTAAATTTAAGAGATTTTTATTAATTAGAAATGTTATTTATTGCAAAATAAATATGTTATAAATATTAAAATATTATATATTAAGATAATTATAAATGATGCACTATATTAGGTTTAAATTTGATATATGAAAAAAATGTACAGTTTATATTTTATATGTGTTTATAAGTAGAATTATTATATTTGTTATATTGATATTTTTCACTAATAATGTTATAAATTGTTTCATAATGAAATAAAATTGCTATAATTATAATTGTTGAATTTAATTCCAGTATTCCATTATTTTTACAGGATAGTAATAGATTTAAAATTTAACAAAGTAAACTTTTACTGGGAGGATTGGTGTACCGTGTACCGTGGTCTACCGCGTCTGTACATGACAAGTCTACTAGCCAATAGCGTGAGTTCGATTCTCACTGGCGCCGATTTGCCTTTTTTAGTTAATTAATAATTGAAATTTGGCGAAGGCGTACGTGAAGCGGACACTCCCTATAAAAACTGGTTCGAAAGTTACTATAAGCCGGTGGTTCCCTCTACTACTAGCCCACACAAGTCCTGGACTTAGGGGATGCTTAATTAAGTAGAATAGTACGAGGTTAAACAAACATGTAATCAGTAACATCCAAACTGGTTATTTTTTTAAGGGGTATTTCTACCTTCAAATTTTAAAAATATTTTGTTTTTAATTTTTTTTTATATAGAAAGAAAAAAGATATCATTGTAAAATTTTGTAGGTATATTTATTTATATGTAAAGAATACAATTTTTTTTTTATATTTTTAAAGTTCCATTTTTTGTCATACTTTTTTTTTGAAAAAACATCATCAAAAAACGGTGGTCGTCGAAATGATTCCGGCCGTTTGGATCGACGAAAAAAAAAAAACGGGATATTATTTAGTAAAAAGTCGCAACAATAGCACTATCTAAGAGAATAATTTTTGGCCAAAAAATAACAAAATGGTGGACGTTTTTCAAAAATATTTATTATTTCAAGAAAAACGTCTGCTATTTTGTTATTTTTTGACCAACAAAAATTTTTCTGGATAAGGCTATAGCAATTTCAATACTGGATAATATCCAGTCAATCCAAACGGCTGGAATCATGGCGACCACAGCTTTTTGATGTGTATCTCAAAAAAAATTTATGCCAAAAATTGGCACTTTAAAAATTAAAAAAAAAAATATTCTTGAAATGTAGGGGAAAGTCTCTCCTGATAACACCATTATTCCTACACACTATTTATTTTTTGAGACTTTAAATATTAAACAGTTACAGAAAAAAATACATATTTATATTTTATTGTAATGTGATCAATGGTACAAGACCATAATGTACCATTGATCACATCCTAGTGTACCTTGGATCATCAACGATATGTACCTACAAGGAAGATAATATGTATTAAAAACAACATTTTTATAATTTTTATATAGAAATTTTTATTTTATTGTTTTATTACAAAAAGAAATAAGATTGTAATATTGTGTTAAAGTATACCCTAATTTTTATTTGTATATATGTTTACCAGAAGTTACAATATGAAATTTATATCTTATAATTAATAGGTAATAGAAAAATTAGTAATGTAAATTAAATTTTACTCAAAATCAGTTAAGTAAATCATTTAACTTTAAAGCTAGAAAAGTCTACTTATAACACTAGGCAACAAATCTCAACTTTTTTTTTCCCCGATCGGAAATTAAATTTTTCTTACTAATTCGAGGGCGTAGAAACCGAATCTCACACTACAAAAATTTCATCACCTAAAATGTTTGAGATATAAGTCCAGGAAATAATGACGTTTTTTTATCAAAATCTTAAAAAAAAAGAGGTGGATTTTGAAAATTTTAGGAACTCAAAAATATACATGCCAAGGACCTACTGTCAGAGTAAGTAAACGAAAAAAAAATAAAAAGCTTAAAATGAAAGTGCAGAGTTTACTTAATTGCTCTTTTGTGACAAAACTATCAAATCTGTATTATTTATAGATTATAAAATTCTCTACAAAAATATTGATACAAATATTTTTTTATTTTGCTTAGTTTGTTCGTAAAAAGTAAATAAATGAAAAAGAAACAAAATTAAAGTACACAGTGTAAACTTTTTTCTCGAGCCCAAAAAATATATTTTTCTTATCAATTTAAAGGCGCAGAATCCAAATTTGACCTTAAAAAAAATCCAGCACGTCTTGTTTTTTAAATTTTAGTACAGGCAATTATGCCAATTTAAAAATAATTTATAAAACAAAATATTGTGTATTTTTTTTTGTTTTTTTAATGGTTCTACATCATAAAAATGTTACTTTATTACAAGAACCATATTACGTAACATTTTTTTAGTTCATTTTTGACCCACTAGTAATGATTTTTGACAATTTTTAGCATGAGCACGTGGCGATAAGCTTGTCCCCTTATGCACCCTTCTCCTAACACTCCACCCCTACTTAGTTTTGTCACATTATCCATTTTTTTATATTTTTTTTCATAATATCCCTGTTTATTCTACCTATAAATTTAAAGTTTCCATGTTTTAAGTTGGGTATTTATTAACTAATATTGAGTCGCCGAATCTAAATTTGTCCTCGGAATATTTTTATCTCCCATGATTTTAAAACAAAGGAGGGATAAAATAATTATTTTTTAACATTTTAATCTCATTTTTCTCAGAAAACTTAAGTAATAAAAATATTCTGAGGCCAGATGGGGTTTCAGCGACCTAAAATTAGTTAAAAAACATATGACTCCAATCAGGGCAAGAAACCGTGTTGCCTAGTGTAATCATCAGTGGTACAAGACGTTGTTTTGATTTTGAAAAAGTACATGATGGTGCGTGTTTTCAAAATTAAACTTCTCAACATTCTAGGTTATGTTTAAAATTTAAATATGGCATAAAAAATTACAACAGTAAAACCAAAAGTTGTTACTTTGAGATAAAAACTTGTATTTCTATTTTACTCGAAAACAATAGCACATGGACAACCAATCTCCCGCTTGCTTACACTTTACTGAGTAACCATTGTCTTACAGTACAGTACAGTTTTGTCATGTGGATAGCAGTAACTGTAAAGAAACTGAAAAAGTCCAAATGACCCCTACCTATAAAATTTTACAATTATACCTATTTTCTTTCTATATAAAAAAAGTGTTTAAAAACAAAATATTTTTAATATTTGAAGGTAGAAAGACCCCTTAACTTATTTCCGGGCAAAATTTTGCATATTAGGCCAATTGGGCTGTGTTTAAACGGCATCCTAAAAATAGTTCATTTCTAACCTAATAAGAAAATGAAACATTTCCAACTCGAGAGATGCTATTTGGCTTTTAGCATCTCGAGAGTTGGAAATGTCATTTTCTTATGTGGTTAGAAAAGAATTTTATTGACAATCATAAATAAATAACACATTATCTCGTAAAATTAAAATCATCTTTTACAGAAATTTTGCAGATTTCTAACGTCACTATAAATTTCAACTAAATAATAATTTAAATAAGTGGCTCGTTGTTATTTCCTATTGTTAGTCTCGGTATAAACCATATAATATATAAATAAATATTTATTTTTATTTTTTTCGTAGAAATAAACAAAAATATTAGGTTATTTTATTCGCAAAATTCAACTGTTTACAGACAAGGTGATAGTTTAGCCATCTATGAGGTATAACCAAAAGCAAACAAAACAGGTTAGATATGAATTCATATCTAACCTAGGTTAAAAAAGAAAAGCTTTTCCAACTTTTAAAGAAACAGACAAAAATGATAGATTTTGCAACTTTTTATAATGCATATAAAGAACGTTTCTCTGTATGATTGTGAATAAAATATTTTTAACTTGCATTACATTATATTTATTACATTCAGACTAGCCTATTTTAGTTAGGTATACACAATTATTCTGCGGGGATGGTTTCATAGGCCGGATGGGCCGGTGGCCCAGGACCCACTTACCGGAGGGGGGGGGGGGCACCCAAGACTATTTGGTAAAAATTTAAATATATAAAATTTAGTAATAATGAATAAAATACCCTTAAAGAAATCATGGTACCCAAAATAGCATTTGTTATTTTTTTTTTCAAGGGGCCCATTTTAACCATTCCTGTGCACAAAATTTAAAACAAAGCACACCATCTATAGGCCCCCAACTATAGAAAAGTCTCATACAAGAAAGGCCAACTAAATCTAATACAAGAAAGGCCAACTAAATCTACAAGGGGCCCACAGGGAAGTCTCATTTGGTGTAATTGCTTTGAAACGGCAAAAAAAATATGTTTATTCAATGCGCAGCATAATTAGGCATTATTATGCATCCAGAAGAGGCCCCTGGTACCCCTAGATTTACCAGTTAGGAATCTATTTTATCATAAAGCGCACAAATAAATTCTTCATAAAAAGTTCTCTGTTCCTCACTAATTAGCCGGGAAAATAAAAGAAAAGTTTTCCTTTTTCCACTGTCCACTGGACAGCATAAGCTTTGATATAAATCAAACACTGAACAATGTCCAGTTTTTGACATGAAACTTTCCCGGTGCCTGGGGACGAGGTTCCTTGAGGACGCCCAGCGTCTACAGTTTCTTTTATTTTATTATAAACTGTTTATACTTTATTTATTTATAACCCCCCTAGAACGACAAGAGCGCCAAAACGAGGTTTTTACAAATGGACTACAGCCCTTCAAATTAGTAAAAATTTTCGCCTGCGACGCTGACTCTTCTTTTTTTTTATTTAAGATTGTTAACTGTAACCTAAAAAATTTGATTTTTTGTGAAACTAAACTGTAACAGTCTTTTAAAATTAAAATAGTCTAAAATAGTCTTTCTAAAAATGTTCGCCTGAGGCGCTAGGATTTTTAATTTATTTTTTACCTGCAGCGATGGAACTTTCCTAGCCAAAATATGAAATCTCTACATGCCAATCAAAATATGAAATCTCTACAGGATGTAGAGATTTCATATTTTGGCTATCCCCTCCCAAATGGGGGGGGGGGAGTGTTAGGGGCGTAGCCAAAATATAAAATCTCTATAGCCTTTAATAACGCGAGAAACGGAGTATGAAGTGTATGAATTTTGTTCAATTTGCGTGACGTATTTTATGGACGACCCCTAATCCCCCCAGAACGATAAGGGCATCAAAATGATTAAGGCCTTTTTCAAATCGACCACAGCCCTTCAAATTGGTAAAAATTTTCGCCTTCGGCGCTGGGACTTAAACTTAAGCGTAAAAATTATAAAAAATGCAACCATATCAAACAGTAACTGTTTTAAAATTAAAAAAAGTCTATCAAATTTTAGGGTTTTTTCGTTTCTTTATTCGAGTCTAAAATTCAAGTGTGAAATTTGTAGAAATTTTCGCATACGCGTATGCGGCGACAGAGATTTCTTGCATTTTTATCAAATTTAAATTGTAATACTGTTTTAAACAAGCAAATATGCAGTGCCTAAAAAGGCCTTGCATATTTGCTTGTTGTGGTTAAACAACCCTTACCCCCAGGGTGTTACAATTGTTACTTTATTTCTTCATTTTTTCTTTAAGGCAATATTAATCCAAAATACTTTTATAAACTTTCTATGTATACAAACAAATATGCTAATTTAATTCAGTATAATACAGCTCTTCTGAAAGTCGAGCAAAACTAAAAAAAAAAATGGTTTATTTTTAATTTTTTTTCTTTTTTTACGCATAGTAAATATAAAAAAATAAAAAGTACAAAAACTTATTTTTTCTACTAGTTTCTATTGTGTTTAATTGGATATCAAATTTATTGTTAAATACCAATACAAAAACTATTTTTTCCCGTTGGTATCTATAGATATACTGTTTGTTTTTAATTTAATTATTTATTTATTTAGTTTATAGTCGTTCTCCACCCCTATAACTTTTTTATAAGTTTGAAGATTTTTTCCATTATTTTTTTAAGATAGAATCCCTCAACTTTGAGTTTTGGATTATTACTTTTAATAAGATAAAATCTTTAAACTTAGGAGTTGGCTTAATCAATTTTTCTAAGATAAAATCTCCCAACTTCTCGTTTACAGATTGTTATTACATACAATAAGTTTAAGGAGATTATGCACTTATTTAAAATTTACCAACTCGATCTTAGCGTTAAAAGGTTTTTTTTATCTTAAGAATAAGTTGGGAGATTTTGAGAATATATTATATTGTCAGAATTTCCCAATTATTTTTTTAGCGCTAAAGTTGTATTTTTTTTTTGAGTAGAACCCGGCTTACATAAGATTGTATTGGTAATTTAGAATAAGATATATTGTGTCTATTGTTTTTTTTTTGTACTCGGTTATTGTACCGGTATTGTACTCTATTGGTAATTTTTCATAGGGACCCTATACTATGTATTGTTTTAGCATAATCAAAATTGCTATAGCAATTATAATAGGTATCAATGTTTCTTTGTACAATTGTATCACAAAATTTCCCTCAAATTGGGTATCAAAAATGTGTATTCCTTTATAATTAATTATTAAATGAATTAAATTATATTTTATGAATCGCATGTAGATACAGGGTGGCCCAACGAAAACTAAGTAGAGCCAATATCTCAAGAGCCGTTTAGAATATTAAATAAAAGCAATTATATCAACTTTTTTTTCACCAAAATTAGTTTTAAATATTAAAATTTTCACTCCCAAGTAAAGGATGACTTGATAACTTGATGACTTTTGTTTAGTATCAACAAAAAATATTTTTTCGTTCTTTTTAATGGTGTCTTCCAGGCCCCCGTCGCGTTTTACAAAAGAAATATTATTATGGTCCACTGTTCCCTGTATTCTGAAAAATGTTATAATTTTTTCATTATGTATACACATATTTATGAGTCTGGGTTCCTATACAGCCTACGCTAATCTTGAATACATATTAAGTTTTAGTGACTTGGCAAAGCAAACCAACAGTTAGTCCTGTTAGTAGGAAGTCTACACATTATAAAATCATTGACAGTTTAATCTGAGGAGCTCGGTTTCGGAAGACAAAGGACTTTTTTCATCAGAAATGACCACAGTCGACTTAACAGTTCTTCATTTTATACTATTTTAGCTTATTCCATATAAATTTTGATCAGAGAATTTAAATCCATTCACAGAAACGGTTTATTAATTTCCATTTCGGAAAAAAGTATCACTGAGGTTTTTTGCATCTTATTTTCTCAAAAATATGCATATTAGTGTATCGAATAATGACAAATTACACTGATCGACAAATCTGAAGATTTCTCTAACTGAGATTCCAGAAATAGGTTTATACTAATTTTGGGTCGCTGAATCCAAATCCGAAGGCTGTTTGTCTCCATCACCCTCAGATTTTTTTATATCATAAAAAAGTTAAAATTAGGAAAATCGATTTTGTGTAATTACAAGAAAATGCTTTGACTTATCCCATTAAAATTTAGTACGGTTAATAGTGGTAATATAAGTTATTTATTCCCCTACTTACCCAAAAATACAATTGTGTGTATGTCAGAGGCGTGCGTTCTAAAGTGTTTCTGTAATATATTTCTCCAACAAAATTTATGTTTAAGAATTTTACAATTTCGATAAAAAATTATTATTTATTGATTAATTTTACGTAAAAAACATATTGGACCGTTTGATCAAATGTCAATAGTTTTCGAGAAAAATAGGTTTAAACATATCTCTGCAAGTTCCACTAAGAAAAAAACTGCTGCCAACAAGATAATACTTTCTCCTATAGGTCTAGGTTTATTAAAATAAAAATAAAAATAAATAAATAAATAAAAAAAAAAAACGAAAAAAGTGTCTTTTTTCGTTTTAACGAAAAATAAATTGAAAAAAAAATAAAAAAAAGTTTTAACCCTATTTTACCCCCTTACCCCACCCCGATTTTTAAGAAAAAAAAATAT
>OY294046.1:24245203-24394756 GCA_958510825.1 Brachypterus glaber
AATGTCGATTTAATTAATTTTTTAATAACTTATTAATCAATGCATTTTCCTTTTTTAACTTATCATAATGTATTGTGTGTCTGTGTTTTTAATAGAGCATTTTTTCTTTCACACTTACAAGGTCCCTAACGAGTATAAATAAATAAATATATAAATAAAATAAATTTCCTGTATTTTCCATAACCAATAGAGAAAATATAAAGCAATTGATATAAATGTCTATTTATTTAATTTTTTTATATCCATTTTTTCCAGTTCAAAGAATTTCCTCATGATGTTTAAAACAGAGTCTTTTCAATATTTTTCATAATCAATATGAAACAATTAAATTGTTACAATTTATATGAAATTATACATACAGCACCTATGCAAATAAACAGTACTTGCGCAAAACTCGTTCAAAGAAAATTGCCACACCTAGAGTAAAGATCATTCATATATCAATCAAGTGTTAGTCAAAAGGCACGCAGTATGAGTCAGAATTTTTTTTTCGCGGCCAAAATTATGTATCTTCAAAAAACTTAATATTAATTAAACATTAAAAATGCCGATCCAATATAGCGAAGGAAAAGTGTGAATTTCAACGGATTTTGATCAAAATTATGGGGGTCAGTGGAAAAGTGGTATCTAGGGGTATTTGGGGTAGCTGAATTCGAAACCAACATTAAAAATTCAAAATGGCGGATCCGATATGGCGGACAAAAATCGTGAATCTTAATGGATTTTGATCAAAACTGTTATCCAGGAGTTTTGGCATCGCTAAATTTAAAAAGTCGTGAAAAAATTAAATAATTATTTTTGAGGGTTGCAACATTTAACCCCAACTTCCAACCTCTAATTTTAATTTTTATATACAAGCAGATATTATTTTTAAGCTCTTTTAAATAAGGTATCGCAAGAATTGGAATTTAATAAAAAATAAAACAGTTGGGGTGGCTGGTAGCTCAGGGTTAGAAGTTACAATCCCTACGAATTATATTGATATTATTAATTTAAAAATATTAAGCTATTTTGTTATTATTTTGTTGCAAATTGAATTGAAATAAAATCATCCACCCTTAAGTTAACCGCTGGTGCAATTTAAAAAAAGCAAAACATAATTTTTTAAGCTCTTTCAAATGACTATCACAAGATGGGGTTTATTTAAGATTTTATAGTTTATAGCTGAGCGTTAGGGGGTTAGAGTTAAAATCCCCAAAATTTCCCCATCGAAAAACCAAACTGGCCTATTTTTTAGAATTTTCACATTGTGCTTAGTTTGCGAGATATTTTGAGTGGATCTAGCAAACATTGGTTCGTTGGCCGCCCGTTGGCCAAACATTGGCGTGCCAATGTTTTCTACATTGGACCAATGTTGGCAAACCCACATTGGGCCTACATATTCAGGAGACATCAGCTGCCCTACGGCTGCATACGACGGGTTAATATTGACAAAACTGCATTGGCCCTACATTGGCCGCCCGAAGGCCAACGATTTTGTTTTTTAATTTTCAAGTTGGAAATTTATCATTGGTCTTAGGTTGGCCAACATACGTTGGTTTTTAAGACTGCGGCCTTAGATTGGCCGATGTACGATTATACGATCAAAATTATCGTTGGCTTTAAAGCAGCCTTCGGGCGGCCAGTGTAGGACCAATGCAGTTTCGCCAATATTGGCCCTTCGTATTCGGCCTTAGGGCGGCTGATGTCTCCTCAGTATGTAGGCCCAATGCACATTGATAGACGAAAATCTAAATTTTTGCATACGAGTATTTTTGATTCCGCTGATTTCGAAAAATCTGAAAAAAAAAATTCCACGCCACTAGGATGGTTTAATTTTATTTATTTTTTTAAATGGTATACAAACCCTTTTTAGGGATATTAACGTAGACCAATAATCAAAACACTATCAAAATGGCGGAGCCAATATGGCGTGTCAGGTTTTAGAAATTTGTCATAATTAGTCTAAATTAAGGTTATAAAGTAGTCATCGATTTTAAGAAAAGGACTTAATATGGCAAAGCTTATATGAAAGTTAAAAATACAGTATATTATCCATTTTAGTTAAAATACTCATTTCAAGGCCGTGTGAGTTCCGTGATTTTAATTTTATTGTACAGGTGCGAAAATATCATATATTAACCCCAACAATTTCTTAAATGGTTTTAAGTATACAAGGTCAGTGAAACTTAAAAATTGAAATAAAATTGTTAAATCTAAAATTTAAAAAAATGCCATTTGTGAGACTTGTATACCAAATTTGAGCAAAATCGAAAAACAATTATAAAAAAATGAACCACCCTAGTGGCAGGAAATTGTTTACCCGTATGCAAAAATTTAGATTTTCGTCGATCTTTTTTTTCTCAGCCCACTGTGCAATGTGGGTTTTCCAGCGGTCGACCAACGAACCAATGTTTGGTGGGGATCGTTTTTATATGATCACCATGTATATTACATACGAGTTTTGAGCTCTTTGAGAGTTCTTGTTTCACAAGTTATTCCGAATAACTTGTGAAACAAAAATTTATTCGTCTTGGTCTTGACAAAAAACCATTATTAAACTAAGATTAATAACAAGACTTGGGCGACAAGACAAAACCAAGACCAACTAAAAGTCTCAAAGTTTTGTTAAACTTGGTAAGGTATTTTTTACTTTCCCCAAGGAAAGTCTTGCGTAGTAAAAAAAAAGTCCAAACGAAATTTTTTTATTGATTTTTTTACGTTTTATATGATTTCCGTAAAAAAAAATCTGTCTGTAAGTCGGTCTGTGTCCGGGAAATTTGTGACCACGATAACTTAAAAACGCTTCGGGCTAAAGACTTCAAATTTGGACCACAGGTTGATTATTCAAAGTTCTAGGCTGGTATTTTTTTTGGTAAAAATCGGATTGGTGTAATGGGCTAAAATGGGGTAAGAACAATTTTTTTCAAAAACATTTTTTTTCAATTTATTTTTCGTTTTACAAAAAAAGAAACTTTTTTTGAATTTTTTTTATCTCTTTAATTTTTTTTAAATTATTTTTCAATTTATTTTTCATTTTACGAAGAAAGGTACTTTTTTTGAAAAAAAATTGAAAAACTTTTTGGCCTAGACCTATAGGGGAAGGTATTATTTTGTTGGCAGCAGTATTTTTTTGGAAAATGTATGACACATTTTCTCTAAATTTTTACCTATACTTCACATGTGACACTGTGCACAGTCTTAAGACTTTACAGTCTTTAAAAGTTTACAAACTTTAAAACGTGCTGTTTCTTTTGAATTTGAAAAAAAAATTACCTTTGCGAAGAAATTTAAATATTTAATACAGCTAGAGCAATTAACTGCTTAGTTTAAATTTTTGCCATGGTTTTAACTTTTTGTGCTAATATTGCGAATTTACCCAGCTTTGAGTTTTAATTTTTAAGACGTTCGCTAATCATTTTCAGTTTCCAAGGAATATTTTCTAAGGAATGTCAATTTATAGTTTTTCTATTTTGCGACTCTTATAAGCTTATAATCAGACGCATTTTGCGTGTTCTTATAGGCCCATAAGAGGTCTCTACTTTTTTTTCTGTTGGGTTGGCAACATACAAAAGCCTATTTCTTGACGTTTTGCGTGCAAATATCAATGTCGATTTAAAGTTTAATTTCTTACAAAATTTTTTGTTTGGGTTATTTTTTACCGTGTTAAAATTGTGGACCGGTTAATTGCAGTGAAAAAAGAAGGGATGACTGTAAAATATATCAAAATATCATTTGTTCTTAGAATTTTAAACATGGTGTAAACTGTAATACCAATCCAAAACAAAAATCCCTAAATCAGTCATGAATTTAAATGTAGGTTTTTTTTAAATTTTAGAGCAAAATAGAAAAAATTGTATACAGCACTCGTTTCATAACACGTTTTTAGCGCACTAGTACTTTAGAAAACTCGCCGCAAGCGGCTGGTTTTCTAAACTTGTACTCGTGCTCTAAAAACGTATGTTATGAAACTAGTAGTTTAATATACTATTAAGACGTTCGCTAATCATTTTTAGTTTCCAAGGAATATTTTTTAAGGAATGTCAATTTATAGTTTAAAAGTATGCCCGTAATTAGTAGATTCCTTAAACTCTGATATTTAATTGGTGAATGCCTAAAAATTAACACCGAGATTAAAATTTAAAACTGGGTAAATTCAACTTTAAACTACTGTATTATGAAATGTTAATTTTAATATCAAAGATAATTAAATGTTTACTACATTATTTATATTATTACCTGATTATACATAACCTGTTATGATTGTATAGATATGGTATCTTTAATAATATTTAATAAGGAATCTCCCGGAGCTGTTCATTTTTTATAGATATTAAATATACAAGATAGGAAAGATAGACTAAAAAAATCATAAATTTATATTAAAATTTCCCAGATATGTAAGTACCTACCCTAAAAAAAATATAATTGTTGGAGCAGCAGCTTACAGATATCAAAAATATAACAATGCATGTATGTTCAGTAACGACAAAATTAATTTCCTTTATCATAACTATGCATGGCTATAGCTGTACCTATTATGTATCTATTCTTGTCACTAAGATGGTGACCCACCAAAATTTCAAATTGAAAAATTTAGAGGTTTCACCCCTTAAATTTGTTCATTGGAGTAAGAGTATAATCCCTGAACTTTTTCAGAATTTTTATAAATATCTACAGCTCGCTCACAGCAATTTTTTTAAAAGATATGTTAAGCTTTTTTAAAGTCCGAAGGATTTTTTATTTAAATATTTTTAACACGGTACCGTAAATAGTAAATGGGTAACCTCAAAAAAAAATATCAGAAAGTTTTTTTCAAATTGGCTGAGCTAGTGGTTTTTAAGTGGGGACCTATTGGGCTATACGCACAATATTTTAATACAATGAAAAAAAAAATTGTGCCTGTCATTATGCCTAAAATGAAGCAATGTAGCCCATTTTCCAACTAAAAAGGGCACAGCCCCGCCATTTTGAAAGAAAACATTCTGATTTTTTTTAGGTTATTCATTTACTATCACTATAACGTGCCGTGTTAAAAAGATTTTAATTAAAAATCCTTCGGACTTTTAAAAATTAAAAAGCTAAAGAAAGATATCTTTTTAAAAAATGGCTGTGAGCGACCTCTAGATATTTTTCAAAAATTCTGAAAAAAATCAGGGATGATACTCTTACCAAAATTAACAAATTTAAGGGGTGAGACCACCAAATTTTTTAATTTAAAATTTTGGTGGGTCACCCTACGGTACATACCATACCATAGGCTATGGACTATGTAGTACCAATAATTTACTTAGCCTAGCCTATGCATATGTATGTGCATGTATACACACATGTATAATATATTATATGACCCTGCACAAATAAACCCAACTAGTGTGTTTTTCACTTTTTTTCGCATTCTTCCGTAAAAAAACAAAAGCAAAACTTTAAACGCGTTTTTTAAGAAAACTAGGTGTGACGCACTAGGTGGGTTTCTTTGTGCAGGGTCACATATGCTTTTAGCAATCAACAAACTATTAAAATCCCATTGGAATCTAATAAATTTTGGCAAAAGGAACTAAGTAGTTTTTGTGGTACTCCTGCTGAAAGAATCCGTGAAAGGACATGGCACACTGACTGACGACAGTGTCGAATTTAGGGGTGGTGTAATGGGGTAATTACCCACCCATAACCATAATTTTAAGAAACGAAGTAATTAATGCAAGAATTTGAACAACTTTACCATTATTCTGTTTGGCTTAGAACAATTATCGCCTGCGCCGCTTTTCTAGATTAGTCATTGAGTAAAAGATTTTTAATAATAATTTTCTCTTGAAAATATTCAATTTTTGGTGAACGCGATTAAAAATATTGACTTTCCCCCTACCTTGTCTCTAGATCCGCCAGTGACTGAGGAAAATGTCTTTCCGCGGTTTTCGCTGAAACTCTGTTTTAGGGTTGGTTGTTTTGGAAATTCAGTCCATTATCTTAATGCATACAAGGAAAAATATCACATTTTAAACGGTTATTGTACCAAAAGGGTCGATGATCCATACTATCACCTAGTCAGTTTGGATCGGCGAACTAAGGACTACAACTTAGCAAATGTCTTCAGTAAATGTATGAGGTTATTTTCCCGCAAATTGCACCAAAATTCATACACTTCATACCCCGTATCTGGCGTTAATAAAGGCTGTGGAGATTTCATGTTTTGGCTACCCCTCCCCCTAATAGGGGGTGTGTTAGGGGGGGGGTAGGCAAAATATAAAGTGTATGAATTTTGGTACAATTTGCGTTACGTGATACTTGAACGTTCCCTTGTCTGTGCTGTGGTTGAGACCCACCTAGTCTTATGTATTTCGTTTCGTTTCATTTCATTTAATTTCGTTTCATTTCATTCCATTTCATTTCAGTTTAGCAAAAAAAAAAAAATGAGCTCATGAAATGCCTTTTTTATAACAGATTCTTGTTCAGCATCCCAACATTCATAACAATAGGTGGGTCTCAACCCCATCACAATTTTGTTTTGTTTTTTTTTTTGGTGAGCCTAATAAATTTATAAAGGCCCACAAAAAAAAGTTGTCGATGCTGGGGTTGAGACCCACCTATTTTTATGTATTTTGGTAGGCTGAACACGAATCGGCAATAAAAAAGGCAACTCATGAGCTTTTTTGCTACACTGAAAAAACTGTCTAAACTTTTGAAAATTTCATCTGCAATTTCAGTGTAGCATATAAATGAGCCCATGAAGTGCCTTTTTCATTCCCTGCCCCCCCCTGGCTTTTCAGATATATATTATATTGTTTAATTTTTAACAATTTTAAAGTATTTGGTCCTTCAGATTTCTAAAAAAATTGCCTGCAGTGCTGGAAATTATGTTTATGTTTATGTTTGTTTTTAACCTCGTACTATTTATTCTACTTAATTAAGCATCCCCTAAGTCCAGGACTTGTGTGGGCTAGTAGTAGAGGGAACCACCGGCTTTAATTGACTTTCGAACCAATATATCTAGGGAGTACGCCTTTGCCAAATTTCAATTATTAATTAACTGAAAAAGGCAATCGGCGCCAGTGAGGTACGGAACTTTTATCTTGTACAATTAGTTTTCCAGGTGATGTGCTATTGACCTTAAATTCGGATTCAGCGCCTCAAAATACATAGGAAAAAAAACTATTGACCTTTTTTTGTGTGGCTAGGATATTTTTTTTTCTTAAAAATCGGGGTGGCGTAAGGGGGTAAAATGGGGTTAAAACTTTTTTTTATTTTTTTTTCAATTTATTTTTCGGATTTTTTTTTTATTTATTTAATTATTTTTATTTTTATTTTAATAAACCTAGACCTACAGGAGAAAGTATTATCTTGTTGGCAGCAGTTTTTTTCTTAGTGGAACTTGCAGAGATATGTTTAAACCTATTTTTCTCGAAAACTATTGACCTTTGATCAAAAGGTCCAATATGTTTTTTACGTAAAATTAATCAATAAATAATAATTTTTTATCGAAATTGTAAAATTCTTAAACATAAATTTTGTTGGAGAAATATATTACAGAAACACTTTAGAACGCACGCCTCTGACATACACACAATTGTATTTTTGGGTAAGTAGGGGAATAAATAACTTATATTACCATTATTAACCGTACTTAATTTTAATGTGATAAGTCAAAGCATTTTCTTGTAATTACACAAAATCGATTTTCCTAATTTTAACTTTTTTTATGATATAAAAAAATCTGAGGGTGATGGAGACAAACGGCCTTCGGATGTGGATTCAGCGACCCAAAATTAGTATAAACCTATGTCTGATATCTCAGTTAGAGAAATCTTCAGATTTGTCGACCAGTGTTCTCTATCCATTTGTAACTGAATATTCAGTTTACTTTTTACAGTAAACATGTTGCTTTAAGGAAGTTGTCCTTGTATTAATGCACTCGAACAAGAAAAATTTCTTATAAATTGTCAATAATTTAACTTGCCCTAATTAGTACTTAGTAGTAGGGGTGGTAAAAATTAAACTATTGTTTTAAATTGTTTAGCGAGTTATCACAAAAGATGCATTTCAGGATGCTAATCGAAAATAAAAAAAAATGATAAAAAAGTGCTTTAGTTTCCTCCGAGACCTAAAGATTCCTCGAAAAACCAAAACAAGGCACCTTAATCACACCTATTCCGTGCCAAAGATCCTCTTAAACAAATTTTTATTAGATAATTTTAGTGCAAAAATGCCTTCCTTACAAAATAAGGAAGAATGCAATATTTTAAATACTAGTAAAATAACACAACCTTACAAAAAAAAGAATTTCGCTAACCAACAGGGATGTGATATATCGTTTTCTATAGACTTTAAGCGGCTGAATCCGAGTCTGAACACAAAATTATTCCATCGCCGGAGAATTTCGAAAAAATCGTTTTTCTCGAAGACCATACCAGATATTTAAATCTCCCATATTCAGATTTAGCGACCCAAAGTCTATAGGAAACGATATATTACACCCCTGCTGATTGCTAAAATTCTTTTTCGTACGACTTAGTGTACACGAAATAAAGAAAAATGCATGTTCACTATATATCCTCGTTAGGATATATAACTATCGCACGAGTCCATAGTGCATATTTGAATGAAATGACAACTATGCACACTCATTTATCCAAACGAGTGCACATAGCTTTAATTTTGACAAAAGTGGTGTAACGTTTATAAAAGTTTGAAATGTCAAAATTAAACACAGGTAATTCTTTAAAAAATACATTTTTAGAGAGTCTAGACTGTAGATCGAACAAAAAATGTTGTTCGCAACTCGTTTGCGACAAGTCCTTAGTGCACTCGAATGATTTTTTGACTTCGCTTCGCGTCGTCAAAAAACATCATTCTCGTGCACTAAGGACTAAAGTCGCTTACTCGTTACGAAAACTACTATTCTTTTACGAAATTGTATTATTTTACTAATTCTGTATTGCATTTTTAATGAATATTTTATAATATCAAATAATTTTAAGCCAGTCAGTATTTCTGCATTAAAATCAGGCAATACAAATTTATTTGTGATGAATTTTTATCAGCAATGGCTTGTTGTTCGATGAGTTTTTAGACTCTGGGGAAAACTAAAGTAAATTTTTTCAATTTTATTTGTATACTTTTTAATAGCATACTGAAAGGCATCTTTTGTAATTACACATTGAACGATTTAAAGGAAAAGTGAAAGTTTTACTAAGTAAAACAAAAATGTCTTTATATCCTAGATGTTGTTTCTTATTATTAAAACTAAAATATCTTAGTGTTTTTTTACCCCGGTTTTTTCTATTCGTTGATGTTTTTTTTGGGAAGAGGGTTGAAATAATAATACTCTATTTAAACTATTTAAACTATTTTCTTAAATTATGACGTTTCGAGGGTGGTTTCCCTCGTCCTTTAATATGAGAAAAAAAAATAATATTAAAATTATATACGAACAAGTTTCTGTATAACCAAAATTGTGTTTTTGTTGGGTTAACCAAAAATCATTAAAAACTACTTACAAAAATTTAAACCCAGTTTGAATACACGTTAGAGACATACATATATACACAATATAATAAATAAAACATTATTAAGGACTACACAATACTTTTACAGTTATTAATAATAATTTATTACACGAAACGTATCAGCTGACAGACAATTAAAACAATACTTCTTCTTCTTCTACTGTGTCCGCTACAAGTATTTTTTCGTGGTTAGTCCGGTTATGATGACATTTCGTTTTCTTTTAGATAGGTTTTATTTTATTTGTGCCATAATTAAGTTAAAATATATACCACTAAGTCCCTCTACATCAGTTTTTCTATTCATTGGTTCCTGTTCTTTCTTTATAAAAATCATTTCAGCGAATTCACGTTTTTTTTTGTCTTTTTCTGTATATAAAATTTCTACCGATTTAAAGTCCATTTGATGTTTGTTTTCCAATGCATGTGAATTCATTGGCTTAAGCCAATGCAGTACTGTTCGTTTTTCCTGTTGTAATCGTGCTTCTATGCTGAGATATTCTCGTGGCCAATTTAGATTTTGTTTGCCCCACATACCACCCTCGAAACGTCATAATTTAAGAAAATAGTTTATTATTAATTTCAACCCTCTTCCCAAAAAAAAAATTAACGAATTAAACTAAAATATAAACTATAATTACACTAGCCAATCTCAATTTTTTTTTGCCCCGATCAGAAAGTAATTTTTCCTTACTAATTCGAGGGCGTAGAAACCGAATCTGACCTTAGAAAAATTTCAGCACCTAAAATTTTTGAGATATAAGTCCAGGAAATAATGACGTTTTTTTTTCAAAATCTTAAAAAAAGAAAGGATTTTGAAAATTTTAGGGTATATTAAAAAAATACAAGAAACTCAACAATATATATGCCAAGGACCTACTGTCAGAGTAAGTACGCGAAAAAAAATAAAAAGCTTAAAATGAAAGTGCACAGTTTACTTAATGGAGTTCTCTACAACTAGAATTATGAAACAAAAGACGTCTACCCTATCTCTATCTCATTTGTGCTACATTTTCCAGCCAACCAAATAAATACTGTATTTGTTTTTCATACAACAAATACAGTATTTATTTGGTTGGCCGGAAAGTGTAACACTAAGCGGCACGAACGAACATAGCTAATGTGAATTTGTAGAATAAGATAATTCTACTAAAATTTAGATGGTGCCAGTAATTTCTTTAATAAAAATAATATAGTTACACTTTTTGCCCAGCCAAGTAAATATTGTATTTGTTCAACAAAGAACAAATACAGAATTTGTTTGGTTGGGTGAAAGTGGGAGTGTATGTATGTCTTCTATCCTTTTTGGGTAGAACTTTTGTCCCTGTCTAATCTAACGGGAGAAATCGCCATTGCTCTTTTGTGGCAAAACTATCAAATCTGTATAAAATTTTTATAGAACTTAATTTGTAGATTATAAAATTCTCTACAAAAATATTTATACAAATATTTTTTTATTTTGCTTAGTTTGTTCGTAAAAAGTAAATAAATGAAAAAGAAACAAAATGAAAGTACACAGTGTAAACTTTTTTCCCGAGCCTAAAAAATATATTTTTCTTATCAATTTAAAGGCGCAGAATCCAAATTTGACCTTTATAACCTAAAATCCAGCACGTCTAATCTTTTAAATTTTAGTACAGGCAGTTATGCCAATTTAATTCATAAAAAAAAAATGTATTTTTTTTTTGTTTTTTTAATGGTTCTACATCATAAAAATGTTACTTATTACATAAGAACCATATTACGTAACATTTTTTTTTGTTCATTTTTGACCCCCTAGTAATGATTTTTGACAATTTTTAGCATAAGTACGTGGAGATAAGCTTGTCCCCTTATGCACCCTTCTCCTTACCCTCCACCCCTACTTAGTTTTGTCACATTATCGATGTTTTTTTTAATATTTTTTTTATAATATCCCTATTTATTCTACCTATGTTTTAAGTTGGGAATTTTTTAACTAATATTGAGTCGCCGAATATAAATTTGTCCTTAGAATATTTTTATATCCCATGAGTTTAAAACAAAAGAGGAATAAAATAAAGATTTTTTAACATTTTTATCTCATTTTTCTTAGAAAACTTAGGTAATAGAAATATTCTGAGACCAGATTCGGTTTTAGCGACCCAAAATTAGTTAAAAAACATATGACTCCAATCACGGCAAGAAACCGTGTTGCCTAGTGTTATAATAAACGTTTGCAATTTTATTAGATACTTTTTAAACGTGTCATATTTAGACTTTATGACAAACCTTTATTTACCTAACTGGCGCCTTACCAGCTTTACCATGTCTGGCAAATAACGTCCTTCAAATTAAATAGAAGTACTTATCTGTTTAGCTGATGAATGAATCTAATACCATTTTTCTTTTTTACATAGCTTACTTATACACCTTTAATGTTTTTTTAGCAGTCACAAATTTTCATACTATTTAATCATAACATATATACTATACAATAATAATTAAATGAATATTCCTGAATAAAGTGGGAGTCGAACCAAAAGTCCAAACACGCTATTCGCAGCTTGAAAGGCTTGTGCTTATTTTCCTATAATACTGTACTTTTTACAATGTACAATGATCTGATCGGGAAGTCTTCCAGAAATGTTGGGATTCCTGGATAAAGTGGGAGTCGAACCAACACACTAGAAGACCACACGCTATCCGCAGCTTGAAGGGATTTTGCTTATTTTCCTATAATATTTGGCCCCAATTTGGTGATACCAAATTATTTGCCCAAACGTAACAAAATAAGATTGACCCTTCTAAATACAAGTTGTGTTATACAATTGTACTTTTTACAATGTACAATGATCGTCAGCTTCCACTCCCCGGGAAGTCTTCCAGAAATGTTGATATCCATAGCTACTAATCTTTATTTTGTAATCATTCAGAAGTCAGGGTACTTGCTATTACGTCATAAAAACTGATTCGAGTAGCATTATTTTTAATTTATTCTTTACGGTTTGTTGTGGATTTATCTAATTAGTTACAAATTTTGAGAATATTTCAACAAGTGTACATGACACACCAAAAATAACAGATCACTCTATAATTAGTGCAAATTTTACTACAAATATTACAGCTTTAAATAATTTTACAGAACATAAAGTTAGAAATTTAAATATTAATAATTTACAAAATATAAACCTTCAGTTATTAGAATGTAGTTTTTCGCTAAATTCTACAAATGTGGATGTTATATTTGAAGATTTATCACAAAACTTTGCACGAATCGTAGATCAGATTGCCCCTATTACTATAAAAAAATGTAAACCTAACAGTATACCTTGGTACGACTATGAAATTAGAAATAAAAGTAAAATACGAGACAAGGCTTATAGAAATTTTAAAATTAACAAAACTAAAACAAATTGGGCTAATTATAAAGTTGCTAGGAATGAAGTTGTTAACCTTATCAAACTCAAAAAAGAAAAATATTATTGGAACAAAATTGATAACCGTAAAAATGATCCATATAATATGTGGAAAACAATTAAAGAACTTATTAATAATACTCCAGTCAATAATTTTTCAAAAGGAATTCAATTTAATATAGAGGGTAATAATCACATAGTCAATACTAAGTGTGAGTTAGCTGAATCTTTTAATAATTATTTTATAAACAGCATAGATGAAATTGTTTCCACGTTTACTGATGATATAACTATTTCAGTAGAATTAAATACAAATACTCAATTTAATGATTTTAAATTATTAGATCTTCCCACTTTAAGTAAATTTGTTAATAGCCTAGATAATCGGTTTAAGGTTGATGACGTTTTAAATAATAAATTAATTAAGGAAACTTTTGGGGTTTTAGGTCATGTGTGGTTACACTTGATTAATACCTCATTGCAAAATGGTACATTTCCAGAAAAGGTAAAAACTAGCACAGTAATTCCAATTGAAAAGGTTTCTAGCACTAATAAAGCCTCGGAGTTTAGACCAATTAATACGTTGCCTCATTCCGAAAAATTATTAGAACTTGTAGTTTATCAACAGTTATTAGAATATTTTGAAAAAAATAATTTATTTTATATTAACCAATCTGGGTTTCGTCCTAAACATTCTTGTGAAACAGCCTTACAATTACCAATTACTGAATGGAAAAGGAATCTGGATAAAAACTTGTTCACTATCGCTGTATTTTTAGACTTAAAAAGGGCGTTTGAAACTATTGATCGAAATATTCTCATAAAAAAACTAATAAGTTATGGAGTGGGAGGTAACGTATTAAAATGGATCAAAAATTATTTGAATAATCGATTTCAGGAAACAAAAATAAATGGAGAAACATCTTCAAAAAAATGTAATAATAATGGGGTACCCCAGGGTAGTGTCCTGGGGCCCCTTCTATTTTTGATTTATATAAATGATATTTTTAAACATAATACTTGTGACTTTTTAAACCTATTTGCTGATGATACATTAATATCGGCTAGTGATAAAAACCTATTAAACGCTATTAAGAAAATTATTATATCTTTAAATTCTTTGTGTACATATTTAAATAACAATAAACTAAAGTTAAATGTTGCTAAAACTAAGGCTATGATTATAACAACAAAATACAAATACGGTAAAATCGATATTAACACAATAGATTTAAATATTGATAATAAAAAAATAGATATTGTTTCTGAAATAAAGTACTTAGGTGTTATTATTGACAATAATTTAAATTTTAATAATCACTTTGATTATATATCTAAGAAAATTTCAAAAAAGCTTTATTTTTATTCTAGAGTTGCTAAAAATCTTTCAACTGAAAGTAAAATAACAGTATACAACACTATAATTCAACCACATTTTGATTACTGTGCTACAATATTATATTTTCTTGATTTAAATAAAATAATGGCGTTAGAAAAACTTCAAAATAGAGGCATGCGAATTATACTTAAGTGCAATAAATACACCCCCATAAGAGCAATGTTGTCTGCCTTAAACTGGTTATCAGTAAAACAAAGGCTTTATTATTTTACAATGATTTTTATCTTTAAAATATTAAACAACTTGTTACCCACTTACTTTCAAACATTTTTATTGTACAATCATCAAGCCCATGGTCTTAATCTAAGAAATAATAATGATTTATACATACCGCGACTGAAACTAACCCAAAATAAAAAGTCTTTGTTCAAGGTTTTTCTGAATTTAATGAGTTGCCTGAAACTATAAAAAATTGTGGATCTTTAAATATTTTTAAAAAAACTATTATATCACATATAAAAAACTTATAACCAGAATATATTTATTTATATGTAAATGTATACTTTTGCTAGGTATTTGCAAATATTTTTTGTAAATATTTGTCTTTATTATTGTTATTTTATTGTTAAAATTTTATATTGTATAAATTTTGTATTATTTTTTATTGTATATTAGGGGTTCCTATTCAATAAAGTTATTATTATTATTATTATTAAGGATAAAACAACAAAAAACTAAAATCGTCATTGTTGCCAAATGGTATCGGAGACCTTTAGGTTAATAATTTCACTTATAAAGAAAGTGCCTTCTAGAAAAATAAAGTGTGCATTTTAAGCCATTAGTGAGCATTTTGATGATATAGGTATTATTTTTATGTGATACATTGTTTAAACAAAATCGTTACAAATGAAAGAAAAAATGACGTAGGGAATACCTACCTACTATTACCTATATGATATGATTATTACTCGCGTGTCGGAAACGGATATGGTATTTAAATAAGTGAGCATCACTTCTTCCAAAACTGCGTTCGCACCTACCGATGAGAAAAGCAGTGGAATATTTAAATGTTGGTCTACAAAATCAACAAAAACTTTACAAAATTGATACATTAATGTTCAATATTTGTCGGGAGAGTTGTTGTTTTACTTCTCAAACATATTTATTTAACATTTGATTGCTTTTTAATACAGTGTCGTAACAAAAGCAAAAAAGGGTTTTAATGGTGGTATAATTCTTTGTATAAAGTTAGTAATTAATCCAAATTCATCTTTTAAATTAATTTTTATGTCGATTCACTAAACTTGTTATTTTCGTTAATAACCAGGCCCAGTCAGGACGAGTATAAAAAAGTTGCTGAGCCCAGTTCCCCGAAGGACGTAGCAAACTTGACAAAAAAATTAAAAAAAGTCAAAAACACTTTCAACTTCTTTTTTTTTTCAACTTTGTGTAGGAAAATTAACAGGTTCCATTTATTTAGTCAAGGCGGGTCCCTGCATAAAAAATAAATATTTCTTAAAGGGTCTGATCAGCTGATCAGCCTTTAGCAGATAATTACGGGCCTATTTATAACGCAGCGCTGACTCCACCATAAAAAAACTTTTTTTTAAAGGGACCAATCAGCCTTTACCAAAAAAATATGTATATGAGAAATTTTAGATGCGCCAATTAAAGTGCAAAGCAAATGATCTACTTTTATTTAAATTTAAAAGTTTTAAGTTTGATTTGTTTGAGTTGTTGAAACCTTCCTGTACCGGCTCCGTGCTGGCTGGTTCCGGCACTGATAATAAATACCATCTAACACCCAGGGACATATTTAAGGACTAAATATAGTTTAAAGTTAGAGATAATATTAATATTCTACGCCTCTGTTAAAAAATCCGTAGGATATTTAAAAAATGATTTGTCGCTGTTTCCTTTTCCAGTCTAGTCAATACTCCGTTACCAAAAAACAATGGAAGATAAACCTGCTCCTAACAAGAGCCCTGAAAGTCCCGTTGACGTTAAACCCACGGTTCCAGAACCAGAACCATGTGAAATTGTTGTGGCTAGTGCTGTTACAAACCAGGAAACCAATGAAACCACCCAACACTCAGTGATACGGCGCCATATAACCACAAACGGAATTGAAGAAAGCGTGGAAGTAGTAAACGAAGAATTAGTCCACACTTCGAACCCAACTCCTGATGGTTCGAACCCAACAAGTCCAAAAATAGAGCAAGAAACCAAAGAAGAAATTAAATATGAAGATTATCCCTTGGAAAGTGCTTATCAAGTGGTTTATGACCCGAGTCAGGAGGAATATCCGGAGAATATTATTATTCCCGAGAATCATGCAATTAATGGTGAATATACCACTTTGGAAAGTGTTAATAACGTAATGGTGTATAATGATGGTACTACTTATCTGGCCCAAAGACAGTACAACACGTACACTGAGCAAAATTTACCTTCGACTTCGTACATTATTAGAGGAAACGATCCTAATTTGGCATCCACCACTAGATATCATCAGGTATGAATATATTTAACTAAATATAAATTCTTTGCTTTTCTATTTTAAATTTTTAAAACTTAGCAAAAGCCTTGTATTCCTGCAAAATTTTTATTTTTTTGCCTATTTTTGCGTTTTATGACGTTTTGTGTCGAAAAGAATCGGTATGCAGCAAAAAAATGTCTGTCGGTCGCTTGGTTTCTTATTCTGTTAAAATTTAGCAAAAAAAGTCCAAAAGTTTTCGGTTGGTATTGTTTTTGGTAAAAATTTAGGTGGAGCAAACGTTTACAATACACTGTGCAGGTTTTTTGATAATCCCATAAAAACGTCACTAGTTATCTATACCGCTCATTTGGTAAAAAATAATTTAAAACAAATATTAATACGTTACGTTAAATAACGTTATTGAATACGGAAAATGTGATAAAAACATAAACGTCTATAATTTTATTGAATATGTAATGTATTCCATACAATATTTAATTAAGAAAAAATTTTTTTCTGTGACTAACTAAATAATAGTTTTTTAAGTTCTACTTTCCCATTTTCTTCAAAAGGTTCCCTTTTTTCAGTATCCAGAGCACGCAAACGGCATCCCCGCATCCACCCAACAAATAACCATCCACTCTCAAAACGGCCAAATGACAGTTCACGGATCCAACGTGGAGTACCACCCAGATTGGCAACAGCAGTACCACCCTTCGCAGTACCAGGCGACGGTACCACCACAAGCGGACAGTACCCAGCACTACTCGACGTATATGGAAGCCGGGCCTTCTAATCAAGAGGTACATTATAAAGAGTGCGTAAATTGTGGGGCCAGCGTGACCCCCCTTTGGCGTAGAGACGGTACGGGACATTACTTGTGTAACGCATGCGGGCTCTATAACAAAATCAATGGTGTGAACAGGCCGCCAAACCGAGCAGCCAAAAAACCTCAGGTGGGTATTTTTGGCTAGTTGATTCTTTTTAGGCACTATAAAATTATCACCCAGTCAAAGTTAATTTTATTGCAATAAAACATTTCGTGTTCATTAAAAACAAACAAAAAACTATTACTATGTCACATTTAATAAATCAATAAAATGTTATCAATACCTGTTTTTTGGCCCAATCAAATATTGCTCAGATAATTTTTATTTAGAGAAATGCAATTTTCATTTGTTACCTGCAAACCAAAGATTTTCGGCGTTAATTGAAAATTTTATGAAAATATTGTATTATTAAGGGGCCACTTAAAATACGTAACGCACTTAGGTAGGAGGGGGAGTGCTTAGCGTTACGATACGTTACGAAGGAGAAGACTGATGTAGCGTAACGTAACGTTCTTTATGTATAGGGGAGGTCTTGGCTGGTAGCATTACCCCTATAAATGGGGGTAAGTCTAAGAGTTACGAAGCGTTCCAGGGGGGAGAAAGGGGTCAAAATTTGCAACATGGGTTACGTTACGCAATTTGCGTAATTAAAGTATGACTAGTAAGTTCCTTTTTTTTAATATTTTTGGGTATCTTTTGTTAAATGATCGTGAAATATCCAAACTATTATTCATGTATACACCGTGTATTTGAAATAGCGTCGGAAAAAAAATACACGAATAGCTCATGCTATATAAAGAACTTTCACTTTCGGGTTTAGACCGTGTTAATGGATTTTCACTTTCCGACGTTTCGTCTCTTACTACTAGAGACATCTTCAGGGATTAATCTGTTTAATCAGTTTCAGATTAATCCCTGAAGATGTCTCTAGTAAGAGACGAAACGTCGGAAAGTGAAAATCCATTAACACGGTCTAAACCCGAAAGTGAAAGTTCTTTATATCTTAATGGCCGTGAAAGCTTAAAATCTAAAATAAGCTCATGCTATAACTAACATTTTCCGTAAAAATTAAAAAAATATGTGCAGCAGTTTCAGAATGGGATTTTTTTGAAAAAAATGTACCTTTTAGCCGTACGCTGTGAAATTCTCTAAATTAATGGTGACCTTGTAGCAAATATGTATGAAATCTTCCCAGCGTTGCCAGATTCACTCGATGAGAAAAGTTTTTTTAAACTTACCTACCGTAGTAAAATAGGGGCATGTTTTCATGAAGTAAACATATCATTATCACCTAGGTAATAATAATATTTTAGGTATCCGCTGGATGCCATCGAACTATTTCGCCAACCCTTGTTTTTTATCTTAACAAGAAGTTTTCACTGATTTTTTTAAATTATCAACCACAGCGATTGAATCACTATAAGATTTATTAAATTATAAAGTAAAAAAATGTACACAACACTTTAAAACACTTTTTTGCATTAGAATGGTCGGGATAGGTATTAAACTTGAAATATTAAACAAAAATTGTTTAATCAATACAGGAAAATAACGCACATAAACCACTGCAATGATTATTAACTATTTATTATTGACACTACGATTTATTGCAAAAAATACTGGTCAAAATAATTTTCTGAGAATCGAATTAGAAAAGTCGTAGCTCTCTCTCTCTCAATTCAGATCTGTGGTTTGAGCTGCCAGGGCTATCCAACCAGTCCTCGTCGGTTACACTTAAACGAAATGGACCGTCTGGTTTGTACCATGCCTTTCCGTCTGTTGCAAAGAAGTTATCCTCTTGCTGTGAAAAGTCTTCTTTATGATTTCTTTCTTTTAAAACACAATCACAATATACTTTTTATAGTCACTAAAGTTTAATGTTTGATTTATTTAAAAAAAGTCGTAGCTTCATAAACCAAATCCAGTTTTTATATTTCTACAGTTGGCTACACTTTGTTTGGTATTTTTAGGTTATATCATTTATTTTTTCGTATTGTTTTGACTGTAGCAAAACTGTTGTTTTCCCTTAAAATTTCTATAATTTTTGGTCGTTATACATCTGGCTCTCACTACTCCTAGTTACTGATGTAACCACCATGCAACCCGATGGCTGAAATGTAAAATACAAAGCCAAAAATCGAAGAAGAAGAAGAAGAAGAAGAAAACTGTTGTTTACATCCCATCAGGGGGCTATTTTTACGTGCAATGGGAAATTTGGATTTGTGCTGTATAAAATACTGATCAAAATGTGAAGTGAATCGCCCAAAGATTTTCAACAAATTTAAAGTTAAATATCTCCGAATATAATAAAAGGTACACATTTTGAAAAGATTACATGTATTTAGAGTTGCCAAAAACTTTACACTACTAGTGATATGGTATTTTTTTCTACTAAAAAATCTACAAGTGTGAGTTAAAGTTGTGTGAGTGAAAGTTAACCCATTAAGTTTCAGCATCTGTTAAAACAACATCTGTTAAATAGTTTGTAGGTGAAGATTATGAATATGGCAAGTACATCTTTGGTTATTATTTTAACATTTTTTACGGTACTTTATAATTATTGTTGATAAAATTCTATGATGATTAAAAGACGATAAAAGTTATTTTGTCAAACAGTAAATACGGAATCGACAAAATCTGACAACGTTGCATTTTGCAAATTTGAAGCGCGATGATAAAGCTTACAGATGCGTCGTCTGTAGGATGGATTTAAGGTTTTCTAATGAATTTTTTTAGATTTTTTTTTCCAATTTTTTTCTTTCTGAATCGATTTTTGGGGTCACAAAGATGATCTGGTTTTTTTTTCCGACGCTATTTCAAATACACCGTGTACATGTAGGTATGTAGAATCAAGTAGTTTTTTAATGCTCATTCTCATTTTTTTGTCTGAAGCTTCTTTGGGAAAAGTTTTAATATAATTTACGGTAAATTATTTACCCTATATTTTACCCTATATTTGTTAAATGTTCGTGAAATAGTCAAAATATTATTCATGTATACATGTAGGTATGTAGAATCAAGTAGTTTTTTATGATGATCCTCATTTTTTTGTCTGACGCTTCTTTGAGAAAAGTTTTAATATAAATTACGGTAAATTATTTACCCTACATTTTACCCTATATTTGTTAAATGCTCGTGAAATTGTCAAAATATTATTCATGTATACATGTAGGTATGTAGAATCAAGTAGTTTTTTAATGCTTGTCCTCATTTTTTTTCCGAAGCTTCTTTGAGAAAAGTTTTAATATAAATTACGGTAAATTATTTACCCTATATTTTACCCTATATTTGTTAAATGTTCGTGAAATTGTCAAAGTATTATTCATGTATACATGTAGGTTTGTAGAATCAAGTAGTTTTTTAATGCTCATCCTCATTTTTTTGTCTGAAGCTTCTTTGAGAAAAGTTTTAATATAAATTACGGTAAATTATTTACCCTACATTTTACCCTATATTTGTTAAATGTTCGTGAAATTGTCAAAATATTATTCATGTATACATGTAGGTATGTAGAATCAAGTAGTTTTGTAATGATCATCCTCATTATTCATATTATTCAAAAATCAAGTATTTTTTAATGCTCATCCTCATTTTTTTGTCTGAAGCTTCTTTGAGAAAAGTTTTAATATAATTTACAGTATATTATTTACCCTATATTTTACCCTATATTTATTAAATGTTCGTAAAATAGTCAAAATATTATTCATGTATACATGTAGGTATATAGAATCAAGTAGTTTTTTAATGCTCATCCTCATTTTTTTGTCTGAAGCTTCTTTGGGAAAAGTTTTAATATAATTTACGGTAAATTATTTACCCTATATTTTACCCTATATTTGTTAAATGTTCGTGAAATTGTCAAAATATTATTCATGTATGTAGGTTTGTAGAATCAAGTAGTTTTTTAATGCTCATCCTCATTTTTTTGTCTGAAGCTTCTTTGAGAAAAGTTTTAATATAAATTACGGTAAATTATTTACCCTACATTTTACCCTATATTTGTTAAATGTTCGTGAAATTGTCAAAATATTATTCATGTATACATGTAGGTATGTAGAATCAAGTAGTTTTGTAATGATCATCCTCATTATTCATATTATTCAAAAATCAAGTATTTTTTAATGCTCATCCTCATTTTTTTGTCTGAAGCTTCTTTGAGAAAAGTTTTAATATAATTTACGGTATATTATTTACCCTATATTTTACCCTATATTTGTTAAATGTTCGTGAAATAGTCAAAATATTATTCATGTATACATGTAGGTATATAGAATCAAGTAGTTTTTTAATGCTCATCCTCATTTTTTTGTCTAAAGCTTCTTTGGGAAAAGTTTTAATATAATTTACGGTAAATTATTTACCCTATATTTTACCCTATATTTGTTAAATGTTCGTGAAATTGTCAAAATATTATTCATGTATGTAGGTTTGTAGAATCAAGTAGTTTTTTAATGCTCATCCTCATTTTTTTGTCTGATGCTTCTTTGAGAAAAGTTTTAATATAAATTACGGTAAATTATTTACCCTATATTTTACCCTATATTTGTTAAATGTTCGTGAAATTGTCAAAATATTATTCATGTATACATGTAGGTATGTAGAATCAAGTAGTTTTGTAATGATCGTCCTCATTATTCATATTATTCAAAAATCAAGTATTTTTTAATGCTCATCCTCATTTTTTTGTCTGAAGCTTCTTTGAAAAAAGTTTTAATATAATTTACGGTATATTATTTACCCTATATTTTACCCTATATTTGTTAAATGTTCGTGAAATAGTCAAAATATTATTCATGTAGGTATGTAGAATCAAGTAGTTTTTTAATGCTCATCCTTATTTTTTTGTCTAAAGCTTCTTTGAGAAAAGTTGTAATATAATTTACCGTAAATTATTTACCCTATATTTTCATTTTCTAAAATCTAGCATGTAAGGTTTATTAAATGGTACAAATGGTAACAAAAATTTATATACACTATTCTCAAATTGACAGTTTCTTAATATTTAAAGAGCTTGGAATTCAACATATTAAACATATGAATTTTATAATAGTGGTTCCATATCATTTATTTCTAAAAAAGCGTGGAATCTTCACATGAAACCTACTAAGACGAATATGCTCTTAATTCCATAAAAAAATCGAGAACAACACACATTTTTGATCTTAAACGGCCTATAATTTGATAATGACTGGGTGATTTTTCAAAATGGGACAACTTATTTTGATAAATTGGTTCAAAATTTGCTACCTTATGATAAATTACTGTAATCAGATATTTCATGAACGTGAAAATTACGGGCAAACGTTAAAAATATTTATATAGAAAGCATGTAAGTACTACGGAACGATGATATCACTTGTGTATTTTAGAATTACCTATTCCCAAATAGGTCGAACAGTGTTTGCTTTATGATAAGCCAATCCATTTTCCATATTACAGAAATAAACCTATTGGGGCAAAATAACAACACTTAACAAAATATACAGTGTGGTCGCAATGCATGTGATTTTTTAAAAAATAAACTAATTGGATAATTCACAGTTGTATTTCAGATTTTTTTTTTAATTTAGTTTGGTTTGTTTTAACACAAATCATTTTAAAAGATCTTTATATTATTTTAGTTAAATTAAATAATTATAATATAAATAATCTTTTAAAGGAAATTTCTGAAAAATACTTACTAGATTATACTTTGCTAGCGCTAACGGCTAAATTATTGCAAAATTGTTCCATATATGGAACATTCTATAAAAGTTATCTGTTTATTTGTTTTTAAAATGTTATACACTGAAAGAAAAAAGATCTGGATCATCGGTTAAATAAGGAACAGCTATTATATATTATAATTATAGAGGACCTGTACCGATTTTTCCTACTTAGTTTTTGCCTTTTTAATACCAAGTTTTTAGCTATCAAAAATGTTATATTTTGCTCTATTCATTATGGATTTTATATTACACTTTTAAAAGAAAACACACACTTTTGCGGATTTTTTTTATTTTGTCATAATAAATGAAAAATATGGCTAAGCGAAAAGAAAAATACTGGATTAAAAAATGATAATAATAATAATATTAATTGTTACTATTTATTCACTGTTCATATCATTTAAAATTCATATTTTTATTTATAAAATCAAAAAGGAACCGTTACAGAACAATGGGAGAAGAAATGGGGTGCAATGTGCTAACTGTGAGACCAGAAATACCACTTTATGGAGAAGAAATACCCAAGGAGAGCCAGTTTGTAATGCCTGTGGGCTGTATTTTAAATTACACAATGTAAGTAAAAATTATAGTATTACGCACATGGGCCAAGGGGCTAGGGTCTTTAGTCATAATTTAAATATCAAAATAAAATATATTTTAATTCATCAAAATAAACAAAAAGCCCGGAGGGGCCGAATATAAACTATTATTTTACATTTTATAGAGACCTTAATTTCCCCTGGGGCCGGAAAAAAATATTTTGAAAGTTCTTAGCCTAATTTTTGGCCTTCAACATCAATTCGGGCCAGGTGATCTTCATTTGTTTTGGATAATATTTGGAAAGGTCTGTACTGGACCCTAAAATTCTAAAATCCGTGCGGTTCCTAAAATTATATATATTTATTGGCACCCAAAGTATTGTGCAATTATCCTAATTAATAGTTGATTGTATCTAAGATTTTCAGATAAACAATAATTAAATTTAAATTTACTTTATTTTAAACAAACAAAATTGATTGACGTTATATATATATTACATTTTTATTGTGAAATACCTATTGATCTTGTATATAAATGTATTATAGATAAGCAATACCGAGAAAAATCAATAATGTTATAGTCACCTACATAAAACAAATATAAAACGATACCACGTAACCAAAATATTGAATATACAATAACAACCCGTAAATGTAATATACATTTACGGCTTATATTATATCTATATATCTAATTAAATTAGATATACAGGGTGATCAGTAACTGCCATGCCAAAATTTAAGAGGGGATTCTACATCCCTTCGAAGATGACATATTGAATGGGGAACAAATAAGAGCATCAATAAAATTTTTATGCTGCAGGGTGATTTTTCATTTTAAATTAAGCAAAAAACACCTAAATTTAATATTATGGTAGCACAAAATGTTACTTCCTCTTAATTGCATTTTTTTTTGAAAACGGTTGCTCCTACAGTGTTACACTATATGAAATTTTTTATGTATTTTTACTCAAGAAATCTATATTTTTACAACAAATCCAAAAAAAAAAAACTACACATAAAAAAGTTTGGGGCAAAAATGTGTTAAGCCTCACATATTTGGTCAGTCTAGGCAAGCCTCTTGATAAATTCAAAAAAATAAATTAACATAATCTTATTGCCCTTATTAATTAACATTCAAAAGCTTATCACTATCACTATCATTAAAGGATACCAGAGTTATTAATTAAAAACCTTATTTTTATTACAATTTTAAAGGGCCGTAGCTCCCTTAGGGCTCATTTCCGGACCAACCTTTATAGGAACGTTTTTTTGATATTTTTGAATGTAGAATCACCTCTTAAATTTTGGCATGGCAGTTATTGATCACCCTGTATACATGAAAAAAAACCATGGGCCAGAAAAGTTTTTTTTTTTAATCTAGACAAAAAAAATATTTTTTTTAGATTATTTTCAATAAATATTTCATATAAATAAAAATTGCGACTTTAATGAACGAAAAATATTTATACAGAGCGGTCCAAAAGTCACCCCCCCCCTCTTAACTTTTGAACCAGTTGGGATATCGACTTCAAATTTGGAACTTTTAAATAAGACAACTTAAACTATCTTTTAGCATATATTTAATAATTTCAGCTCTTAAAATGTGGGCAGGGGGACATGGGGGCACATTTTTTTAAATGGAAAGGGGGGTCGAGTAATAAATCATTTTAAAGTTTATAAAATTCTCCATTTAACTCCATATTTTTAAATAAAAAAAAAAAAAATTGGGTTTAAAATGGGGTTGAAAACGGGCATTAATGTCAAAATTCCTCTAAAAAAAAACAAATAATATTTTAAAAATGCCTAATTTTATCATAAAAAAATGTTAATTATACTATTAAACTAATTTTAGTTGACATAAATAAAAATTTATAAAAAAAACTTAAAAAATCGAATGTTTTAGCACAAAAAATTGAAAAATCAAAACCTTAAAAAACATTTTTTAAAAATTTAAAAATATTAGTTTAAATAGAGAATTTTATAAGCTTTAAAATGATGTATCACACGACCCCCCTTTCCATTAAAAAAATGTCCCCCCATGCCCCCCTGCCCACATTTTAAGAGCTGAAAATATCAAATATATGCTAAAAGATAGTTTAAGTTGTCTTATTTAAGAGTTCTAAAAAGTCGATATCTCAACTCGTTCAAAAGTTAAAAGGGGGGGGGGGTGACTTTTGGACCGCACTGTATAACAAGAAGGCAGAAAAGGACAGAAAAGTAATAAAAAGTCAGAAAAAGACGGGCTTTTCCTAAAAAAGACACGACTCCCTGAAAATAGTGTCTTTTTCTACAGCTCGTATATCATGCTTTGCATTCTTTATTATACTCCCCGCAGTTGGAAGTAGCTTTTTACTGATAAATAATTTAAATTTAATTTATTTTTTATTGGAATCTTTTTCTGGAAAATAAAAGAATTGCTTAAGTATAATTTTTTAACTACAACTTTGTTTTTTAATAGACTTTTTAAATTTTGTATGATTGACTCTTGTAATAAAAGTGATATTTTCTAAAAAAATGCGTAGATATTACATTTTCTTCTATTATTTTGATTTTTTAAAAAGTCCTTGCCAAGAGGATTTTTCTTCCTTGAGTTTTCGCGCGAAGAAAAAAACGTGACATAGGGATAGGCGGATCGACAGACTGACGGACAGACAAACGGACGAACGGACAGACAGTATCATATACAAAGCACACTGGTACAAAAAATAGATTTGGGTTAAAAAAAATCCTTTAAAACTAATATAATTTTTTACTCATTAACTTTTTGTCATAATGTAAAAATCTTCAAGCTGGAAAGTCGCTAACCGAGTTGGGAAAATCATTCAGTTACAGTTGGGAAGTTTCTATTTTGCGCCCCCCTCGGCAAATCTAGCGGTATCACTGAATAGTCTTCATTATCTTTTTATATTTTGAGGGTTTTGTTTCATCATTTAACTTACATGCTGATAGGAAATATTTTAAAACCAATTAGTTCGAAAAAAAAATATATTTTTAGAAATTTTGTAAATTATCAAATAATATAAACCTGCTACAGACCTATGATAATAAAAACAACTAAATTACGATGATTTTAACGCAAAAAAGATAACTTATGCACTGATTAGATAGATCGAAATTTATATAGCCTGATATAATTTTACATAATCAAATTACATAAATTACAGGTTGAAAAATACCCAGACAAACAGTCTGTATGGTAATCTAAGATATGCCTTAATCAGGGATGATATGAAACCACTACTATCTCTACTATGGAGAACATAATAACATAAAAAATCTACAGCAAATACAAGATATATTATCTGTTAAGATAATTTGTCGTATAACTATAAATGATAATGTATCTTTTATAGGTTAATCGGCCCAGGAGCATGAAGAAGGAAGGTATTCAAACCAGAAAACGCAGACCAAAAAGCAACAGTGCCGTCCCTGTATCTCATACAAACTCTTTAGGACAATCTAGACCACCATGTGAGTACAAGTTTGTTATAATTTGCTTTTTCTGCGCCCTTTATAGATAATAAACGTATACATGTTTAGAGTATGCGTATACCGCAGCGTCCACTAGTTAGTTAAAGGGGCTACACCAATAGGACTGAAAATTTAGTTATATATTTTCTGCTATTACAGCAATTGTCTACGTGTCAAGTGTATATAAGTTTATATTGTGCTGATTATTTAGCGTCCTTTACCTTAAGTACATTCTTAAGTAAACTCTGTAAACTTAATTCTTATGATTTATTAAATTAGAACAAGTAAATATACTTGATATTTTGTTTTAAAATATACAAATATTTTAAAAATGTATTCTTGAAGCGTATAAATGTATTTTGAAATTGGCATGAAAGGTGTTTTATTGTGATAAAGCGATAAAATTTAAGTGCTAAGTAAATAGAGTGAGAATGTATTTCGTTAAATAAATAATAATCTACTGATAAGACACGTATTTTTATAACAGTGATGTACGGTTTTATCTTTTACCTATATTTTATTATTTTTGATAAATTATTTATTATATTTAATATTATTTTAACTGAATTTATTAATAAATTGATTTAAACTGCTACTTGATACAGTAAGGAATAAATAGTTATTTTCAGTACCCGGCGTATTTCTAGTTATAGTCCAGTCTTCAAGTTAATAAAAGAGGCTTTACTTGGAAATAATTCAGGGAGATTTTTGGTTTATTGGGTAGGGTTTAAGGCCGCAAACAAATAATTTTTCGACATTGAACTCGATTTGGAACTGTTATTTTTTTAACTTATTTTTCACAAAAAACAGACATTTTAAAAGTCTCAAGATCGGTGCATCCTAGGACAAAAAACTTTTGATATGAAAATACAGAGGACCAAATCTCCAACATTTTTTGTGTCATGTATTTTTTTGTACGACCTATAGCTAATTTACGGCACTGCCTTAAACGTTACACTGTAGGGTTTTAGATTTTTCTTTATGACTCGGTTTGGAAGGTTTTTTATGCTTAATACAATGGTGATTCAATCGAAAATCGGTTTACTCGAGATAATTTGGCACAAATGTGTGAATTATTAAAAAAAAATTAATTTTACGTAAATTAAAAAGAAAGTGCCAGATAGATTTTTTTAATGTTCTAAGGGGCATGCCTAACCGACGATAAAGAACAATTTTGGTTTTTCGAAAAAAAAAACATTAAAAATCTAAAAACGTGTAGTGTAACGTTTAAGAGATATTTTAAAAATCCGTTTTTTGTGAAAAACACGTTAAAAAAATGACAGTCCCAATCGAGTTCAACGTCTCAAAATTGTTTTTACCCAATAAACCGAAAATCAAAACTCCCTGAAATATTTCCAGGTAAAGCCTCTTTTATTGACCTGAAGACTGGACTACAACTGAAAATACGCCGGCCCCTGGTAATTTTAAAAGTAGATACAGTTAATATGATATGTAGATCCATGAATCCATAGAGAAAGTTTTCAAACGGTTATTTTCCAAGACCGATCAGTATTTTTACTTAACCGAAAAATCACAAACAGCGATTAAACCGAAGACAGCTTTTGCTAAAACTTAGAGCGATTAAACCGAAAACAGCTTTTGCTAAAAGTTAGAGCGATTAAACTGAACTGGCTGTTGATAAAAATAAACAGCGATTAAAACAAACCAAACCAATTTTAATTAAATTTTTTAATAAAGTTTGTTTATTTAGGGTAACAATTTTTTGAAGTTACAGACCTTTTTTTTTGGCGTGCCTGTGCACGAAAAAAAAGTCTTGTTCACCACACAAAAATTACTAAACGTTTTTGGAGTCGCTGAATCTGATCTGAATCTGAAGTGATGAAATGTGTTTAAACTTATGTGAACTTTTTTTTGCGTGCCTTTGTAATCTTAACCTTAATCTGTCTTCTTATGAATTTTTCTATCTAAATAATTTTTGCTTAAAAGCTAATATTTTTGACTTAATAATTCAGTTATGAAGGGCTGAAGCAAAAATTATCAATTAGGCTACCGGAAGTTAACCCTTTCGCTGCGGATTTGTTTTCTTTGAATTTCGGAAACTGTTTTTGTGTAAATAAAGTAAAATGTTATCAAGTACAAAACAAATAAAATTTATTTTTTTAAATGTCATTTTACAAAAAATATGTGGGATATATTTGTCCCAATATAACATAATATGTGACCTTGGTCAAAGAAACCCAGTTAGTGTGTCAGTAAGTTCATTGCAATAACTGGATAATTTATTTTTGCATTTTCCAAAATTTAGATAATGTAATTTTCTTATTTTAAAATTTGCACATTCGGCCTCTTCGCAAACTACATATTTTAAATGTGCAGTAAAAAATATATGTAACCCAAGTGTAAGTGCATAAAATTGCATAATGTATTTTTTTTTCAGTTCATCATCAGGTATATTTGCAAAATGAAAATCATGAACAGGACCAATACCAATTGCCTACAGTATATAATTCCTATCAACAAAGCAGATATACAGCAACTAAGTAAGTGAGTAAATCATTTCACATTTCATTTCTATTAATATGTTTTTTTCTCATTTTATTTAAGAAGAAATCGCGCAATTTTGGGTCAATCTTTTTCGATTTGTTTGAAATGTTGGTGTTATCCAAAGTTCATACCGAGGGTAATCTATAACTCATCGCAGTACAACAATATCGGCGATATTGTTGTACTGCGATATTACATCGCATACTTGCCCCGAAATTGGCCAAATAGTAATTTGCGCCACAAATACTTATATAGAATTTATCTCAGCAGCGAACATTTTTTCTGGCGCGTGTAAAGGTATATTGACATCAGTCGACCAATCAGAACGTCCACCACGCAGGGCGGGCCTTAGCAATTCGGCGCCCTAAAGCAAGCTTCTGGTTTTGCGCCCCGGACTTAGCAATTCGGTTGAAGCAAGCTTCTGGTTTGTCGCCCCTATTTGAAATTTGTATGATACAAAAGCTTTATCCCTGGCCGAAAATTTTGATGACTAAAAAAAAACAGTTCCTCACCTCTTAAAAAAAGCTTTACCCCTGGCAAAAAAAGGTCCTCACCTATAAAACTTTACCACCCTGGCAGAAAAATTGAGCGCGCGCCCTGAAGTAGGGGGTTCACTTATCATACAAAGGCCGGCACTACAAATACGTCTACTACGTACTTAATATTTTCTTCTTCTTCTTGTCTTCTTCTTCTTCTTGTCTTCTTCTTATTCTTCTTCTTCTTCTTCTTCTTCTTCCATTCAGTTTTATGGTCTTAGCTACTCAGGCTATCCGACCAACCAATCTCAAATTCCAATTTCTAATTAAAACATAGGATCTGCTAATTAGGTCTATTCACATGTACCATTGAGATTGATATTTGTGGCAATATTGACGAAAATTGCAACGTCATTTACGACAGCTGTATTAAAACTGCATGATATTGTAATTGTTGTCAATATTGAATAGATTTCAATGGTACATGTGAATAGGCCTGATTATGCAGGTCTGGGATGTCCCATTCCTATGTTTTCTTTTTATTAACCTATGTAGATTCTACAGTAGATTTTTTACTATACCCTTGTATAGAATGGTAGAGTTTCTACTATATCTCTAGCGACTACTATACCAGCGCCAGAAAAAGATTTTTGAAAAAGGGCGTGTCCTGCAAACAAGTAGTTTTGGACATGTCATACACATTGTGTTTTAGACGGTCACGATAAAAATAATGCGCTAAATGTGAATAAAAACAAAACTTTACTGCGAAAAATATATTTTTTTTTCGCTAATCTAATTTAAGTATGTTAACCCACATTGTGAGATAACAGTTAAGATCTTTCTTTCATATCTTTTAAACTAGTTGACTAAAACACTTAAAATTAGAATTTGCTCTTGTTTATAATACATACACATTTGTTCTTGTTTATAATACATACACAAAATTTGCAATCTTTAATTCAATTCGTTTAAAAGACATTAATTAAAAAAAATGTTCAGCAGTATAAGTAGGTAGTACAGGGTGTCCCAGCTAAAACAGATCAATTATTTTTTGGCGTTATTATTAGAGCTATCAAAATAAAATTTATTTCAGTCAATATACACCTAACAAGCTATAACTGTGCATAAACAAAAGTTTTCTACTAGTTCTCGTTTTGAAAATATAGATTATTTGACAACATTTTTATACGCAACTTAAATTTAAATATTAAAATTGAAAAAATATGTTTATTCTTTTTACATTGATCAAATAATGATTTATTGTTTCATTTGGAAAAATCCTAATTTATTATTTTGTTCTAAACACAATAATTTGTTTGTTGACGTCTGAGATTCAGGGGGAGTAATTTAAGTACCCAAACTATTTCCTAGATGAAACTACTGTATTTTTTAACACTTTAATCTGAATAAAGTTTATTAAAGCCTCTTTTTTTACTCTTTATGGTACTTTTACGTTAGCCGTACGTTATACACGGCGGGCTTGGTTAAACTTTAAAACAAAAGTCCTTGCACCGATGGAATTTTTTCATAAATCTCTTCTTCGATATCTCACGAGTATTCATTGTCAATATGTAAATAAATTAAAGAATAGTTTAATATTATATTCATTTTTTAAAATTATTATTTAAAGCAACAGTTAAAAAAAAATATCTCAGAAATAACAGCCGGTAGAAAACTTTTGTTTGGGCACAAATATCGCTTGACATAAATTTTTATTCCGATAGTTTTAATAATTATAATTATTGAAGCTATTATTATAATAAGGCCAAAAAACGATTGATCTGTCTTAGCTGGGACACCCTTTATTGTAATTTCACAATGCAGGTTAGCATTTTATTGCAAAACACAGTCCCGTTATTATTACATTTTATGCGATACTTATATGACAAAGAGTCGACATGTCGCGACAAACTAAAAAAAGTTAGTCCAAAAATGAGCGTTGACGCTCAATTGTGTCATACAACACAGTTACTATTTACGACTGTAAATCTAATAAATTAATATATTTTTCCTACGAGTGTGCGGAAAGATTTCTCTTTCCGCACGCATATGATTGTGGAAAGAAGGTATTTTCCGCACGCATAAATATTGTTTAATTTCTTAATTTCGTAGTGTTATTCTTGTTATATTTATTCATAATATTATAAAAATGTCTAAATTTCTTAACTGTTAATTGTTATTTTTATTGAAAAAATATAAAAATAAGATTTATTCAATAAAATATAAAAGTATATTTTATTTCAACTCCGCTCGTAGGAAAAATTGTTCCAGGGCCGTAACTAGGGGGGGGGGAGGGGGGCTTGGCGTTTTCGTTGAGCCCCCTATGAACTTTAACATTATATAATAAAAAAAATCTAGAGATCAGACATCCAAGCAAGTAAAAATAAAATTAAAACGCATGCTAAAGTTATTTTAACCTTCAGATTACTATTTTTTTTTTGTCCAGGGCGCTGTAGATTATATGTTGTAATTACAATAACCAAGTGAGCCCCTGCGCCAGCCAAAATCTTTAGTCAAAATTAAATGTATGAGAAAATTGTAATTAAAATAATTTGCTAATAAAGGGTGTTTTATAAAATAATTTGCTTTTTAAATTCTGGGCTGTTTAAAAAATACGTGACCTTGACATTTATAAAAAAATTGCCTGCGGCGCTAAGAGAAAATCCTTAATTACCAATAAATTATATTACATGTAGTCACAGTGACGAGTCACACTCCTGCCAAAATTTTCATTAAAAGGTATAATTGCTCAAATTCTGTTTTTTTTTTTTAATTGTGACCTTTAAATATATAAAAGTTTTGTCTGCGGCGCTAAACTTGATTAATAATTTGAGGTTAGTGGTATTTGGTATTTTTAAACTTTTGTTTTTAATAGTTTTAAGGCGTTTGGTCCTTTAGATATCTAAAAAAATTTCCTGTGGCGCTGAAAATAGATGCCAAACCAATATGATTGATTCATTAAAAAAGAGAAACAAGATGAGGATTGGTACCTCAAACACTGCGCCCCCCTGCGGGCATATTGTGTTATTCTTAAGACTGTATAACTTAAGCGTAAAAATATTCGCCTGCGGTGCTAGAGCTTTCTTGAATTTTGTGAAATTTAGAATAATAAAACTGTTTAAAAATTGAAATAGACTATCAAGTTTGTAAAAAATTTTGCCAGTGGCCTTCTAAGTTTTTTTTTTTATCTGAGACTGTATAACTTTTAAGTTTTAAAAGCGTAAAAATATTCGCCTGCGGCGCTAGAGCTTTCTTGCATTTTTCTGAAATTTACAGTAATAATAATACTGTTTAAGCATTTAAAAAAATCGCTTGTGGCACTAGTTCTTCTTACGTTTTTGTAAAACTTAAGTGAAATTCCTAAAAATTTTCGCCTGCAGCTTCAAAGTTTCTTGCATTTTTGTGAAATTTTAAATTTAATTAATTGTAATTTTAAAATCTTCGCTTGTGGTGCTAGGGCTCTCTTATATTATTTCTTAATTTAAGAATATAAAAGTTTTGGATGTTACCCACCCCAGGACCACTTTCTGCATCCGCCCCTGTTGTAGATCCAAATTCTTAGATATCTGAAAAATGTAAAACCTTAAGATTTTTAAAAAGTTACTCTTGTGGCACTAAAAAATATATAATATTTAATACATACTTAAATAAAAACATTTGGAAAAAAATAAACCAAGGGAATGGAATTAAAAACTGTTATGGTAATAATTTAAAAAACATTAAAGTATTGCAAATTTAAAAAAATGGCGAAGGCGCTTATTCCGTACCACCCTGGGGGCTGAGTCCCCCTAGATTTTTTTCTGGTTACGGCCCTGAATTGTTCCTAACGCATGCGTAAAGAGGCTTTTTGCACTTGTTAGGAAAATAGCTGGTTCAGAAACTTGCAGGTTGGTTTACCCAACAATAAACACTAAACTAAGAATTTAACCAATGAAATGGAACAAATAACATATGAAAGTTACTGTAATGTCAGTCATGACAAGTACAGTTACTTTGCCTAATTTAAAGCCAGTCAGTTTTGCCCTATTTGAAATAAATGTTTACACATATAAACTTAAATATATGACTTATTCATAGAGGGCGAAAAAGTATTAAAACACTTTGACGTTCCAAAATTATTTGAACGAAAATTTCTACTTTTTCCGGCCGAAAGACTCAATTTTCTGAACATCATAAATCGTTTTTTTACGAAACCCTTCGTTCACGAACTAGCTATATAGCTATAATTAGAAACAACATTTAAAAATTTCAGATTGATCGGTAAACTGGTTTTCGAGAAATCGTGGTCACCGCAAAAAAAAAGGCGTTTCGGGGCAGGGGCCATGGTTTCCACAATTTTACGAACTTTCCAATAAAAAAATTTTCACGTGAGTTCGATTCTCACTGGAGCCGATTTGCCTTTTTCAGTTAATTAATAATTGAAATTTGGCGAATGCGATAAGTGAAACGGACACTCCCTAGACACTGGTTCGAAAGTCAGTATAAGCCGGTGGTTCCCTCTACTACTAGCCCACACAAGTCCTGGACTTAGGGGATGCTTAATTAAGTAGAATAGTTCGAGGTTAAACAAACATGTAATATAACTCCTTAATTATTACTCGTAAATACCGCAGAAAAGGGCATTTATACGGGAGTTAAATATCGTGTTAATAAATACGGTATAGTAATTATTTTTACTATAGCCGAGCGCGCTCTCAACTTTACGCTTTAACCTTCGTAACGCAGGATGCGTGCAAGTGAGAGGCACACTCGTCTATAGTAATTGCGCCGGCTATAGTACCTAGTGTTGCCGCCTAAAGCGATAGTTATCGCCAATAAATACCTCTCGTATCGCAACTACGATGCGATAGTTCAAAAATTATCGTCTCGCACAACGATAACGAGAGCCTCTCGTTATCGCCTACCTCTCGCCTACCTCTCGCGATAACGATACTTATCATTCCAGCGTAAAAGTTGAATATTTCAGCCATCTAATATTAGTTAAAGGAATTTGACACAAACGTCATTATTTAATTTTTGAATTTAATAATGCAAATATATTCTTTAATATGCATTATGCATCATACATTAGCACATAATAAAAGGCTTTTATCTTTTAAAATCGTAGCCAAGGCAGGAACCTCTTCAACATTGTCCTATTTTTATAGCAGATACAAAAACATGAACTCCTGGCGGATGCACTAAGTACCTAACTAGGACTACAGTAAACATGGGAAAGCAAAATATATAAACAATGTTAAAATTGATGTTTAGCACTCAAATCCTACAAACACCAGATCTGGAATTTTTGGCTTCTTTTAAATTACCCCTCGTATTAGTCAAATACTACCGTACTTACTATAGTCCTAGTTAGGTACTTAGTGCATCTGCCAGGAGTTTATATTTTTGTATCTGCTATAAAAATAGGACAATGTTGAAGAGGTTCCTGTCTTGGATACGATTTTAAAAGATAAAAGCCTTATATAATGTGCTAATGTATGATGCATAATGCCTATTAAAGAATATATTTGCATTTTAAAAATCATTAAATCAAAAATTAAATAATGACGTTTGTGTCAAATAGTTTTATCTAATTTTAGGTGGCTTCAACATTCGACTGTCTCTGACTGTACGATAGTTATCGCTCTCGCGTCGGTCTCGTTACGGGCGAGAGGCCTCTCGTTATCGTTGCAACGAGACGATATTTTTTCACCTCTCGCTATCGTTCTGTCTAACGATAACGAGACGATAGCGAGACGATAGGCCTTAGGCGGCAACACTAAGGTCTGGTGTAAATCGGTGTAAACAGTCATTTTATTGGATTTTTTTTAGTTATGACATAAATTTAGTGTTAATTATTGGGTAAAGCAAGCTTAAATCCCAATTTAATTTAAAGTTTTGTATTTTGTTGTTGATATTTTGACCATTACCTACAATTTAATTATTAATAATCCTACTGTTTTGATGCTATATTCTAAAAACCCCAACCATTTGGAATTAGGAATCTTCAAATTAAACTAATTCTTGGTTCGAAATGTTCATACCAAAAATTACATGTTTTATAGCTAAGGGCATATCCATAGTCTCGCAAGAACATAATACATAAGAATGCGATGCCGTGATTGGCTTGATGTGACGCCATGTATCTTGTAAGCCAATCACGGCATCGCATTCTTATGTTTTATGTTCTTATGCAAGCTTCTGAATAGGCTTTAAATGATAAATTCTTATGGAAAAGACATATACTGACATCTACAATTAAAAATTTAAACTAGTTATCCTTTTATCATTTTAAAAACAGGTAACGTTGGTTATATTTTTACCCATAAAAGTTTCCTAAAATACCTCGGTTATCTACCAGAGCATTGCTTTGTTTTATCTATGGTTTCTTTAAATTATATTTAAAGCATTTATTTTTTAAGCAAATAATTTGCTGAAAATGTGTGTAATTAAAATTAGAGAACGTCCATAAAGTATGTGACGCCTAAGGAGGAGGGGGTGTCCAGGAGATAGTGACACTTTATGACACGGGGAGGGGGGTTTGGAGAAATGCGATGTCATAAAATAATTAAAGTGGTAGTATAATTGAACCGGTGAGAGCAAGAAGTAAAAGTGCACTCGAACCAACTTTCGGGAGTTAACAAAAAACTTTATAGCAATCAAAAAGCCCAATAAAGAAACACAACATTACAAACTTGTTCATCGTAACCATAGTAACAATGTTTAATAAGTGGTTTCTTTTTAAAACCTTTAGTTTAGCTCTGATATGTAGTAAAATTGGTGCAATCTCTCCCTTCTCAACTGACTAAGGTTTCTAACTGTTAATTACAAGACTGTCTTGTATTTAAACAAATAACAGATTATATGTCATATACATGCTTAAAATTAAAAAAAAAGCTTTGTCCCTAACAGTTCTACCAAAACTTGGCGCCCCTCCCTAAGAAAAAAACAAACATCTTAAAAAAAAGCTTTGTCCCTGACGGTTCCTACCAAAACTTGGCACCCCTCGCAAAAAAAACACCCTAAAAAAAAGCTTGGTCCCTGAAGCTTTGTCCCTAACGGTTTCTACCAAAAACAAAAAGGAAAACCCAAATTTTTGATGACTGACAAAAAAGCTCAGGCTAAAAAAACGCCCCTGGTCAAAGGGTTCACTTGATTCAGACAAAGGCCGGCTCTGGTACCTATATGTATATACAAATTTAACATGACAAGGGGGAGGTTGGTCACAATTGCCAAAAGAAAGCGTGACATGGTACCAATTTAATTATATATTACATATTTTATTTTTTTTTCAGTGGTTTAATTCACCCTCATAGCGTGTTAACTGAAGAAATAGATCAAGCTAGCGTAATAACCTCGACGTCTCAGCACAGATATTTGCGAGATAATCCAGACGACCAATCAGAAGAAAGCCAATAAATAATATGTGCAATAATAATAATAATAATTATATTCATATTATTAATATTGTTGACTACGTTTTGCCAAATATTATTCTATAAGTACTTGTAAGTTTAAGTTAAATGCTGACAATTTAGGATCAAATCCATCTTCACCATTTAAAATTTGCACTATTATTCGTTTTTTTAAAGCAACTATACGGTACTATACCATACGAAAATATAATTAGTCTTTATGCCTTAAAGCCACTTTACACGGAGCAATTTGTGCGCAAGTTTGATGCTATGCAAGTTTGTTGCAAGAATGATTCAGTCACTGCGCATGCCTTCAGGCAAGTTTGAGGCCATTTTCGTGCCATCAAATTATTTAGAACATGTTCTATTTTTCGGCGATTTTCACGCAAGTTTTATGGTTATTTTCGTGGTACCAACCTGGAAAAAAAGTTACCAAATCAATTTCATTTTACTAATATAGTAGCAACTGCACATGTTAATAATTATTGTTATTAATAATAGGTCGGTCTGTCTAACTAAAAAACTTCCTTAAAAAAGCTAGGTTATGTTTTTGTCAACAAACGCAGAGACACGTCAAAATTGTCTGGTTGGCAGCACTGTTTACCTTGCAATATATATTACCAAACTTGCGTACAACTTGCCTCGTGAAAAGGCAAATCAATGTCCAATTGTCCTCATGCTATATCTGGCAGCAAACTTGCATAGCATCAAACTTGCGTACAAATTGCTCCGTGTAAAGTGGTCTTTATAAACTTAGCTTATATCGTTGTATAACATAATGGTCCCATATTGCTACCTTGAGGCACTTCGTATTCAATTTTATAATAATTCATTATTATAATAATTATTATAATTATAATTAATAGTTAATTATAATTATTTCAAGAAGCTTCTAATATCTTATTATTATTCAATTTATGCATTTCTTTGCCGTTTTCCAAAATAATATTTTAACATAATATGTTATAGTAATGATATGATTTGAGAGGCTTTATTTCTATAATTTATTTATTAATCAGACTTTACAAAAATTTTTGTTTATATTGTATTAAAAACCAAAATGATTTATCAAGATACAAAAAAAAAGTTTATGAAAAAAAAAAAGATGGAAAATTTAAATTGTAAAATTATAAAAAATGATCATATTATGTTTTTCTGTAACAATTAGGGTGGTCCTTAACAAATATATATTTAGGAACATCCCCTAGTTTCATTGCATTTGCATTTAATAGGACGTACCATCTGATATAATAGTTACCTATTTATAATACAAAGGAGAAAAGTTAATTTTTTTGATTGAGTAGGTTTTTGGTGAGAGGATAATAAATCTACGAAATCAAAATTTAACTTTTCGCCCGTGTATTATACAATATTTTTTATTCGATTGTTACTAATTATATTAAATTATTAAAATACATATATTTAATTTCAAATTGCAAAGAATATTTCCTTTTACTATCTTATAACCTATCTAGTTATCCATGACAAATGCCATCCAATCAAACCGCTAAAAAAAATCGTTTCTTTTCCGTGCGGTTCCATTTTCAAATTAGCTTAGTGTTTTGAATAATTTGTGTTAAAATGTGTTTGTTATGAAAATATTAATACTTTTGAAACCGTTCTATAAATATTAGAAATATTAAAGTTGATTTTTCAATTGAAATTTTGTGTTTTTGATTTATTTTAGTGAATAAGATCAAACAGTTAACCATATGTTTTGAGGTTATCTTATAGAAGAATGATTATAATACTTGTATCTGGTCAAAAAGAACATATAGTTCACGACCAAAAGTGACGAAAAGGTCATATTTCTTTATAAATAATACAGTAAAAAGAGGTAAAGCATCGTATTTAAAAAAAAGCTTTAAAATAACAAGTTAGCGGACCAAAAAAACTTTTTGGCCAAAGTCCAACTTTTCGCCCGCAAACATGAACAAAAAGTGAATAGAATCAATCGAATAAAAAAATACGTTTTGTGACTTCTTCTTTAGCTCGTTGTGGCACATGACGAAGTTGAGCTTTCGACCTGAAATTTGGTACATCCTTTTTAGAAACTTTAAAACAAATTTAGAGGCCGTCCCTAAAAATCTATTTTTGTAGGAACATTCTAATTACCATTATAGAAAATACATGTATATTGAACTGGATGAGACAATTCTAGTCATATTTTTAGCTATAATATAATATTTTTGTAAATAAGTTTAAAATTAAGATATATACGTTTAAACATGACCCCTATTGAAAAGAGTAAGATTATGCATCAGATACCAAAACATAGTTTAAAAAAAAATCTATAATTTTTTTTTATAATGTATATTTTGTTTTTAATTAATGTATATTTTATTTTTAATTAATGAGGCTCAGAAGATAAAATATTAGTATTTATACCGAGTATAAATATACTCGATTAAATCTAAAACATAGTTTTCAACAAAATTTTCTATCAATGCATATTAAAAAAGTTTTTATATAGTATAGTTTGTTTTTAATTAATGAAGCTCAGAAGATAAAATAATAGTATGACTAAATAAATAAATTTAGCTTAATTAATATTTTTAAAATATGACCTGATACCTATAGGATCTCTTGCCAATAATGCATAATATTATGAGGAATTATATTAAATAAATTCTCATAAATGCATTAAAAACAAATAATTGTAATCCAGATTATGGCTATAAAATAATTACGATTAAGAAAAATTATAATTAAGTAGTTAGATAGAAAATAATTAAAAATTATAAAATATTTTTACATATTGATATTTATATTTTAGTATAAGTATTTATTATTTTTGTATTAATTTAGTATATTTTATATATATCAGGGAAAAAATCAATCCAGTTGCCCCATCCAGGTAAAAATGGCATAACCATTTTTCCGATTAACGAATCCTGAATTCTGTATATGGCAACTATATCTATGTTACCTTAACTTAATATGTGTTACCAGGTAACCATGTAACAGTTAAATTAACTAAATATGTGGTTACATCAAACAAATTCTAGGTGTGTTAAACAGAAAAATAGTTGTGGTATATTTTACTTTTTTTTTGGCTTATACAACCAGATTTTTTTCGTGATAATATAAAATTTAGCAATTTTGTGTACATATTTTATTTTAATATAATAATTTAATATATAAATAATTAATTCAACTATTTTATTTAATCAGGGGTTATTTTAAGCTTTTTTCCCACTGCACATGTTAAGAAGGATGCGGCGCTTTTGCCAAAATTGTAAATGAACCAAAATAAAAGTAGTTTTTTCGTTTAGGCGAATTTTTAGGACGAAACAAAAAAATACGAAGAGAAATCTACAAAATTATAACCCAGAAAACATTATTAATGTCAAAGCTCTATTAGAGCAATTAAAAATTATATTATTTGTCATAGCGACCCCAATTCAAGGTGTTGTTCTCTACGTTCATGGTTCTGATTTTTGAGGCAAAAAATTGACTATTTTTGTATTTTTTTTTCAGAAAACCCTTATTATTTTTATGTACAAAACTTTTTACAAAGCATTAGGCAACTCTTAAAGTTCACAAAAAAAATATTTTATTATTTTTTTGCCATCATAAATAAATGTGCAGCACGCGCTAAAGTTGACACCTCACAAAAAACATGGCAAACGATTTCACTGAAATCATTTCAGCGATAGCTCCGCCCTTATTGGTCTAAAACATTAAAACCAAAAATAGTCTTGTTAAAAATTACGTCCTTTAGTTAGCTAATGTCTACATTAGTCAAAATTCCAAAATAAAAACACGCTTATTTCAGTGACAAAAAAACAAAAAATGGCATTTTTCCGAGCAAAAACGGATAAAAAGGGGGAACAAAATATAAATAACAAGATTTTGAAAAAAAAAATACATAAGCTAACTTGCAAACATGATTTTCGACAAACTGCCGAAAGATCTAAGCCAATATGTTAAATAGTTTTTTTATTTTTAATCGCTGAAACCGTTTCGAAAAATGGCATTTTGAGAAAAACGCGTTTGAAGTTTTTGTTTATGTATTATGTTTATGTACATGTAGGTATGTTTTAAAGTATTATACTTTAAGTATGCAGGGTTATATTTTCGGAAAAAATCACCAAAACTTAGAAAAATAAATATATTTTGAAAAAGAATTATAAATACTAGACTAACAAAATTAAGAAAAGGCTGCCTGGCTGAATAAAATTTACCATTTTATGGAAGTATGGTAACTGAAGATCATTTTTCCAAAATTAGTTTTTAATTTATATTCTAAATTAATGGAGAGCCCCTACCACAAGCCAAAAGCGTATTTGGGTCTCTCCGTGACTGTGTAAATAATTAAATAAATAAATAAATAAATAAAATAAATATTCAGAAACAGGGTCATTAATTTTAAGGGGTTTTTTACAAAGAAAATTTTGAAAAAAAGTTCATATAAACATATTTACAAAAATGCGTCGTAAGGGAGCTAGGCCCCTTTAAAAGTGGTTAAATTCGGTTTTTATTTAATAACTCAGGAACTCTTTCAGATATAGCAACGAGGTTTTGCAAGTAAAATAATCTTAATAAGGCCATTTCTATACTATTTACATGTACTTATTATAACCAGAGGTGTGCGAAATGGAGGGGGGGGGCTTATAAGTTATTTGACCCAAACTTTTACCTGTGTAACTTTTTTGTCAAAATACATAAAAAGGTACTTTTGTAGTAATACCGTTTCCGAGAAAAAATAATTTCAAGGTGAAATTTCACGGTTTCAGGGCGAAAATTAAATAATACAATGTTGAAAACCAAGATTTTAATGGTGCAGGGTGAATGTACATCAAAAACTAAGAAAAAACCCTCATATACAGGGTGCCAACTCTATTTACCCAGCGATTTTCTCGAAAACTAAAAGAGATCAAGTTCTGCGAAAGCCATCTTAAATTAGACAACTTAAACTATCTTTTAGCATATATTTGATACTTTCAGCTCTTAAAATGTGGGCAGGGGGACATGGGGGGGATTTTTTTAATAAAACGGGGGTCGTGTGATACATAATTATAACCTGACAAGGGAGGAATATTTAGCTTTAAAGAATCTTAATCGTAATGACGATATTATTGTTGTGCCTGCTGATAAGGGTAATGCCACTGTGGTGATGGACAAACTTGACTATTTTAACAAAATAACGGAACTCATAGACAATGACACATACGAAAAACTCGAGACCGATCCTACTGGAAAATTTGAACGAAAAATCACACAATTACTTAAACAATCCTCCCTTACACCTCTTGAAATTTATAATCTAACCCCTCGAGACTCCCGCGTACCAAAATTATATGGTTTACCTAAAATTCACAAGGACGGTGCCCCTCTTAGACCAATTGTCAGCACAATAGGTTCCCCTACGTATAAACTTGCCCAAATCTTAAATCAGTTAGTTGGAAAAACGAGGTCTTATGTAAAAAATTCCACACACTTTGTACAAACCTTATCGACAGTGACCCTGGACCCCTCGGACATAATGGTTAGTTTCGACGTAGAATCTCTATTTACTAACGTTCCCGTTCCCGATACAATAAATATAATACGAGACCTACTTACAACTGGAAATCTTGACCCTAAGTTATGTAAATTATTTGAAGCTTGTCTGACATCTACATATTTTCTGATACAGGGAGAGTTCTATGAACAAGTGTCAGGCGCCGCAATGGGATCCCCATTATCACCCCCTGCGGCCAATGCTTTCATGGAATACTTCGAGAAAAAAGCTATTGAGTCATTTCCATTAAAACCTAAAATTTGGCGCAGATACGTAGACGATGTCTATGCTATTTGGCCCCATGGCATGGAAAGCCTTCAAGGTTTTCTAAATCACCTCAATACGGTTTACGATGGAAATTGAGAACAACGGATCACCTCCCTTTTTGGACGTTTTGGTTTACAAAACGGAAAATGGCTCAATAGGACACTCGGTATACAGGAAGAAAACCCACACTGACAGATACCTAAACGCATTTTCACATCACCATCCCTCTCAAAAACGCTCGGTAGTTAATTCACTTGTTCATAGGGCTTTCATGATTTCAGACAAGAATTCCCTAGACACAGAACTCCTTAAACTAACCAAAGCCTTGACCATGAACGGTTATACCAAAAAAGACATTAATAAGACCATATACAAATACAGAAATCCCAGACCCAAACAACAGGACAATAGTGACAATGACAGACAGACACAAGTTATACTTCCCTATGTAAGCGGTATCACGGATAAAATAGGTAAACTTTTGAAGAAGTCAAATATTAAGCCTATATTTCGGTCCAACCAAAAATTAGGTCAATGTTTGACTTCAACAAAAGACAAAATACCCCTGAGTTCAGAAGGCGTATATAAAATACCCTGCTCCTGTGGTACGGTTTACATAGGTGAAACTAAGAGAAAAATTTCTACAAGACTTCAAGAGCATGAGCGCAATATAAGAAAGAAACAAATTTCCTTATCGGCAGTAGCCGAACATGTACATGAAACAGGTCATAAAATCAATTTGTCTGAAACAAAACAAATATTAACAGAAAACAGAAAAATGCCAAGGAAGATACGGGAATCGATAGAAATCATCAAGCATCCTAACAATATCAATCGGGACACTGGTTACCACTTACCTGCAATATGGAAGTCTTTGATAGGACGAGCATGGGTGAATAACCACAACTCGTCATAAATAGTGACACAAGTTGATTCGAAACTTAGTTTCAGATTAATCCCTGAAGATGTCTCTAGTAGTAAGAGACGAAACGTCGGAAAGTGAAAATCCATTAACACGGTCTAAACCCGAAAGTGAAAGTTCTTTATAAATTTTAAAGCAAATAAAATTTTCTATTGAACTGTATATTTTTTAATTTTCTAAACAATTTTTTTAAGGTTTTGATTTTTTAATTTTTTGTGCTAAAAATGCGTTATTTATTTATTATTTTTTTTGTAAATTTTTATTTATGTCAATTAAAATTAGTTTAAAAGTATAATTTAGATTTTTTCATCATGGATTTTTTAAAAAATTGTTTGATTTTTTAGAGAAATTTCGACAAAATACCCATTTTCAACCCTATTTTAAACCTAAAAAAAAATGTTTAAAAAAATTTAAAAATATAGTTAAATGGAAAATTTTATAAGCTTTAAAATGATGTATCACACGCCCCCCGTCCGTCCGTCCAACGTCTTGAATGGGGCGCTCCGGGTCAGAGCGTAAGCTCTCTTGCCCTTGATTGATTTTAATATTTTTTTTTTGTCTTGAGTATATGCGGTGGTGGAAAGTCCTTGTTGGGCAATCTGATTTTTTTTTTCTTCGGGTGGAGAACGTGTTTGGTCGTAGACAACAAAATCACAAAAAGATATTTCATTTTTTCTTTTTTTTTTATTTTTTTTTTCTTTATTTTAATTTTTAATTTACCATTAATATAAATAATAATGCTTAACCTAAGTGGAGTGGGATATGAGGGGAAAGGGGGAGTGGGATGTTTGAACTTAACTTAGACATGTATATAGATGAATAATAAATAAACAAATAAATAAACAAATAAACAAATAAATAGGTGGACTATAACATGAGTGATAACAGGAAGGGGGTAATTAAAATTTGAAAAGACATTTAAAAATTAGTTAAACAAAAGAGAAATACGCTAAGAAAAAAAAAGAAAAATAAATAAATAAATAAATAAATAAAGATAAAAGACAAAAAGAAAGGAAAGTTTAAAAAGACATATTAAAATTGAATAAATAAGAAAATTAGCGGACAATACGTGGGTGATTGTACGAATACTGAGTAATTTTTCAGGGTAAATTGTTCTTAAATTATTTAATTTAACTATCTTATGCAAAGACGTTAAGAAGAATAGAAAAGATGTATTAAACCAGATAGTCAAGTTGAACCAGTTTAAAAACATATATTTTTGATATTTTTGACTTTTTTCTGTAAAATGAAAACACGGGAATGACAAAATGACACGAGAATGACAAAAAAACGCATTAACTCAAAATTTATTCTTTAAAAATAAAAAAATTAACTTGTATTGATTACACAAAAATTATGAAAATTCAAAAACATCTATCCTTAAAAGTCAGTGATCCTAATCCATAATGCTTACAGGATTTTTTGCACAAAAAACAGGACAAACTCCTTAACCAAATTGTTGTTCCGTGGGTTACAGCTTGATGGACTTTCATGGTGCCATTAAATGTCAAAAGGGGTAGACTATTAATCATAGCTGAGAAGCGTTCTATCTCTTCTGAATTAATAACATAGAAGTTGATTCCTGGACAGCAATCCTTTAAAATTTCAATTAGGGTGTCAAAGTTCGGCAGGTCTCGTCCCTGAGCTACAGCTCTGTCAGCACTCCTTTTGCATACTCCACCAATGCCATCCGGAGCCCCTTTCCCATGCCCCGCTTCGTGGTAATTCCACGTGACCTTTTTTAATTGGGGAAAACATATCTTAAGTTGATTTGCGATAAACGAAAACATGTGTTTATTCCTGTATTGTGTTACTGGACTGTCACTCAAAAAGTGGAATGTGTCGATACCATTTTCAGAGTATTCTTTTAAAATTGGGTTTAGGTGAGCCCAAATCGCTGGTGGTCCATGAAGTAGAGATTCTGAAAGAGTACAAAAACTTTTTGGTTTTGTTTCAGTTCCTTCTTTTGCGTAAACGACCACTGTGTGAAGAGTAATTTGCTGCCTTGCCCCACCAAAATGAAAAGATTGTGTTTCTTCCGCATATTTTAAAGAATAGTTTTCACTGAAGTCACAATGGATTAAAATCTCACTGGTTTTAAGACCTTTTTTTAGTTCAGACAAGGTGTTATATTGGTGAAGAATTCTAGCCTGATGACTCATGAACAATTCAGTTTTTTTTGTAAAAACCTTTACCAACGTTGATGCTTTTATTTCTTGTAATTGCTTACCAATTTTTCTGATCGCCTTAGTTTGCTTAGTTTTCTTATCAAAATACTTTCGTTTCACATAAATCCATTGAAAGTATTGTACTGGCGTATCTGGCTCATAGTCCTTAAAGTGAGGTTTGGAATCTTTGCAAACATTACATTTACGTAAAAGGCAAGTTTCATTGTTGTAACTACAACATATATCTTTAATTACATCATTGGGTGTTTTTCCAAATAGTATGTTATTTGAATGTAAACTGTGTACAAGAAGTTCCATGTTGTGAGTGAGTAACACATTTGCATGCATCTCTATTGGACAGTTTCATCGATTTTATCCAAAATGGGCGGGAGAGACAAAAAAACTTATAGCTCATTTTTATTTGAGGATTTGTGTGTAAAAATTCGTGATATAAATTTTTTAGCGTATTGGTAAGAAATCGTTTTTGTTTCATTACACGGAAAAAAAAATTATAGCTAGGAGCGCTATAACACACATACCAAGCAAATTATAATCGCTTATTATATAAATACAAGGCTTTCTCTTACAATTATGGCAGTCAGTGTAAAAATTTATATGAAATACTTTAATTGTTTAGTGAATAATAAAATGTAACAAATAGTATGGCATTTATAGCTTAAATAGATTTAATTATTGTCCGTGCTAATAAATTTTATAATATAATAAAATTTCTGTAAATTTATAATAGTGCCTGTAATAAATATAATCGTGTCTGTAATATATATAATCGTTTCCAATTTATTTTTAACATTATTAGTTATTGTGTCTCTTATAATCTATAGCTTAAATCACTATAATTTGCCACTGTTACCAAATATCTTATAATGTATAGCGCAGAGCCCACTAATTTCTTTCCGTGTACCTTCTTCTTTCTTACAAATTCCTTCTTCCCCGGACAAACTCTACTATTGACTTCCAATTCCAAAAATGTTTGAATCTTTTTCTTTACTTCTGCATACCCTTTTCTTTTGCTACATTTTCTCTCAAAATTTCCAATATCAGAACTTTTATACTTTGGTGTCTTTCTGTATTTCACGATATTCGACAGTTTGGTTCTCATTCTGTATTTACTTACTACTTTCACATCTACAATTTTTTTAAATATTTGTTTTTCTCTGTTAGATTTTAATTTCTGTTAAGATTCTGTTAGTTGTTTTTGAACTACTTCTCCAAACATTAATTTTTTTTACTTCATCAACTTTTGTGGGTTCAATTAAAAAATCATTTACCATAGCATTCACTTTTGTATTTGGAGACATATCAGGAGGGGCTGAAGTCACTTTTCTTTTTAATTTCATTTTTTCCTTTATTCGATGATATTTTACCTTATACACATTAACTTTTTTCTTTAATTGTTGAAACTGTTTCTCTGTTTTCTTTCGTTTCCTATATCGCCTTATTTTGTTTCTATTTGCTAGGATTCTCCCAATTTCTCTTCTACACGGTCTCCTTTTAATAGTTTCGGCTTCTTCATCGGAAGATGCTGGAGGAGTGTTCGTATTTAACATAGCAGTAAGTTTTAGATGTTGTTTTTTATTGGATCGGTAATTACTTGAGTTTTCTCTCCACCTCTTTCTTTGTTTTTTCTGTTCCCTAAGTGTCATTTCATTAATACTCTTTTTTACTTTGTTTTTTTTTGCTTCTTATACTTCAGCCTTTCTTTATTCCTCTGTTCCTCCGACTTGCTGGATCTTCTCTTATTTTTCGCCGCCTTTCTCTCTCTCGTTCACGTTTTTGTTTTAGGATTTCTTCTCGCGATTTTTTCACATTCCGTTGACGTGCCTAAAGCAAAACAAAACATAATATTTACCAAGAGTATCATTCCCGTGCCCTTTTTTTGACACGGGAATGACGACACGGGAATGATTATTTGTCGGTTTGAATCAAAATACAATATGTTATGTTACTTTAAACTTAAAATTTCAATTATCGGAGAAATGAAGCAATCATTTTACATAAGAATTATATAAAATTATAAAAAAAATATATATTTGTTCGTTATATTTACTTACCATGGGAATGACAGTTATGCAGGTTACAGCTTTAATAGAAATTTGTAAATATATAAATATACTCTCTATCACACACAAGCTATTTATAGCTTCCGTGATATACATATAAAAACTTACATTTAATTTTCTAAGAGATATACTTTTTTAACACACCATATCTCACCTATTTAACAAAAAATACTTTTGTTGTTCTGGTAGTATTATATTAGGCATATTAGGTAGGATAAAATACTGTATAATGTCACTGTAATTAAAATAATGTATGTGTGTATAAATAAATAAATAAATAAAATAAATAAATGACACACTTAACCTTACACCACAGTGGCCACACCTGAACTGTTGGCTTGACAAAAAAAAATGAGTATATGAAGGACTTAGTCGCAGCTGTGCTTGTGCAAAAAATTTACTCAAAAGAACTGACACGGGAATGATGAAACTTCTTCAATACAGAATTAAATAATATTTAGTGCGCATATGTTCATAATAATGCTCTAAAATTTTATTGTAATGTAAAATTGAGATTATTGTGTAAACATTTAGATATTGAAAAAGTATTAATTCTATTTATTCGTGCTGTAAAAGACCGAATTTAAACTTGTTTTCACGTAGTTACACACACGGGAATGACAATTTTTGACCTTTTTAAATTAAATAAATAATTTGCTCAAGTTAAATTATTTTTTTTACAATGCGCCCACTTAGAAGGAAGGATAAGGGTTACAAATGTACATATTTATTTTTAAAATATCTGAAAATAAACGCATTATAACATGGTTACATAGAATTACTCAGTATTCGTACAATCACCCACGTATTAAAATGTGTTTAAAATAAATAAAGATAAATAATTAAATTAATAAATATTATAGCAGAGGGATTCAACCCACAACCCTCCGATCAGAACTGTTCAGGGGGGATCTTGCAGAAGGATTTTGGGCCTTCTGTAGACTTGTCTCGGGTCAGGGACATAATCTAGGGCTGCTCTTACCATTTCGTTTGGATGGTTCAGGGCTCTGTTGAGATGAGAGACTGCCATGGTTTTGAGGTACTCGACCACCGGGGGTAGACCGAATTGACTTTGGGGCAATACCTCGTTTTGTATAGCGTGGGCCAAGATCCTGTTTGAAAACACTTTTTCAGCCACTTTCGATAGGGAGGGGAGGAGGCTTATAGGTCGGTAACTCGAGGATAGGTTTTTTTGAGGTTTGGGCATTAGGATTATTTCTGCTAGTTTCCATGGGGCTGAAAAGTGGGATAACCTAAGGGAGGCGTTTATGTAGGATGTGAGGGCGACGATGATCTTATCGGGGAGGGATTTTAGGGCTGAGTTTGTGATCCCATCGAATCCAGGTGCTTTGCGTTTTTTAGTGTGTTTAATTATGGTTTTGATTTCGCTGACTGTGGCTGGATCGATGGGATCGGGGTCATCTCTAGCGAGGGCTTGATTGACGGTTTCGTCCACCTCCTGGAAATGGGCGAAAAGATCATCGTCGGGCGGGAAAGGGGTAAATTGGCTTCAGCCTTTTCCTCGTTTGAATGGGCTGTGCCGTTGGGGGTAATTAGGGGAGGGATATCGGGTTTTTTCCTGGTTAAGGATCTGGCCATTTTCCATACGGAACCGTCCTCTGGATTAAGCTCTGAGAGCTTGTTTTGCCACATTTGGTTTTGTATCTCATTCAGGGCATCTTTGACGACGTTGTTTAAGCGATTATATGTGTTTTTGTCCGTCTGTAGTCTTGTCCTTTGGGCTATTTTTTTTGCTCGCCTCCTTTCGGTAATGAGCATTTTTATATGTTGGGGGATGGCGTAGGGGTGTTTTATGGAGTGGGTTGTAGTCGTACTGGCGGTTTTGAGGGCGTTTGTGATACTGGTTTGGAGATGTTCGACAGCGCCATCTATGTCAACGGTGTTGTTTACCTTTCTGACGCTGCCGAACTTCTCCAATAGTACCCTCTGAAAAGTAGGCCAGTGTGTTCTAGTCCGTTCGTAGATGTCAGGTTGCATATCCCCTTTAAGGGTTATAAGGATGGGGTTGTGGTCTGACGAAAGTTCGTCAAGGGTTTCTATGGAAATTCCATTTCCATTTTAAAAAATTTTGACCTACGTGTATAGATAGTTTTTTTGTTAGTTTTTGATATAGAATAACCCTGCATCATTAAAATTTTGGTTTTCAACATTTTAGTATTTAATATTTCGTCCTCAAACCGTGAAATTTTACATTCAAATGGATTTTTCTCGAAAACGGGTAATCCTACAGTATTACAACAGTACCTATTTTATGTATTTTGACCTGAGGAATCATATTTCAAAAATAAAACTACAAAAAAGTTACACGGAAAAAAGTTTGGGACAAAAAACTGATAAGCACACACCTGCACTGTGGGCTGAGATGGACGAAAATCTAAATTTTTCTATACGAGTATTTTTGATACCGCTAATTTCGAATATGATGAAGTGAAAAAGCTGAAAAAAAATTATCCGTGGTTATTTTTTTTATTTTTTTTTTCGATTTCGTTTAAATTTGGTATACAGGCTCTTTTTAAGGATATTAACGTAGACCAATAGTTAAAACAACAAAATTTAAAATGGCGGAGCCAATATGGCGTATCGTTTTTTAGAATGTTGTCATAATTAAGCGAAATTAAGTCTATAAGGTAGTCCAAGTTCATCGATTTTAAGGAAAGGACTAAACTTAAAACACTTAATATGACAAAGCTTATATGCAAGTTAAAAATACAGTTTTATATCCATTTTAGTTAAAATATTCATTTCAAGGTCGTCAGAATTCCGTGAATTGAATTTTATTGTCCAGGTATAGGAAATATCTTATATTAGCCCTAGTTATTTCTTAAATTAAAATAAATTAAAGATAAGTTGGTTTTAAGTATGCAAGAAGGTCATTGAAAACTAAAAATTTAAATAAAATTGTAAAATCTTTAATTTCAAAAATTGCCCTCGTTTGCCAGACTCAGTATCTTATGCATTTTTGTCTTTATTTATAGTAGTAATAAACGATATAAAAAAATGCCAACTTCTGCCGTTTACAGAAAAAAAATCTAAAATCTAATTTCACACAACTATAGTCCAGCCACACAACTATAGTCCAAGGCCCCCTGGGGCGGGGGTAATTATTCTTAAATGTTTACAATTTCTTATGTAAGTTGGTGAATATGGGATATACAGCAACACGTTTTCAAAGTTTTTTTTTAAATAGTCTGCTCATGGAATATAGGTGGACCATAGTCGTGTGATTCTGGACTATTGTTGTGTAAAATTACGGTAGCAAAAAAAATACTTCTTTTTAAAACCTTTTTTTGAAAAACGAAAAAATTATTGAAAAATAAAATTAAAAAAAAAATTCAAAAAAACTTAAAAAAATTTAATTTTTATTTTTTTTTAATTAAATTTTCTTTTCGCGAAAAATAAAAAAACTCAAAAAAAAAATCAAAACATTTTTTTTCAAAAAAATTGAAAATTTTCAATTGTTTTTTTTTTTTTGTAGAAGATCATTATAATAAAAGTATTTTTTCCTGAAAAAATTACTTTAATCGGAATTTGGTTTCAGCTTTTTTCGATTTTTTAAAAGTTTGACCCCCATAAGTTATAGGCCATAACTTTTTTGTTTTTGTGGGGATTACTTTCAAAAACAATAGGGATCTTCCCCTCGTAGAATCAATTGATTTTTTCTGAAAATTTTCGATTATTTGTTCTTGAGACGGACACAGTGTGGTCCCAGAAAAAAAAAGTTGCTTATTTTTTGATGAAACAAATTTATATCCAAGATTTTTTTGTCTAGGACGATTTTTGATTTTTTTTTTTTTGAAAATTCGAAACTATCGTATAATATTATTCTAGCGCAGGCGCTGTGAATAATATAATAAGATCTTTAGTTTTCTCGGAGTGCCTAAAAAAACAAAACACACAAAATAATAATTTTTTTTTGGCGTTTGTGTGCTTATTTTTCTTGAAAACCTGACGTAATTGAAAAATTCTGCGTTCAGGAAACAATATAACAAATCCCTGTAACCAACAGTTGGTAACCGAAATTCTTTTTTTAAAAATTTTTTGTACTTTTTATTAATATATTGACAATTTATTACTTTCCCGAGGAAAGTCTTGCGTTATAACGCGATTGTAAAAAAAAAATCGAAAATTTTTTATTGCTATTTACAAAAAAATCAACTTTCGATTTTTGGTGCCGGACTTGTCCTAAAATTAAAATTTAAACTCGAATAAAAAAAACTGGTAAGCAGATAATTCCAATCAATGCAGATTTCGACTATGCCTGGATCAGTATTACAATGCAATAAGGTCGCTTTTTATTTTTTTTGTGTTATTCAAAGTTATAGTCTGGGATTGTTTTTGGTAAAAATCGGATCGGGGGTAAAATGGGATAAAAACAATTTTTTTAAATCATTATTTTTTAATTTATTTTTCGTTTTACGAAAAAATTAACTTTCTTTGAAAATAAATTTTTTGTTGAAAAACGAATTTTTTTTATTTATTTTTTTTTTCAATCTATTTTTCGTTCTACGAAAAAAGAAACATTTTTTTTTGGAAAACGAAAAAAAATTTTTTGTTTTTTTTTTTTTGTTTTTGATTTTAATGAACCTAGGCCTACAGGGGAAAGTTTATTTCATAAGGGAGAAAGTACCAGTAGCACGAATAATAAGTCTAGATCAAAGCGCCTTTTTGAGTTTTCCAGGAATGTTTAGGATCTCGGGGGGACTAAGGATAATTTTTTTTTCATTTGTATTTATGCAATTCCTATTAGCATCCGGAAAGGCATTTTTTTCTGATTACTTGCTAAACGATTTATTAAATCAAAAGTGAAAATTTGACCACCCCCGATGTATAATTATAATTTGACAGTCTCTTATGAAGGATAGATCACATTATTAGGTTTTTAAGAGATAATTAGATTTTTTGATATTTAACAAAATTTGTACACAGTGTGTCAGTCCTCGCATTATTATTATTATGATTATTTTTTAACGTTTTTATCAACCAATCATTTAACAATATTTCTGACTATATGTTTATTTCTGTCCAATTATATAACAGTTATATCGGGAATTTTCTACTGTAGAAAATTATAGTGAGAATCGCTGTAGGTTCTATTTTGTTTTTCAGTATTTCTCTTTTACAACAAAATTTCATACCTATAACTAATTAATAATTAAATATGAATATATTACTATTTATAATTATTGTTATTACATTATTATATACCAAAAAATATTCTTTTTATAAAATGTAAAAGTTTGTCTAGGTTGACTTTTTAATATGAGCGAGCCTAGCGCAGTACCGCGCTAGTCAGTAAGAGACTGAACTATTGACAGAACCGTAATTTGCAATTTAAAAATGGACAAAAAACGTTTTATTTTAGCAGTTGAGAATGGAATTAAATTAACTAAATTAAAAAATATTCCTGTAAAAATATTAAGATAAGTGGTAAAACATTTTATATAATTTTGCAATGAAAAAAATATAAAAGTTGGTTTGACATATTATAAATTGTTAAAACATAATCTTCTGAATTACACATGATTCTTTAAATTATCGGAAAAATTCACAGTTTTCATTCAAATTTGCTGTCAAAGGAAATAATTACTCCAGGGGCAACGCCCCGGTCATGTATTTCCAGACAGCAAATTTTCATGAAAAGAGTGAATTTTTCCCGCATAATTCTCAGCCTCTTGTGTAATTATGTATGATAATAGTATAATATTCAATGAGCGTATAAAAATTGCTATTAATCAATGAGGGTGAATTTTGGGACACGAGCCGAAGGCGAGTGACCTAATCACCCGAATGATTAATAGCTATTATACGCGAGTAGAATTCTATACTTTGTTCACTGTCGTTTTAAATTTTAAACGGTTTATTTATACAGACCCGTGATTAATAGGCCCATTAATCACGGCCGTAGATAAATATATTTATAGCCGAACTCTAAAATATTTTATTTTTGAGAAAATAGTATATTGTTTTACTAAGAGGAAAAGTGAAGCTTTTTTTTAATAGTCTGTAACAATTGAGTGAAATATACTATTTTTTCTTCAAGCATCCTATATTTTTTTTAATATTAATTTTTGAATTTAATTTATTCAGTAATAAAGTATGTTTTTTTTATTAAAATAGGCCAAACCCTTTCGAAATAAACTTAAACCTTCCTTAGTTCATTTTAATTTTTTTTCGTAGGTTAAATCGTAAATTTTTTGCGATTCCGATGGTAACTTGTCTAATGTAGCATTTGCAATTTCGGAGAGATTTGTAGGTGTATAAACCATATATTCTTCTTCAATAATTTTTAATCAATTTCACACGAGGTTTTTGCACATAATCTCGAGTTAACCATCTGTTTACATAATAAACAAACAAGTTTGAAGTATGGCTGTCATCAAAGTCAAAGAGTGCTGCCGCCAGTGGTGGTTTTGCTAACTAACTTTTTTTTAAGACTTACAACAATGTTGATAGATCACTTCTAAATAGTGTGTTCATAAACAATAAACATTTTAGTACGCTCGAAGAAAATAATTATTTTCAAGCGCACATAAAGTAAAATACATCTTCCTTCCGATTTTTTTTTTTTAGAAATCTGAAGGTCAAAACAACTTTTTTTATTTTTTTCTTAAAGATTTTAAATTTTTTACTGAACCTATCGTGTTGTGTAATTACCCCCCAATAACACTTGTGGCTAAGCGCTTGAGACAAATACTTAACCATTAAAATAATTATTCTGTAGGTATCCTTTTCAAACAAAAATGTCTGTATAAAAATACTTTTTATGTTGTACGAGATTGTCAATTTAGTTTAGGCCCAAAAATAAACGAAAAACAAGATTAAAACGAACTTGGGGATTGTTTAAAACAAGTTGTGAGTGCATTTTCTTGCTGCGAAGCAGTTCCTGGAACCAGCATCCACTTGCGGCCAAGTAATTTATGAATACTATCCACGATGTGTATGCTAACGAATGCGATAACGATTGTTAACTAATATTTTGCATATTTGTGTACTCGGTCGGTAGAGGAAAAAAGGGCAATACCGTGCAGCGGGAAATTCCGTGCGTTTAAATATCTTAAATATTAAAAGTTATTTTAAAAATAAAAAAGTTACGCCATAACGTAATACAACTGTGAACAACCGTGCGTTGTTTAGTTCAAATTGCAACCTGTGTTCACAGAGGGACCTTGTTAAGAGTAGGTTTTTTGTAACGACCACAAAAATTTTCTTTTAGTTGTTGATAGTAGAATACCCCATTTGGACAGATATGTAATATCTGTTTTTTTTTTAACTTTTTTTTTGTATTATTAGAAAAAAATCAATTTTCATTAATACTTTGGCAGTGCCGTACCGAAGGTAGTATCAACAACAAAAAAAAAATTGGGTGGTCATTCCAAAAAGCCTAAACTCTCACTGTGCGTCATCGAGAATTTATTGGCTTAAAACTACCCGTCGGCACGATCCGAAAATTTTGAAAAAAATAGGGAATGGTCTCCGGTAGTACTTTACATAACAGCGTGAAAATTATTTGGTAGATCAGTTTGTTTATATTTATTTTTAAACAAACAAAACAGAGAAATACCGTCATAGAGCATTTGTTGGTTGAAAACTACCCCTCAGCAAGATCCGAAAATTAAAAAAAAAATAGGGAATAGTCTACCGGTAGTACTTTACATAAGAGTGTAAAAATGATTTGATAATTCAATTTGTTTATATTTATTTTTAAACAAACGAAACAGAGTAATACCGTCATCGAGCAATAGTTGGTTAAAAACTACTCCTCAGCACAATCCCAAATTTTTGAAAAAACTATGAAATGGTCTGCTGGTAATACTTAATATAACAGCGTAAGTAAGAATTATATGGTAGATCAATTTGTTTATATTTATTTTTAAGCTAACAAAACAGAGACACACCTTCATCGAGAATTTGTTGGTTAAAAACTAACCCTCAGCACGATCCGAAAACTTTGAAAATAATAGGGAATAGTTTCCCGGTAGTACATTACATAACAGCGTAAAAATAATTTGGTAGATCAATTTGTTTATATTTTTAAACAAACAAAACCGTCATCGAGCATTTATTTGTTGGTCCCCTCAGCACGATCCCAAAATTTTAAAAAAAATAGGGAATGGTCTCCCGGTAGTACTTAACATAACATACGTATGTTATCTAAAATACTACCGGGAGACCATTCCCAATTATTTTACAAAATTTTGGGAACAGGAAAAGCTAAAAATCTTCCAAGAAGGAGCAGCTGTAATTTGAGTGACTAGTGGTGTGTAATGAGGGGGTAGTCTACTATCAACAACTAAAGGAAAATTTGTGTCGTCATTCCAAAAAACCCAAACATAACAGAGTCAAACTGTGTGTTGTGGAGTATAGATAGCTTATTTGAAATTATAGTGCGTCAATCTAATTTATTCGCTTTCCAAAAAGCTCCAAGTTAGATTGTGTTTTAAATAATATTGTATTTTTATTTAGTGTATTTTTTAATTAATGTTAAGTTTGGTCTTCGAGGAACGCCGTACGTAAAGGCGAAAAAATCCAAGATGATAAATTATTAATATTAGTGTTTAGTGTGTGAAGAATTGGAAGAAACGATGAAATGTTTTAAGTAGGTACTTTTTATAATATCATATTTTTTTAGTTTTAGATTTTTTGTTTTAAAAATGGTCGGTCTAAAGCCAAAGTGAACTAAGCGCCATTTTTTTACTATTGGTAGTCCATGGTGCAGATTTTGATATCCTACGGTCTGCAACAATTTTTTTTTGAAAAAGTGGAGCCTAGTTCTCTTTGGCTTTAGACCGACAAAATATAATTATTTTTTTTTTGCTTTTTTACGCAATTAACGCTATTTAATTTATGTAATTTTACTTCATAAAGTACCTATTTATTAAAATTTAATAATGTTTTATGTTTTTTTACTCCATAATTGTTAAACCTTATACAGTTAACTTGCACGGCATTTCGGCATTGGGGGAGGGGGGGTCAGGCATTTGTGACGAAGTATGCCATGGGGGGAGGGGGGCTTGGTCAAGTGTGACACACTAAAAATTTTATTGACCTACTTAAAATGACTTTTCTACATTTTGGTAAGAAGAATTTTTTAGAATAGTTCAATCTATCTATTCACATTTTGGCGGTCGGAATTGCTTTATCGTTTTACCCTAAGATGGCAGGACTGACAAATTGTGAATTCGCAGTGTTATATTTCGCAAAAAAGTTGAATATCAAAGACATGTCGGATTTCGGTTCTTTGTACAATAAGCTCTATGAAGCTTATGATAAAGCGCATCCCAGGAATTCAAAACAAACTGAAAATTAAAGTTAATAAATTGTGGCTTAACCTCAAAAAAGTCCAAACCTTTGTTGAAGAGAAATAAAAAATTCGCTTCAAGCCGCTACATTGTTTCATTGTTATACATTATGTACAGCGCCCTGCAGCGTCTACAAGCAAAATTCCAGCAGAAACTTCTCCTCTTGCCACCGCAAGAACAAACAATTTTGTTGAGTAAAATTAGAGTGTGACGTCATATAGGGGGAGGGGGGTCAAAACTTTGTGACAATTTGTGACATGGTGGAGGCGGGTTTAAAATCACCTAAAAAAGTGTGACGTATTTTATGGACAACCCCTTTGCATATTATTTTTTTAACATGATTTTTCCTTAGGGGCACGCAATTTCCCCCACGTTCCCGTACACACAGATAGATGATGATTACCATACCTCGGGGATTAGCGAGCTGTTCTTTTGTTCATGAGCGTAGCATAAATTCAGCACTGATTAGAAGGGCCCGCAAGACGCCTGTCACCCCTCTACAACAACGCAACGCCAGTGTATCTATCATAAAAGCTAAAATAAATTACAAAAGTTGACTAGCATAAATTCAGCACTGATTAGAAGGGCCCTCAAGACGCCTGTCACCCCACTACAACAACGCAACGCCAGTGTATCTATGATAAAAGCTAAAATAAATTACAAAAGTTGACTAGCATAAATTTAGCACTGATTAGAAGGGCCCGCAAGATGCATGTCACCCCTCTATAACAACGCAACGCCAGTGTATCTATGATAAAAGCCAAAATAAATTACAAAAGTTGACTAGAATAAATTCAGCACTGATTAGAAGGGCCCTCAAGACGCCTGTCACCCCTATACAACAACGCAACGCCAGTGTATCTATCATAAAAGCTAAAATAAATTACAAAAGTTGACTAGCATAAATTCAGCACTGATTAGAAGGGCCCTCAAGACGCCTGTCACCCCTCTACAACAACGCAACGCCAGTGTATCTATGATAAAAGCTAAAATAAATAACAAAAGTTGACTAGCATAAATTCAGCACTGATTAGAAGGGCCCTCAAGACGCCTGTCACCAGTCTACAACAACGCAACGCCAGTGTATCTATGATAAAAGCTAAAATAAATTACAAAAGTTGACTAATCTAGCTCGTAACTTCCCGGGCCCTGATGATTACTAAAAAAAATTGTCTACGTAATATTCAGATCAAGCGGCTAAAAAGTTTGAATATCCGCAAGCATCAGTGGCGTATCCAGGGGGGCGGTTGTCGGGCGGCAGCCCCTTAGAAAATATATTAAATGATTCTTTAACTATTTTGCTTGTTCCCAGGTAGGAAAAAAGTTTTTTATTTTTTTTATTATGAAATTATTTTTTGATAAGAGTGGAGTGTTCCTAACAAAGAAATACAGGGGTGCCAGTTTTTTTTAGGATCTTAAAAAAATCTTCTAAAGCTTTTATTTTTTCTTTTGCATTTAAATTAATTAAATAAATCGAACTGTAATTAATTAAAGTAAACTACAATTTATACAGAGTGTGCATTTTTTTAAATTTATGTAAAGAAATAATTTATGGATATTTTTCAAATTAAAAAAAAAATAGTTGTTTTCGACACCTGATATTAGAACTACTAATAAGGTATCTAAATACGAATACTTTTATATATAAGTGACGTCAGAGGAAGCCGAAGCCCAAAACTTATAATTTTTTAATTTTAATTTATATATAGTTTTTTAAATTATCGAAAAAAATATTAAAAATAAAATTATTTTACGTTATTTACTACTCAAGCGATAACATAAGATATTTTTTATAAATATGGCAAATTTCAATACCAACGGGCTTATATTTACTGAAAAATTACATATTTTGTTAAATGTGTTAAAGATATTTTTAGTGTCACGGTGGTCAAGTGTTAATTTAACGTTAAATTCCAAAAAAATATTTTTAATTTTTAGGTAGAGACAATTTTAATAAATCATTTAAAGTGAAAGTTAATCCATATATTAAAGAAAAAAATAACCATTAAAAAACAATTTTTTCCTACTTGGGAACATAGTGCGGCACTAATGTCTAAATTTTTGTTAATAGATTTTTAAAAATAGTATGATCCATTAAACTGGAGATTTTTGCCTGCAGCGTTAAACATGATAAGTTGCAGTTTAAGAGGTTTCCCCTACCCATTTGAAGTTTTATAAAACAATTGCTTATCCGGAAAAATTGTTAAAATTTTCGCCTACACTGATAAAAATATATGTAAGAATATTACCAACGTTGTTATGTGAGTTTTCCAGAATATATTATTTCATAATAAGTTATATAAAATAAAAATTTACGGGACATATTCTGTAAAAATATTTTAAATTAAATTTTACAGAACTTATTCTGTAAAAATTTGTGTAAAATAAAATTTTACAGAACATATTCTGTAAAAATTTATGTGAAATAAAATTTTACGGAACATATTCTGCAAAAATTTTTGTGAAATAAAATTTTACGGAACATATTCTGTTAAAATTTATGTGAAATAAAATTTTACGGAACATATTCTGTAAAAATTTGTGTTAAATAAAATTCTGTAAAAATCACATAACTTAACTTTGTCAATATTCTTACCTACGTTCTGTTCTGTGCAAAAATTACATAATATATTATGTGAAAATACATAATGTATTATGTGAAACTTAAAAATTACATAATAAGTTATGTGAAGATACATTAGATATATATTATGAAATTTTTAATAAGCAATAAGAATAAGTTATGTGAAATTTAACTTATTGTGTGATTATGTGATTTTTATCTGTGTAGGGCGCTATACTTGATTAGCAGTAATGTTTCTGGATTTTTGTGTATGGATGTGTCTGGCTTACTATATTTATTTATGTCGCTGGAATCTCTCTAGAATCTGGGGAATCTCTCTGTAATCTGTGGAATCTCTCTGGAACGACATACTACGACAACAAAAATACAGATAAGCTATCCTTTCCTAAAAATACCTACAATTGAATTGTCCACGGTTATTGATTTTTTTTAATTTATTATAACAAAGTTTATGTTTTGGTTTAAGGTTTATAAATATTTAATACTTTTAATTTTGTTAACGAAAGTAATCACCTTCGGTACGTACATAAAACAGTGTAACAAAAATCTTTTATTTCGACAATTATATCAATATTACTATAAAAATAATTATAAACAAACAATTTATAGTATTATAAATCTTTTATTTAAAAACAAAAGAATAATCTTACTAAAATTAAAATTTAACACGTAAAAGTGTAACAAGGGATAGGTTAGTTAATGAACAAATAGATTTTTTGAACATTTATGTTTACAATAATGTTTTAAACGTTAGACCGGAGATTGTTGTCTGTCCCCTTACAGAGCATTAATCTTTGGAGTAAATATTTTTGTTTAAAAACTTTTCCAAAAATTTTGTTCCCTTTTTGGTTTGTTTTTGAGTTTTTGATGTGAATTTGCTGCCACCTCTTCAATTTTATTCCAATTACCAAGTTAAATATAAATTAATCTTTTTTCTTTTTTATGTTTATTTTTTGCAATTTAAAGATAATTCCTTTAGTCTGTTTGAAATATAGTTTGGATTATTTTATGATAGATGTCCCAGATTTTTATTCAATTTAAAATTTTAGATTTCATTAATTTATTTTATTTTAACTTATTGTAGTTTTCTTTTTGTTTAAATTTTTAAGATTTTATAAAAATAATAGAGTTAAGGTCAGTATGACATTTCTAATAATGTGTACTCAAGTTATTTTGTTTATAAATTTAAAAAGTAAGTTTTTCTAAAAGGAATTGTACCATTTTCAACCTAATTTTTCATTATTTGTAGCTTGAAAATGACTTTATGTTAAAAAAGTAGAAACAATTGTCGCTGTAATGTTTGTTTAATAGACAATAAATTTATATTTTGAAGAGATAACATTTTTTCTATGGTTTATTTAAATCAACTCCAATATGAGTAAGGATCAAGATTTCTTAATTTTCTGTTTTTTGCCTAAAACTTTTTTCGGGGTACTTTTTTTGATTTTTTGATTGAAATACTACTTTTTTATGTAAAAATACATAAAAATTTTTTTGTGGTTTAACTTCGCAGGTTTAACCGTTTTAAAGATAAATGCATTTAAAAGTAAATTTTTACGCATGAAGAACCAAAAATAAAAAAATTAAAAAATATAAAGCAAATAACAAATATTTTAGTAATGAGTGGTTATTTAACATTAAAAACATAGAAAAGGTTTATATGCACCTTGGTCAAAAAATCATTCCTAAGGAAGTAATGTCCTTTTCTATAAATTTTCGCAAAATCTTCAAATAATTGGCGATTTTTTTATGTTCTAACTTAAGGGAAGGGGAACTATATTTTTTTTAGTTTTCTCACAATTAGTATTGTTTCTAAATATTACCAAAGAAACCCTCCAAAATTTCCTTAATTTTATATACAATCACTTTTTATCCGAAAAACAGATATTTTTCAAAGTTTAAGTGCTTTGGGCTACCTCTAAACATTAATCGATTTGGCTCATTTTTGAGTGGCCACAGTTTTTTACTAAGAAGCAACTTTTGAGCCAGAGCGTTTTCGATTTCGCAAATCGGAATTTTTTGACACACCCTATTACTCAAAAAAACGTTTTTTTTATCTTTCTAAAAAAGTGTATCTTTTACGATTTTGTTTCAAATGGAAATTGATTTCTTATGTCATCAGGAATGTTTTAGTCCAAAAAATGTAGGGGTCCACGAAATTTTTATTTAAAATCGCCCAGGTGAACCGTGTAAACCGAGGGGTAAACCGCTGACAAAATTTTGTACATCTTTAGGAGGAAATCTTCAAAGATTTCCTCGTAACCTTCAAAGATTTCCTCCAGATTTTCTCCAATTTGTACACCTGAATTCCTCTGCGGTTAATCCCTCGAATTAAACTAAGTTTACTTAAATTTTTGTATAAGGCGTTGTTATATTATTATAATTCACTAATTAAGGTTGTAAATCTGAGAAATTGTCGCATCTCTATAAAAATTCATAATAATGGCTCAAGTTACACATCAATGATGTGACATTATTTAAAAGGTATTTTAGTTTAAATAATAGCGTTTTTGTTTTTTTTTTATATGGGCTTAATAATTCTTAAATTATTCGAGAAAACAGGCAGGCACATTTAAAAACACTATTTTTTTGCTTTAACAGCTGCAATCTAACTACAGTTTTCTGCCCTCCTTAGTTAAAACGTCCTAACTAACATTTTCCCTAAATTTTTCGTTAAATGGCCAAATTCCTTGACTTCCAGGTTTGAATTTCAATTTCCCTGACTTTTCCCTGTCTTCCCTGATTTTCCTGACTGGTGGTGACCCTGGAGAATAGATAAATATGGCATAGAACAACCGGTATATGCAGATAAGCTGAAAATGACAAAAATGTTAGTTAGGACGTTTTAACTAAGAAGGGCAGTCTTGATTAAAAATGATTATTAATTTAAACAAAACGATATTAGGTTGAAATTTTAACAACGTTAGGGCAAGAATTATTTTTTTGTAAACAAAAAACTGACGTAAGAACTGAGTTTCAGGTAAAAAGTTTTGTTGTTTAACCTGTTTTTATAATAATAACTGTTATTATAATAATAAATACTACAATAGTCTAATTATATTTATATTTTTTTATTTAAGATAATATTTTTGATTAAATGCTATCTTCTTCTTTTAAAAATGGAGATACGACAAAACAATATTGAAATTTTAAAATATTTTTTTTAAAATACGAAAATTTATTTTAGAAATTTAAGCATATATTGATAAAATGTTTGTTGGAAACTAAAGATACACAAATATATAAAAATCTCAAAATGTCCGAAAATAGAGATAAGATAAACCAATACTGGGGGAGACAATTTATTAAAATTTCCGAAAACTCGATTTTTGTAATAATAAATATTTAAATTCTTTTCCTTGTTCTTTATGTATTATATATTGATTTTAATCTTGCTTTTAAGAACACAGTGAAAAAACTCAAAATTATAAAGCCAACGTTTCGCCCCTTATTGTTGGGGTTTCTTCAGGGCAAATTTATTAAAACAATATAATAATTAAATATAAAAACTAGTGTAAATGGTAAAAATATAAATAAACTAAATTTACATTAAAAAATAAAAAAAAGTTATTAATTATTAATTATTCTGTCATATTTTTTTTTTAAATGTAAATTTAATTTATTATTATTTTTACCATTTACACTAGTTTTTATATTTAATTATTATATTTTAATAAATTTTCCCTGAAGAAGCCCCAACAATAAGGGGCGAAACGTTGGCTTTATAATTTTGAGTTTTTTTCACTGTGTTCTTAAAAGCAAGATTAAAATCAATATGTAATAATAAAGGTAGAAAGATAAAGATATAGATCATTAGGGCATAATATATGCACATTAGGGTATTTTATAAAATAAGAAAAATACATAAATAAGATTCTATGCTCAAAAAAAAATTAAATAAGGACCCGCCCTTGAAAACAATTAAAAATTTTACTTTTTATAAAATAAGACGAAATTTGGAACATTTTTTACAGAATTTTAAATTAAGTGGAACCCTATTTTTTTTGTACGCAATTAAAAAAAACATCGTGTTCTATGAAATACACGTGAGTACATACACGTGTCTACGTTTATACTAAAATAAAAAGTTCATGGTGAGTTGTTCACTTCCCCAACATCAACTAGATAGCGTCTTATTTGATCAAACAAGGTAAGTTGCCAACAGCAACCGTTCTGAAAAGGTGAGGGCGTGCCTTTTTCAGTTTCAGCCAATGACGTTACACGGCAGAGGTGGCATGTTATTTTATTTGACGGTTTTGATGTTTTTTATTGTAAAGCTCGGTTTTATTTATGAAGCTTTTACAGTCGGCATGTATCGGGATAGGAACATTGGCGCCATGTCTTTTAAGTCAGACTGAAAGCTGAAAACGCGACCGGCCACTGAATATATTTTCATTGTTGTAACATGTGTGGAATGTATAATATAAAGGACTCCGCACTAATATAATATATTATTATATTATATTATAATAAATTGGTTTACAGATAAAATGTTATAATATAACATATAAAATAGCATATTATGCTATTTTACGAAAAAATAAAATAAATCAAATAGGGTTCAACACAGAGCCGGGCTTTGCTTGAATTAAGTAAAGCCCTGCTTCAGGCCGCCAACCTAGAGGGGCGCCGTTGAGGGGCATTTTAAAATTCTAGGCAAGGAAAAAGTGTTTTAGTCGTTAAAGTTTTCTGGCAGGGTTAATAGTATATTACGCACCGAGTACGCGAACCTAGTTTTTAGTGCACGAGAGTGTGTTTTTTTTACGAGGCGCAGCCTACTTTTAAAATATTAAAAAGATAATAAAATTTTAAAACATCGAGAAATGTAAAAAAAGCTTAAAATTTTTCAATTTTTTTACTAACGCAAACCTTTCCTCGGGGAAAGTAAAATTACTTGATTGCCATAGACCGATTCGTAAAATTGTAAATGTATCATTAGGGTGGACCTTTTTTTTATTATTTTAAAATTTTCATTTTGGTGTACCTGAAACATCCTAAAAATATGAGGGTGATCAAACTTCTCTACTCCCCTATACCCCCATTATGTCCGGCCCTGGGTGTACTTTCATCAATTATATGGGAATTCCCATGTCATGTTTTCTATAAGCTTATATTATTATATTCTAGAATTTAAAGTTAAAATAAAGCGTTTTTAAAGCTTTTACAGTGATAAAAATGATTTATTTGGATATGGCCAATTAAATTATTTAGTTGTGAGTAACAAATTTTGTTTGAGTCAAATAAATATTTAGTTCATGTAAACAAATATTTTAATTTCAAAATTATTTATTAATGGGAACAAAATAGTTTATTTGAGAGAAATAAAATTTGTCACAACCAAATAATTTAATTGGCCATAGCCAACCAAATATTTAGTTGACACAAATAAGCTGTTTTATCAGTGTATTTGTATAATAAAACTAAAGCTTAAGATAAAGTTTCAAAAGTAACCTTTATGAAAGTTTATATTAAAGCTTTCTTAAAGCTTTAATTTGAAACGTTGCGTAAGTTAGGAATATAAAGTTTGACGTAACCTTTTTTTACAAATGTTTTTAAAAGCTTGCAAATGTAAGCTTACAGCAACGTTTCATAAGTAACCTTTCTGCAAGTTTATATTAAAGCTTTCTTAAGGCTTTAATTTGAAACGTTGCGTAAGTTAGGAATATAAAGCTTGACGTAACATTTTTTTATAAACGTTTTTAAAAGCTTGCAATTGTAAGCTTACAACGACGTTGGCAAGGTTGTAAGGTCATGCCCCCCCCTGGACTCATTACAAAATTGTGCTGAAAATGGGTTATTTTAAAAGAGCTTTTTTGCTTTCTTTTTATAATATCTTAAACTTGTTACTTTTTGACGCTCAAAACATGTTTTCTTATCAAAATTTTTCTTCTGAATCTAAATCTGTTATCAGAATTATAAATTATTGTATAGTTTTAGTGCAAAAATCAGTTTTTCTGCCTTTATTCAGGTATTATATTTTATATATTTTAGTAAACTTTACATATAATTTAATAAAAATTTCTCTCCCGAGTCCAAATAAGATTTTGAAACTACTACCTACTCTACGGATTTGGTGTAAAAAGAGGTTAAGTAAATTTTATTTGCTGTTCCGTCTTACATTAGATATTTTTGGTTTATTTTTAAAAAGTCAACTTCTTACCGCATATTTTTTCTCCTGAACCCAAATACTGAACTTAATATAATAGTTTTCTATAGAATTTAGTATAAAAATTGGTTATGTGAATTTTTAAATAAGAAGAATAAAAAAAAATATTTAACTTATTTTTTCGCAAAATTCTCTTAGCACTGATTAATTTTATTATCATTAATTGGGTACAGGAGAAAAAATATTTAAAAAAAAAGTTGATTTATATCCACAGGAACCAAAAATATTCAATAAAAAAAGAATCAGCAAAGAAAAGCCAGTTAACCCATTTTTGCGCCAAATACTTTTTATATCTAGTAGTCCTAAGACAATATTTGGATTCAGGAAAGAATTTTTTGTCAAAATGTATGATAATTTTACTAAAATACATGAAATATAAAATCTGAAAAGAGTAAACATAAAAAGTACGAGTAGCTGCTTTTTGCATCAAAAATACATATTAATCTGCAATTTTGACGCAAGATTCGAATTAGGAAGAAAAATTTAGATAGAAAAACACCTTTTGATTATAAAAAAGTAACAAGTACAACATACTGTAAAAAGTAAGCAAAAACATTTTTAGAAAAAGAACCCATTTTCAGCACAAAATTAAAAATGGTTCCCTTCTGTTTTTGAGGTTAAGTTTGGTACCGTACCAGTTCGCCTATCAATACTCTTTCAAAAAATATAAAAATCTTACGTTCCATCCAAAATGCCAAAAACGGACAATTTTACCGGGTCTCCTTTATTTTTGTCTGTATTGGATACGCTGTAAACATCTTTTTAAAGCCCTGTGATACGGGAATAATCATGATTGAGCAAACACTGTACAGGGTGTCCGTTTTTTTGACCTCAAGCATGGGTATCTCGGTTATTATAAGAGATACAAGATTGGTTAAATTTGGAAAAAGTTGCGTATTTTTATGCTGATCAATAACCAAAAGAAATTTTTACCTATCATTTTTTGTTTTTAAATTATCGCCAAAACATTATAAGTTTCGTTTATATTTTTTTGAGTGAAAACCGACAACGCTAGAAGCTTTTAACTGAAGCATTGTCAAGGTACTTTTTTGCAAGGAATCTAAAACTGTTATCATATTTTGAATAGAATTTTAGATGCAAGAGTTACAACACTTAACTTCGTTTTTGCTTATGGGCGCTATTTTGGATTTCAACGATCTTGTATCTCTTATAATAACCGAGATTCCCATGCTTGAGGTCGAAAAACGGACACCCTGTACAAACAATAATAAAATAATTTTTTTTCTTTTAGCATGAATTAAAATTTCCGGAGAATGAGTATCTTTTTTTGAAATTTATCCCCCCCCCCAGACAGATTTCGTGGATCTTCCCCTGTCATATAGAAAAACCCACATACCTTTTATATAATTTTGTATTTCAAAATAATTTGGCCCCCTGGGATTTTAAAAAGTCGGCGCATATGGGTTTATATATTATTTTTTTAACTACTAGCATATTTATTCTTATTATTTAAACATTGTTATTTCAATAGTAAAGTAAAACGTTTGCTGGGATTTAATTATGCGCAAAAAAACAGCAGTCTTTGAAATCGCTAATTTTGAAATCATATGAATAAATTTATTCACTAAAAGTTGACAGTTCTAGAAGTTAGCGTTTTTATATTTTTAAAATGCGTGAAAACATACACGGTGTATTTGAAATAGCGTAGGAAATTTTAACAGATGATTCTACATCATAAAATATGATAAAAAGTTCCTATAAACATATGTCTAAAAATGCGTCATAAGGGAGCTACGCCCCTTTGAAAGTGGCTAAAAAAATCTGTTTTTATTTAATAACTCAGGAACCCTTTGAGATATATCAACGAGGTTTTGCACGTCAACTAATCCTACCAAGGCCCGTTTTTATGTGTTATTTTCATGTACTTATTTCAACCAGGGGTGTGCGAAACGGGGGGGGCTTATCAGTTTTTTGTCCCAAACTTTTTTCTGTGTAACTTTTTTGCAATTTTATTTTTGAAATATGATTCCTCAGGTCAAAATACATAAAAAAGGTACTCTTGTTGTAATACTGTAGGATTAACCGTTTTCGAGAAAAATTCATTTGAAGGTGAAATTCCACGGTTCGAGGACGAAAAATTAAATACTAAAATGTTGAAAACCAAAATTTTAATGATGCAGCGCGAATGTACATTAAAAACTAAGAAAAAAACCTCATATACAGGTACTTCCAAAAATCAATCCTAATGGTCTCCTAAATATGGTCTCCTAAATATGCACCATTTTTAAAGGGCTATGGTAGCTTTAAAAGCGTTTTTTCGACCTACATGTATGGAAACTTTTTTTCTTAGTTTTTGATGTAGAATAACATTGCATCATTAAAATTTTGGTTTTCGACATTTTAGTATTTAATTTTTCGTCTTTGAACCGTGAAATTTCACCTTCAAATTAACTTTTCTCGAAAACGGTTAATCCTACAGTATTAAAACAAGAGTACCTTTTTTATGTATTTTGACCTGAGGAATCATATTTCAAAAATAAAATTGCAAAAAAGTTACACAGAAAAAAGTTTGGCACAAAAAACTAATAAGGCCCCCCCGTTTCGCACACCCCTGGTTTAAATAAATACGTGAAAATGACATACAAAGATGGGCCTTAATTAGAATTAATTCACGTGCAAAACGTCGTTAATATATCTCAAAGGGTTCCTGAGTTATTAAATAAAAACCGATTTTTTTTAGCCAATTTCAAAGGGGCGTAGCTCCCTTATGACGCATTTTTAGACATATGTTTATAGGAACTTTTTGTCATATTTTATCATGTAGAATCACCTGTTAAAATTTCCTACCCTATTTCAAATACACCCTGTATAGGTAAGTTGTTTATTTACAGAATAATGCTTTATATTCCATTTTAATGGAAACTTATTATAAATATCCATGCTCATTTTTTATCCAATGGCAAAATTTTGTTAAATTTAAACAGAATTTATTGAGCAATGTCATGACTTTACAATCCCAGGAAAATCAAGCGAGAGTTACCAATTGTTTATAAAATTAACTCCCACTAGGAGAGAAAAATGATTATTGTTCTAGGTGCAGGGATTTAATTACTCGGATTAATTACATGATAAATAAGGGTACGTTCTAAAACTAGTAGTACAAAAATATATTTACCCCCATTCCCCTTACATTAACATTTTGTTATATTTTTTCTAGGTGCATGTAAGATATTCAATGTCCAATCATGTAAAAAGTATTTCCTTGTTCTTATGGATCAATTAGTATAGTCGGGAGATAAGGGGTTGAAAGTACTATAAAGAAGTTAGACAAAGAAAAAGAATATCTTAAATTAAGTAAAACATTTATATAACTCAGGTCATAATAATACATTTTTTTTTAGTAGTAGGTACCTTAAGTTTACGTAATATCAATTAATTAATTTTCTCTCCGGGAATATTTATGGCCACAATAAATAACGTTATTAGCTTAAGATTTCAGGGAGGCACTTTTTTTCTCCATGAGAAAATTGGCCTCCTCTGGCAATTTATTTAGATTACTAAAATAGTTAATAATATTAATAAAATAATTATAATACCGTAAAACCTTGTAACTTTGCCCAGGTAAATGTGGTTTATTGCTAATACACGATGGTTTTTTACAAATTTTAACTTTTTGTTTCCGACCCTTGTTTTTTTTTCATAAATTGATTAAACACACCATAAGAAGCAATTTAGCCAAATATAAAAAAAATTGACCGGATCGATAGTTTTTTTTAAGTTTTTTCTAATTTATTGTACTGTGTTTATAGGACGTGAATGTAGAGCAGTAAATAGAAATATATATATATTTTATATATAGTAGTAAATTTATTATTTATAGTCACTACATTATAAAAACACGTATCTCCAACGCCAAAGGTCGAACAAAAAAATAAGAAAGGCGTGGGTAAAGTTGCATCCAACTTTGCACAAAATACAAAAATATTGTGAGGATATTTTAACGATGCTTAGTACATCCTTGCTAACTGTATACGTTTTTAAAAAGGTTTTTCTTTCTATAGGGCGCAAAATTGAAGCCATATCCTTTTCTTTAAATTATTGTATATAATAGTGTATTAAAGTACTAGTTTCATAACACCCGTTTTTAGCGCACGAGAACAAGTTTAGTAAACGAGCCGCTTGTGGCGAGTTTGCTAAAGTACTAGTGCGCTAAAAACGTGTTATGAAACAAGTGCTTTATACAATTTTTTCTATTTTGCTCTTAACTGAAAAAAAAAACTTACATTTAAATTGAGGACCGATTTGGGGATTTTGGTTTTGGGTTGGCATTACAATTTTCGCTGAAATTTAAAGGACAACCGATATCTTGATATCTTTTATAGTCAGCTCTTCTCTTTTTTACTGCAAGTAACCAAGTCATAATTTTAACACCTAAAAATTAACTTCAAAAAAACAATTTCGTAGAAAACTAAACTTAAAAGCGATGTTGACATTAAATGCAAACGTTGACATTAAATACAAATTTTGCACGGAAGACGTCATTCATTTGTCGACAGGATACTGTTGCCAACCCAAAAGAAAAAAAGTACTAACCTCTTATGGTCCTACACACAAAATGCGTGTGATTATGAGCTTACAATAGTCACAAAATAGAAAAAGTTCTGTAAAATGTTTAGGTGTTTATGCAAAAGTACAAGTATAAATAAATAAATAAATGTTGTTTCCCGTGGCTATTTGAAATTACGCTACTGTGAGCACTTATCCCAGGTGACCTAGGTATTCATCGTTCATGGCAAAAGCTTATAAATATTTCAAATATATTATTCAAATATATTATAATCGATATGTTGGAAAGCCTAATAGACTTGCCTTCTTATGAAAATCCCTGCGGGCTCCCTTATGTCGAATATATCACAATTATTTGATAAAAAAATCATCCAAAATTTATGTATAAACGAAACAAACACTTAAGTATACGTCAACTTTTCGGAAGCATTTGTTCCATCCTCAGCACTAAAAAAGAACACAAAAAATAGAATAAATGTGGAAAAAAATAATAGCAGCTATAGGGTTATTTTTTTGATACAAAATTACAAGAAGACGTGAATTGTGCTGAGAAAATTATTTAAAAGTGATACTAAGAATAATTAAGGAGTTTACGTTTAAACCCAGTTATAGGTATCCACTTCTCGTACTGTGGATATATCTGGTTTTGAACGCGAACTCCTCAATTAATGATAACAGTTGGCTATAGCTAGCTAAAAGTGACGGCCGGCCCATAAAAAATGTTCCAATTACACAGGTCAACAAGTATTTTGTGATCGAATGTTTTTTTTTTTGTTTTCTGGCTTAGTTAAGACTCACTGACTGCCAAACAAGCATTTTTTTGTTTCCATCACGTATATTTTTTTTAGCTATGAGCCATGCCAAAAATCTCATTCATTAACATGAAGTCTAGAATTCTTATGTTATGGACATTGGTCTACATCAACATAATCAAAAACAGTAATTTGACACATTTTTAGAAAGTTCGAAAATCAAATAAAATTTTGGACCACCCTAATGGAGCGAAATTTTAATTTTTTTAATTTTTCGTTATTTTGTTTAAAATCAGCTAAATCAAAAATAGTCAAAAATAGTCAAAAATAGTCAAAAATAGTCGTAAGCAAAAATTTCAGAATTATGTCCTTGTTTTTTTTTCTTGGTCCACTGTGCGGTTGTTCAAAACCCCTACGTGATGCACAAAAACGGAAGTTATATTCGAAATCAACAACTAAATTACCCAAAATCAGCTGTCAGCTCCAAATCAACTTTCAAAGTTGAAAATTTGTTGGCCTTTTTATACGTGACGAAATGGTGATAATAATAAATGTCTTTATTAACCATTACATTACATGGTATGAGGCGAACTTCAAATGAGTCTCACATGTAATCGTACACGATTTACATATGCCACCCCAAGCTCTTCCAATATTGCAAAAATACCAAAAATTACAATTTCAATTATACGTGACGAAACGGTGACAATGGGGGGAGAGGGTCTAAAAATAGCAAACATTTGGTGACGTAATTGTTGAACAGACCCTAAGGCATTTTATTTATATGGTGATGATTTCTAAATAACTTAAATTGTGATATTATTTCTCTGCGAGTCCTGTTTCTTTACTTTAAATGATTAATTAGTGCATCCCAGTATAAGGGTATTAACCCCTCATTAGGTACCTAAGTATAAAGCAAAAGGCAATAAATGAGATAAGCCGACTTATTTTCTAAAATAAAATTCCAGATCCATTAGATGTTTTAGAAATAAATATTATGGTGGAGGAAGTTATCTTCTGAAACAAGTAGCAATTTTCAGCTTAAAACTAAAGTTAGTGTTATTCTAAGCTCACCACAAAGAAGTGGGACAAGAAGTTAGCAACGAACCCTACATACAAGTGTGTGAGCTAAATATTGCCACGTTAAAGGCATATCCACAGGCTTGCATAAGCAGACATAATCCAGAAGCTTGCATAAGAACATAAAACATAAGAATGCCATGCCGTGATTGGCTTACAAGATACATGGCTGCATATCAAGCCAATCACGACATCGCATTGTTATGTTTTATGTTCTAATGCGAGCCTGTGAATAGGCACTAATACTAAGAACTGCGAACAGCTTGCTGATCTATACGGTAACAATACTAACGAATTTATGACTAAAATACTTCTTCCTTCGTCTATTCATTGCAGCAATATTAGATGACTACTCTCATAGAGAGGAAATAGCGAAATTTTACTCAGATATAATATCGAACCTTAAATGTGCAATAGCAGGCATAGCGTAGTGGCTAGCGCGTATGCATAGCAAGTCTACTATCGTGAGTTCGATTCTCACTGGCGCCGATTTGCCTTTTTCAGTTAATTAATAATTGAAATTTGTCGAAGGCGATAAGTGAAACGGACACTCCCTAGAAACTGGTTCGAAAGTCAGTATAAGCCGGTGGTTCCCTCTACTACTAGCCCACACAAGTCCTGGACTTAGGGGATGCTTAATTAAGTAGAATAGTATGAGGTTAAACAAACATGTAATGTAATGTAATGTAATGTTTTAAAACGAAGAGTTTAAAGAGGCGTAATCCGATACCTGGCTGGTCTGAAGAGGTTTCTAACGTATACCGGTCTGCGCCTATTGCATTTTTGGAGTGGGTTGCTGCTGGACGTCCTCCTGATGGTCCAATTAATGAGGAGCGGCATGTCCTTAAGTCTATATTTAAGACTACGCTCAGAAATACCAGAAATCGTGAGGAACAGCTACGTGCCAATGCATTGGCTACCAAATTCCGTAACAAAGACTTTGTTTCATTCTGGAAATCTACCTCGTCTATGGCTGTGAAAAAGTCTACGATAGCCACTACTATCGATGGGATCTCAAGAGAAAGTGACATAGCCCAGCTCTGGGGCACCAAAATTGAAAATTCTGGAAATTTATATCCCCCTAATAATGTACCTGATGAATTGAATCTACTCGCTGATGAGTGTCCTATAATATCTGCTCTGGAAGTTGGCAATGCAATCAAATCCCCTAAGCGTAGCAAATCTGCTGGCTGGGATGGAATTTGCCCAGAACACCTGATATATTCTGGTAAAAGAGTCTGCGTTCTTCTTAGCATTTGTTTTACAACAATGTTACGTCATGGTTTTATATCGAACGACCTAACTAAAACCATATTTGTACCTGTTCTTAAGAATAAGACTGGAGACGTGTCTGCATCGTCCAACTATAGGCCTATTGCTCTATCTACGGCTATGTCTAAAGTTCTTGAAATCATAATGCTTAATGTGCTCAGAAATGGTGTGCGTCAGGGTAGCCTTCTTTCATCTGATGTATTTAATGCCTACATCGACAGTCTTCACCTTCGTCTAAAACTCTCCGGTGTTGGGTGCTATATCAATGGAGTGCTAATTAACTGCCTTAGCTATGCGGATGATATGGTTCTGCTGTGCCCTTCCCTTGAGGGACTGTATAAACTCATTAGGATATGTGAAGATTTCGCTGTAGAGCACCACCTTGTATATAATGTCAACAAAACCTGTGCCATGGTGTTCAGACCTTCTAATTATAAAGACTTAGTGGTGCCCCCGATCAAACTTAACGGTAGTCTTATAAGTATAGTGTCGCAATTAAAATACTTAGGGCATATTCTAACCTGTGATCTCTCCGATAATCTCGACATTCAGAGACAGTACAAAGCCCTCTGCGTCCGTGCTAATATGTTAACCCGTCGTTTCTCCAAGTGTAACTCTGACATTAAAAAACTGTTATTTCAAATATATTGCTCAGGGATCTACATGTCCAAACTTTGGGGTAATTATACACTGGGATGGTGGAATAAGCTGCGCGTGTGCTATAATAATGCGTTTAGACTCTTAAATAACATACCGAGATTTTCTAGTGCTAGTGAAATGTTTGCTACGGCTCGTGTTAATGACTTCCTAGCTATTCGTAGATTTTGGGCTTTTGGGTTCCGCGATCGGCTGTATAAATCTTCCAACCTCTTTATTGTGGCTCTGCTGAGGAGTGACATTCTATGGCGTTCCAATCTATGGCAAACCTGGAGAAGAGTTTTAATGGGGGGACGGTAGCTCTTTTGAACTTTTGTATATTGGCTAATTATTAATTTTCTTGTAGATATTTTGTATGTTTTGTATTTTTTGTATATGGCCCTCTGGGCTGGAATAAAGGATTATTATATTATTAATACATAAGATTGGTTATTAGACGATAGAAGAAGAAGAGGACGAACATATGCAAATCATGTCATTATGTATTATGCTTTATGTTTTGTTATGTAAGCCTGTGGATAAGCCCTAAGACATTTTATTTTTTACTACATTCAAATTTATTTGTAATGACCTGTAACTTTACTGCATAAACAGTAAACATATCTTTATTCTAATGGGTAAAAAGTAAACAAATTGCAAGAGCTTCAAAAAAAAAATATTATTGGTTTTAAAAAAAAATTTGCATGTGTACTGAAAATATTAGGAACTTACGTCACAAATATTGCCAGATTACTTACAGAGTACTCACAAAAAAATTAACAAACTAATATGTAAATATTGTGGCATAATAAAAATTTCAGCTGTTTTTTAGGTACAATTTGAACACTTAAATAAAAATTTGTCGTTTTTAGTAAGCCCCACGTACTCTTCATGTATTATACGTATCGATTACAAACAACGGTCATATCGGTCTGGCGCAAAAAACTACCTTTACAGATAATGAGACAATTACCAGCTTTATTTTAAATAGATAAACTCAATAATAATTATTTATTTTACCCACTCAACTGTCACTTGTCAAATTATTTTCTTGTAAATGTCATTAAAATTTTTAATAAAAATATGAATTCCTAAGCTATTTATTGTATAAAACCTTGTGTGACACTCATGGGTAAACCGATATTGCCCTCTCGAAAATTAACCTGCTTGGCTGACGCCTCGCAGGTTAATTTTCTCATGGGCAATATCTTACTTTACCCACTAGTACCATAAATAACTATTTCGCTTCTTTATTGAGTAAAACACAATATGGGCCAAGGAAGTGCATGTTTGTGCCTACCTTATTACGGTTGTGCCCTGCAGTGGTCCCAGACAAAAAACGTGACAAAAGTCTGATTTTGCATAGGGCCATTTTCTGCACCGCTGTTACGAAAAAAATAGTGAAAAAAAATTTAAAAAATGCGACATTAGCGTGGTTCAACATTCTTGAAAAATGTCCGGTTTAGCTGAAATTTGACATAAAGGCTTCTTTTGGTAATAATAATATGGACCAATAGCCAAAAACTTAAAATTCAAAATAGCGGAATAAGTATGGCCGATTTATTTTTAAAATTTTGCCAAAACAAACGAAACAAAAATTTAGAGATTCAACCCATTCTGTTTTGGGTTATTTTCCTTATATATACTACTAACTGTAAAATTTTCATGATTTTCTACTGGCCCGTTTTTTTTTTATTTAATTTTGAAAAAAAATATATTAAAAAATTGGCAAAATATGAATAATTTTTCTATTCTATTCATATATTAACAAAATTACCCTAAAATAATTACAGATTTACGAAGATAAACTATTAAGTCCCATACATAATTTATTTTGAATATTTAAAAAACACAAATCGTAATAGAAAACATCAAAATTGGTCCCAGAAAAAAAAGTGATACAAGTCAGTATTTTATGCATAGGGCTATTTTTTGCACCGCTGATTACGAAAAATATAATGAAAATCTGAAAAAAAAAAAATCGTGGCATTAGGGAGGTTCAAAATTTTTTCAAAAGTCCGATTTAGCTGAAATTTAGTATAAAACCTTCTTTTGGCAATCTAAATCTGTAATTATTTTAGCGTAACTGTTTAATATATAAACAAAATAGAAAAATTAATCATATTTTGCAAAAATCTTATTATTTTTTTTTCAAAATTAAATTTAAAAAAATAACGGGCAAGTAAAAAATCATAAATGTTTTACATTAATTAGTAGTACATATAAGCAAAATAATCCATAAAAGAATGGGTCGAATCTCTCAATTTTTATTTGTTTTGTGCCATTTTTTCGTTAATTTTGGCTAAATTAAAAAAAATAAATCGGTCATATTTATTCTGAGATTTTAAATTTTAAGTTTTTTTTTGCATTGATGCGCATTTAGATTGCCAAAAGAAGGCTTTGTACCAAATTTTAGCTAAGTCGGACTTTTGAAACAAAAATGGACTATCCTAATATCACGATTTATTTCTAGATTTTTCATTATTTTTTTCTTTATCAGCGGTGCAAAAAATAACCTTATGCAAAAAAACTGACTTGTGTCACTTTTTTTTTCTGGGATCAATTTGGATGTTTTCTATTTCGATTTTTCTTTTTGAAATATTCAAAATAAATTATGTATGGGACTAAATAGTTTTTCTTCGTAAATCTGTAATTATTTTAGGGTAACTTTGTTAAATATATGAATAGAATAAAAAATTACTCATAATTTGCCAATTTTAATAATAAAGACTAAGTTTCTCCTAAAAACTCTACTCCACAATATTCCTACTTAGAGTATGCTACTCTATAATATTTCTTCTTCATATTTAACTACTTGTCGGAACAACGAGTAAAAATAAGCGCCCCCCCTACCTTTGGTTTGAGCCTACCCTGCCGTTTTAGTTGAGCTCCCCCGGCATTTTTTAAGCCACCTACCTATGCACTTTTAACCTAAATCTAAGACATCCAGGCAAGTAAAAATAAAACTAAAAAGCATTCTAAAGTTATTTTAACCTTTAGATTGCTATTTTTTTGCCTGCGGCGCTGTAGAAGATTTATGTTGTAATCACAATAACCAAGCGAGCCCCTGCGCCAGCCAAAATCTTTAGCCAAAATCAAATGTAAGCGAAAATTGTAATTAAAATAATTTGATTATAAAGCGTGTTTTATAAAATAATTTGCTTTTTAAATTCTGGGCTACGCAAGCTTTAAATTTCTAAAAAAACCTGCCTGCGGCGATAAAATAGGCTACCGGCCATTTAAAGTTACAAGCGTAGAAATAAAATTTAAAACATATTTCAAGTATTAAAATATATTATGCAATTAAACAGAAATAGCAGACTCGTTTGTTACCTACTCGGAAGAAAATCCTTGATTACCAATAATGTAGTCATATTGACGGGTCAGACTCCTGCAAAGATTTTTTATTAAAAGTTTTAAAAAATAATTTGCTCAAATTTGATTAATAAATTGAGGTTAGTGGTATTTTGTATTTTTAGATTTCAGATATACAGATTTCATTAGATTACAGATGTAAATATATTAATCTGTTTTGTTATTAATAATTATTAATACCTTAAAATTATAATTTTAAGGTATTAATAATTGCCGGCGAAAAATGTTATTTAAAAGGTTTTATAAAATAGTTTGCGTTTCAAAATCTAAGGTGTTAAGAAAATGCGTTTCCTGGAAAATTTTAAAAATTCTCGCCTACGGCGCTAAACTGGTTTCCAATAAGATGATACCACAATTTTAATTAATAGATAATATAATTTGCATACTTGTGTCTAAGAAATGTAACATCTTTCTAAAAAAATTGTCCTTGGTTCTAATATGCGTTAAATACTAAGACTATTCCTCGGGATGGTTAAAGTATACCTAATATATGTTTTTTTTTTACTCTGGGGTATTTGTAAAATGCGCCTGCGGTGCTAAACATGATTACCAATAATGTATTACAATATCAATTAATAGATTTAATAATAATAATTTTTAGGTGCAAATTATTATATATCTAAAAAATGCAAAACCTTAAATTTTTAAAAAGTTTCGATTGTGGCACTAAAAAAAAATAATATACCTAATTAAAAAGATTTGGAAAAAAAAAATAAACCAAGGAATTGGACATAAAAACTGTTATGGTTAAAATTTAAAAAACATGTTTTTAATTAAAATATGGAAAATTTTAAAAGATGGCGAAGGCGCTTATTCCGTACCACCCTGGGGGCTGAGCCCCCCCTACATTTTTTATGGTTACGGGCCTGGAGTAAAGTAAAGATGTGATGGAGTAGAGATATAGAGAGTCAAGATATTATACTTCTGAGACTAAGTTATTTCCGCCAAATTATATTACATTTGGAGATAACAACTATGGGTCAGAAGAGGAAACTAACAGAATAAAAATAGTTATTTATAATACAAGGGCGAAAAGTTAAGTTTTTCGATTGAGTAGGTTTTTAGGAGCCGAGGGCCGGCCGATAGGGCCGGCCCGAGGGTAATAAACCTACGAAATTGAGGTTATGTTATAGAAGAAATTTTTATTTTGTATTATATCAGTACCCGGATATTTGGTATTGATTACGAGGGGCGCGCAAAGTTTAAATTTTTATGAATATTTTGACATGGGTGACACTTACTGATTATAATAACACAAATTTGTATTTTTTTTATAAATAAGTTTTAAAATCTTTAAAATGGCTTGTGCGTATCCTCAACGCACTACCGTAGAATCTTGAATTCAAAATATTCCTTCCGAACTTATCATCAAATCCCATAATAATGATATACAAAAAAGTTTTATTTTAATTTAGTAAAGCCAGTTGTAATATTACGTGGTCAAAAATTAAAAATCCTCAAGTTTATAGAACATTGGAAGATGTAAAAGTGCAAACCGAGCCCACAAAGAGAAAAAACTATTTACCATAGGCTTTCGAAGATATAAACCAAAATTTTAGCACAATCTAAGACAAAAACATTTTTAGCATAGATGAAACCAAACCACAAATGCTTCTGGTAAAGATTACGCATGTTATGTTGTCCGAATTTTCCACAATGTGTTCAATAGTAGACCTTCTTAATGGCAAAGAAGTTGACTTTTCTAAACGAACATACTAATATATGCATTAATAAAAAATTATAAGAAATCATACATTCTTTAAATTTCACTAACTGCGGTAGACACAGAACGTTCGTTTTCAGACTATAAATATAATTTTGGTGAAATAAGACGAAGCTTAGTAGCCGAAACTCTGGATAAAATCTTGATTATATATTTTTATTTTCAACAATACTATTAATTAATTATGTTTAAAAATATGAGTACATTTAGTTTAAGAACTTTTGTTGTTTGACCTTTAATATTTATAAAGGTATAACTCTTCTATAATACGCTATTATATCCTATTAGTTATTCCATTGTGTCATAATATTGGGATACACCTCTTTAAAATAGTCGTCAAGTTATACCGCCATGAATAATAACCATCACGGAATGGTTAAGAAAGTGTGCCATTAATCTTTAAAAACTTTCTTTGAAAATAGTAACATACGCGTGCCCGTCGTAATCAATACCAAATATCCGGGGTCTAGTAATAATTATAATAACTTTATCTGGTCAAAAAGAACAGTTAGTTCAAGACTAAAAGTGACCAAAAGGTCATATTTCTTTATAAATATTACAGTAAAGGTAAAGCATCTTCTTTTAAAAAGCTTAAAAATAACAAGTTTTAGTTAGCGGGCCACAAAGTTCAACTTTTCGCCCGTAAAACACGAACAAAAAGTGCCGCTTTTAGAATCAATCGAATAAAAAATCAAAATCAAAATCATTAGCGCTCAGGCCTTTTTTTACATTTTTTTTTAAATTATTTTGTAAAAAATCAGTGGTATTACCGAGCGTTAATTTTTTAACTGGTTTATTTCCGGGATAAGTTGTACGTGATTTTCGATCATATCGAGCATGACCCAATATCGCCCAGAATTTTATATTCCAATTTTTTAGGTCAATTTTTGGTCCAAATCAGTGATACCATTTGGTATCACTGGGCGCTAATGGGTTAAGCAATCAAACTTTAATTATCAAAGTAATGTTTTCTGACAGTTTTGAACTTCTAAAATTTTTCCTTCTATTTCCAATATCCTTTTGAAACGTGACGCTCCCTATAACTTTTTTGTTTATAAATGATTTTTTTTTTAAATTAGTATAAATATTTTCATCAAAGTAATGTTTTCTAAAAGAATTTTATTCTATTTTTATTATTTTTTTGTTTTTGAAGGGATTTTTTTTTAAAAAACAGTAGGGTTATCTCATTTGGGACTATCTCATATGGGTAACTTGATTTTTCTTGAAAGTTTGAGATCTATCAGATATTTCGTTCTTGAGTTATTGTACACACAAAAAACCTGACATCGGACAGACCGACATTTTCAAAGTTTTCAAACTAATTGTAGAGTTTTTCGGCGATTTAAAAAAATTTAAAACTAGCATTATAATTATAAAAATCTGGCCGCTACATTGTAGCAGCAAGATTACTGTGAATTATGGAAATTACATCGGCACTTAGTTCTACTAAGAGTGCCGATGTATTGAAATCTTCGCCGAAAAGTCAAAATCTTTGACCATGTTTTTTCACATTTCTCGACGTTTTAGACCTCTCTGAGTCAAAATCAGTAAAAAAAAAATTCGTCCATCTGTCTGTCTGTAAACTCGATAACTTCATTTCTAAATAAGATATCGACAAGCGGTTTTTTGCATATTTTTTCTTATCGTATTTCAAAGAGCTGATTAGATTTTGGGGGTAAACGATTGGGGTAGTGGGTAAGAATGGGGTAAAACTTCTATTTTTAGCGTTTTTTGGTTATAATTAAGGTAATTATTATTGTATTTTATTAATTTAGCACTTATATGAAAGATATTTTAAATTGGTCAAAAAATTTTACAAACTATTTTTTCCTAAAATGCACTTTTGTCGAGATATTCGTGTTTAAAGCAGTAAAACGTTTTTTTAGGATATCTCATTTATAACCCGATTTTAAAAAATTATATTTTAAATGAAACCAGTATTGAAGCCATTGAAAAAATGTTACATACAGTTTTTTGCTAAAAGATAATGTTTTGGAGATACAGACTTTCAAACTTTAATATATTATACAGGTTGATCACACAACTTTCCGTTTCATAACGTTTCAAATTAGTGCCTATATTTTGACAAGGTGCTTGCAACTGTTCAGCTGGTTTTCATGTTCTTTGGTGGAATGTTACCGATAAAGTTATAGTAGGTACTATAAGTAAACATTTGTGCGGGGAAAAGTACATAAAAGTGGTTTTATTTTAGTGAAGGATTGCTTAATCCTTCACCAAAATTGTACCTTGACGAATGGATTTTCTTACAAGAGGAGCTCTGGAACAGAACTTTTTTGAAAAAATCAATATACCTATCAATCCCCCTCCTCAATCTCGCTCGACTTGGAAAAATTATGGAGTTAATGATATCAGGGACATGAGGGGTGGGATACCCGCACAAAGTTTGGCAGTTAGGAAATTTGTAGGGGCAATGCCTTTTTTTTATTCATCAAATTTACCAGTTATTGTTAAGTGGAACAGTTGAGAAATTATAAAGAACTTTCACTTTCGGGTTTAGACCGTGTTAATGGATTTTCACTTTCCGACGTTTCGTCTCTTACTACTAGAGACATCTTCAGGGATTAATCTGAAACTGAAGATGTCTCTAGTAGTAAGAGACGAAACGTCGGAAAGTGAAAATCCATTAACACGGTCTAAACCCGAAAGTGAAAGTTCTTTATATCTTAATGGCCGTGAAAGCTTAAAATCTAAAATAGTTGAGAAATTTGCAGAGACTATGACCTTTTTTTTCTTTTTAGTCATCAAGATTACCAAATATTCGTTCTAATTATAATATACAGAGCCGCAGGCAATTTTTTTCAAAAAAAATTAATAATGAGTTTTTTTAATTTTTACGCGCTTAGATGTCTGACTCATTACTAGATTTATTCATACGTAATATTAAAAGTAAATAGGTAGGGGGCTCAATAATATTAAAAGCAATGGAAGGGGACTTGGCTTTGAGTCCCCAGTTACGGTCCTGAAAACTAATAAATTGTCCGTGCGAAAAATGGGCTTTACGGTTAGTTATAAAAGGGTTAAGTTTAACAGCACGACATAAAAGGTTAAAATAGCACCAAAAAAGATCAATTTAGCGGTTTTAAAATATTTCGCACAGGAAAAAAATATTTAACCGGCAAATAAATTTATTAATTTATTAATTAATTTATAAATTAAACGAACGGCAAAATGGTAGATTGCACGACAAACAAATACAGGGTTATTCTGAAATAAGTTGGAGAAATTTAGGAGGTGATTTTACGTTAAAAAATATGAAAAAAAGTTCCTATAAAGGTTGGTCCGGAAATGAGTCCTAAGGGACCTGCGGCTCTTTAATTAATAACTTTTGTACCCTTTGAGCTAGAGCGACGAGCTTTTGCATGTATACTAGTATTAATAAGGGCAATAAGTTTATGTTAATTTATTTTTTTAATTTATTCAGAGGCATGCCTAGACGGACAAAATATGTGAGGCTTAACACATTTTTGCCCAAACTGTTTTTATCTTTATATTTTTTTTGGATTTTTGGTAATAAATATAGATTTCTTGAGTAAAAATACATAAAAAATATCATACAGTGTAACACGTTAGGAGCAACCGTTTTCAAAAAAAAAAATGCAAGTAACATTTTGTGCGACTAAAAATGTTACTTTTTAAAAGGCTATTACACCTTTAATATTAAATTTAGGTGTTTTGGTGAAGAATATTTTTTTGCTTAGTTTTAAATGAAGAATCGCCCAGCAGCATTAAAATTTTATTGGTTATTTTTTTGTTCGCCATTCAATATGTCCATCTTCGAAGGGTCGCAGCTCCCTTAGGGCTCATTTTATAGGACCTTTTTTTTTTCATATAAATCACCTCTTAAATTTTTCGAACTTATTTCTGAATAACCCTTTATATCGCCCATCAGAAAAATACAAAAAAGCAAATAAATTAATCATTAGAAAAATCAATACAGTATACAAAATTGAATATCTACAAAAGCAAAAATATATATTTTCTGTGCAGACGGTCAGACAAAACCGAACGACAAAAAAGGAGATAATTTTACCTATGGGTAATTTTTTACCAACGTTAACGTAAATCATTAAAAAAAACAAATAAGCAGAAAACCAATGTAAACCAACGTTATTTATTTATTTTTATTTATTTATTTATTTGTTTCTTGTCGTTTTGAGACCTACTAATAGGTAGTTTATATCATAATAGACAGTATATAAAGTAAAAATTTTGCAGGTGCTTCAAACTTAATTAAACCATTCCTTATAATTCCTTCGGTCTATGTTTTATACCATCTTTCTACCACCATTTCAGTAAAAGTAAGTAAACGTCCTTTGTGTCAAACTGTAAATGAAAATTTTGAAAAATACTTAAAAACATGCCGAATTTGAAACCTTCATTTCCAAATACAACAACAGCACCTTCTTCGTCGTATTAATAAAAAAATATTTAAATTCTTCAATAAATAAACGATTTAAAAAACATTTTCATTTTGGACAAAAATTTTGACATTGACATATATTGACATATATTATTAACGTAAACCATTAAAAAAAAACACCAAACAAGCATAAACCCAACGTAAACCAACGTTTTCCTCAAAAATATATTCAAAAACATAAAATAAACTCCAAATACTTTGGACCAAATTTATATTTTAGTTTTCTTCTTCTTTTTACTGGCTAAATATGCAAATCCATCAATTTTTGTGCATAGTATCTTTTTTGACTATAGTAAATAATTAACTTTTTCTGTTGAAATTGTTGTTCATTTAGTTTTATTTGCAGTTAATTTGTCTTATTTTGTCGTAAATGACCCATCGCAGCGCGCGCCGTGCGAATTAACTATTTATTTATTTATTTACACGTGCAGTTAATATTCCCCGTTATAAATAGCAATTTGTTTTGTAAAGGGTTCGTCCAAGTATTACGTAATGGGGAGGGTTTAACTCCAGAGTTACGTCAATGTTAATTGTATAGAGAATAGAGGAACAGTGCGTTACATGGGGGTTGAGTCAAAAATGCTCAAAAAGTTACTTACAAGTATTATGTAACGCAAATTTTGATCATTTTGGACCCTTCGCTGTAACGCTATTTTCCTATACACTCAAAAATGACCCCCTAGGAGCGTTAAATAATACTTGAACGTTCCCTTAATACTCGAACGTGCTCAAAAAATCAAAAGTTAATGTATTCCAAACAAAGTCAATTTAAAAACTTTGTTTACTGGTGGCGCCTAACTAGATAATTTTTATCAAAACGATTAAATTTGACCATTGGTCATTTTTCTCGATAGGCTGATAACTTAAACCCCTTAATTGTATAATAATACCTACACTCTAATTTCTTTTTCGTTTTATGGCTTTTAAAATCAAAATCAAACGCTAATAGAATCTTTAATTATATTTCGAGATTTCTAATCAGGTGTTTTATACATACACTGCTGTTCAAAAGTCACCCTCCTTCTTAACTTTTAAACGAGTTAAGAAATCGACGAAAAATTTAAAACACGCAAATAATAAATAAATAATAAATAAATAAGATAGGTATACCTTAACTATAATTAAAGTGTACCAAAGTGTCGGGAAGTAGTGCCATTTGCAGAGTTGTGTTTTGCTAAAAAGATATTTTTTATTTTGTATTTTCTTTATTAAGATATTATGGCCGAATTCCCAAAGTTTAATTTAAACGTTATAGTCCAGAAATTTCCATGTTAAATTGCAGTAAATGAAGACGGGCTGATATTTTAAAGGGTAGTAGTTGGTAGTAACAGAACAATCCTGTTAGTTTTCACCGGGTGATTTGCGTAAGGGATGTCCGCTATCATGAATTTTAGAGGTGAGTGCGGTTATCTCGCTAAATATGTATCTTAGGATAAAAATGCATATAACCAATTTTGTTGAGGAAAAAATTTTCAACATTTTTTTTTGGATAATTTTTTTTATTATAATGATAACAATCGAGTTATAAATATACAAATATGGCCATGTTGGGGGTGAAATTATTTTTTTCTAGTTTATATGAAAATTTATAATAATATTATAAATTATATATTATATGAAACTTATAGAGAATTTCAAGAGCTACATGTTTTGCTCATAACCACTTTTATCATCCGATGAATAATTTTGCTGGAAAATAAAAAAAACAAATTTTACCTCCAACATGGCTATTTTTGAATTAACTCGATTGTTATTAATATATTAAAGAAATGAACCAAACAAAAATTGTTGAAATTTCCTCCTTAACAAAATTGGTTATATGCATTTTTATCGTAAGATGCATATTAAGCAACTCACCCCTAAAATTCAAGATAGCGTAACAGGAGTGTCCTGTTACCATCCACTACTACCCTTTAAAATATCAGCCCGTGTATATTTATTCCTATTTACATTTAATATTTGACTGGACTATTATTTATTTCAGAATAATAACAAAAAAGGTCCATCGATTCTTGATCAGGGAGGCAACATTTCCCCTACCTTCCCCTCTGCACCCATCAGGGAACGTTCAAGTATAACGTAACGCTCCTAGGGGGGATAAGGTATAGGAAAATAGCGTTACAGGGAGGGGGGGGAGGGTCCAAAATGATCAAAATTTGCGTTACGTAATATTTGAACGTTCCCTCACCGCATCTCAGATTTACCAACTGTGAAAAAGTTAAAACACTAAACTCGTTAAAAATTAAATACCCGAAATAGAAAAAAAATATATTAAAAAAAAACAGTGTCGTAAAAATTTTGTAGATTTTAAGGTACTGAAATCATTTTAAAATGTTTTAAATGTTTCCTTAAAAATTGGTATATAGGGGTCTATGAGGTCGCTGAAACTGATACTAATAAAAAAATCTAACTCGATCCCTAGGGGAGGGGCTCGGGAGATTTTTTTAAAATATTTTCGTAAAATTATATAAGGGCTTTTAAGGTATAATTCTTACTCTACCCCCCAGGAGAGGGGACTCGAGAAAAATATTTTTTAAAACATTTTTATAAAAATTGGTATCCCAACTTTCATAAAAATATTGTAAACATGTAAAATTGATTGACCCCGCCCCTTGGGGGTGGAAAAATTTTATTATCAGATTCATTTTTAGAGACCTTCAAAATCCCATGGGTTTTGGGGCCGCTGATTACGAATCTGGTGCCAGTTTTCCAAAATTAAAAATGGCGGATCCAATATGGCGGATTAAATGTTTCGAGAAACCTTAAAAATCTAATCCGCCATATTGTATCCGCCATATTGAATTTTGGAAAGCTGGCACCAGATTCGTAATCAGCGACCCTAAAACCCTCCAAATACCAAGTTTCAAGCAAATCCGAGCAACTTTTAAAAATCTAATCCGACATATTCGATCCGCCATTTTGAATTTTGGAAAACTGTGGACATTAAAATGCCTTTAGTTTCGCTAGTCGGCAAAAATGTACGTCAGTCGGTAAATTTAAATCCATGGATTTTTTTTTAATTGTTTGGGGTGATAACCTTCTTTTTAGTTATCAAAATTTTTGGCAGTGTATAAAAATTTGGGCTCAACTTCACTTTAGGCGAAATCTGCTATAAGAAAATTTAACATACAGATAAATTCACTGATGAAAATGAAGCAATATGTCACCTAGCTGTTCTTGCGGAAACGCGCCGTTGTCAAAATGTGCACTTTAGTTTATCCGAAATCTGTTTTAGAAAACATTAACATACATAAGATTTCCTTTAGTTTTGAGAAGAAATTTGCCACCTCGCTTTTCCTGCGGAAATGCGCTGTTGCCAAATTGTGAATTTTTGAATAGCCAGAATCTGCCATAGAATAAAAATGGGAGTGTTTTTTTTCGAGAAGTTATTGCTACCAAATAGTGAGCTCCGTGCCAAGTTTGGTTTGTTTTTTTATTTGTTGTTTTTTTTTTTAATGAGGGGTGTTGGTTTACGTTAACGTTGGTTTTGCGCCTGTTTGGTGTTTTTTTTTTTGTAAAAAGTAAAGAAAATGACTGATAATATTAATTTTTTCTACAGCAGAATTCGGCTAATGTGCGCAATTTGGCAACAGCGCATTTCCGCAAGAAAAGCAAGGTGGCAAATTTATTATTGGAAATAAAGGAAATCATCTGTATATTAATTTTTTCTATAGCAGATTTCGGCAAAGCTAAAGTCCATGTTTTTCGTCGTTTTTCATCGAATTTTTTTTACTAAAAACTAAATGTTTTTAGTTAAATTATATTCTAAAAATCGTTATAATACGTAAATTTTACAACATAACTGTAAAAAAGTACTCTAAAATTACCGAAAATGTCAAAAAAATAAAATAAAAAATCTCGAAAACGGGTAATTTCCGAAAAAAAAAAAGAATTTTTGACGTCAGACCTAAAAATTAATTTTTTTATGTGGCAGATTTTGGCCAAACGAAAGTTTTCCCAAAAGAAGGATCTCGTTTTAAAGGCGAGTTTTGGGCTAAATGAGAAAAATATGTTTTTGGTTAAAGAGTGCAAAATTATGAGAAAAAATGATAAAAAAACTGTTCACAAAGTTTATTTGAAGAAAAAAATATTATAATAAAAAATATTACCGTAAACCTGACAACAATGTATCATTTAAAACTCGTCATGCGCTAAGTGACTAGCCTAATTTAAATTCTTTCAATTTATTGTATATTTTTGTGTTTTTTGTAATAAATCCGCCTTCAATAATTTTCTGCTTTTCATTATAACCTCGATATATACATATTATTCTGCAGCTATTAAATATTTTGGGAAATAATTTTAGTTTTGAGGTAATATATTCGTGAACTAAAAGACTAATGGGTTGAAACTTTGCCCTTAGCCTCACAGGAAAAATACATCTTTTTGCTTGGTATTCAATTGACACATTAGTAAGTAAAGTTATTTTTATTTTTTTTGTTTAAAAACTAGATATGACTTTACATAGGCACTTCTTTTTAAGCAAAAATATATTACTACCTACCTACTTACGTATTTAAAATATCTTCTCTAATTTTATTTATCGACCAAAGGTCGAAACAATATCCAGATAAACCAATGATTTTTTTTCATATTTAACAAATAAAACATTAACTGCATAAAATTCTTGCATTTTTTAATAGCTTTTTACATTTAAGAGCATTATTTTTAACACAGAACACAGACAAACATTTTTTAATAGCCTGTGCATTGACATATGTCAAAGTTCGTAATTAAAATAATTAATTAAAGTATGTTCCGGGACATAAAAAGGGCTGAAATTTTGGCTAAGTATTTATTTTTTATGTATCTATAAGCGTGTAAAGTCTTATCGTTGCAGGTGAGAACATTTTATTTTTTTTTCTCTTATAGTCATCAAAACTTTTTTAGGTGATGACCTTTTTTTTTAATCATAAAAATTCTTTAAAGGAAAAAAAAATACAGGCAAATTTTACCTTCACACCCCCCACGACAAAATCCTCGGATGGTAACTGCACAGCCTAACCTTAAAAAAAATACAAAACGTACTCAAAAATAAAATGTAAAAAAGTCCAAATGTAGATACGGTCTTTCTCTTTGGAAGTCAGAATACCTTCATGGGCACAAACCGTCCAGCATAGAGTAAAACCAAAGATATGCATAAGTAATCGCGTGGAGGACCTGTTTTACTCGGTCTATCAAAAATCTACCACTAATGCATGGTAATAAGATAAAGAAATGTGGTTTTTAGGAGGTAAAATTCCCTCCTTCAATGGGGGGAGGCGGAGCCAGAACGTCGCCAAGTTGCAGTGTCAATCGAGTTATAGTTGGCGCTGATAGTCGTCCGTAAAATCCGCGGTTACACCGTTAAAGCACTCTTTGAACTAAAAGTTTTGTTTGTATTATTGTTTTTTGCATATATTTAGTGGTTTTGGACTTTGAATTTTTAGACTTTGTGAAAAAACATTTTCTGTTTGCAATAGGGCAACTTCTGATGATGTCTTTTTTATAAGGTAAGTCAAAAATTACCCATATAACCGAGATTCAACCACGTTTCGGGAGTTCAATAACCTCCTCTTCAAGTAAAGTCAAAAAAAGTATCTTATAGTAATTATCTGAAGATTTTTTTCATTAATTAATCAGTAATTTACAATATACTTATATTTTGCTATGCATTTTTTGTTATGCTAAGTCAACAGGTCAGCACTGCTGACATTTGTCAACCAATAAACAGTTTTAATGTAAAACTTATACTAAAACCTCGACTAAAACTATAACTTTTAAATATATTTATATAAATACCATTCCTACATATATTATATGCCTATAGGTATTATATAGGTAGGTATTTAAAAAGTAAAACGCCTATCCGTGTCAAATTTAAAGTGTTTAAAATTAAAACTAAGCAAATAAAATAGGTAGCTTAGTTTTAAGGTTATAGCTATTTTAGTAAGCACCTACCTACCTAGTTTTAAAGTTATAGCTATTTTTTTTTTTTGTAAATAAAATTTTTCCTACTTTAACACATTTAAATACAATATAATTTAAACAATTAAAAAGATTGTTAACTGACCTTACGAAAATTATTTTTGCAAAAACTGGAAAACGGGACATAAGATACTTTTACCTAAGAAAACATACACGCACTTATTTCGGTGCACCCTCTAAGTAATTAATTTTCTAAATATTTTTCATTGTAAAATAAAGCCAAAAGACCAGCCTTTTAGGTAAAATAAAAATCATTCAAAACGGGCTATACTGGAAATTCAATAAAACCTGCAGTGACTCATACATCTGCTGCTTTTGTATAAGGAGTCCGCCTTTGCGAAGCTTCGGCGAAAATACGCGAGTCGCACCTGAACTGGTATGATCTTTGCCTTTTACCACACATTCGCGACTGAGTCACTGCAGGTTTTATTGAATTTCCAGTATAGCGGTCTTTGGAATATAGTGATTTAAAAAATGTCATTTTTTTTTAGTTATCCACTTCATTTTCTGAGCAGTTTATTTAATTGCATATAAGTTAACTGTCGAAAAAAAAAAGATTTAGATATCTGTCTGTAGCCCCTACAGGGGCAATGTAGTGACACTGGCTGCTCAGAACTATTTTAACATTCGAAGTTTTAAGGAATATTATTTTATTTTGTTTGGGGAGTTTGGGTCAAAAATATAAATTAAAATAAATTATGACATGACAAAATATTACAAAATTTATGGCTACACTAAGAATTTGTTACCGTACCAAATACTAAACGATTTTTTGATACGGAACCCCAAGCAATTTTAGTTATTGAATATACAGGGTGTTAATGAATACCTGTGCCAAAAGTATAGGGCGTGTAGGAAATGCAAAAATAGTCGGAATAGTTCCCAGAAACATGTATCGTTACAGCTTTAGTTTTCGAGATACAGGGCGTCAAAAAATAAATATTTTTTTTGCCTTCTAAAAATTGTTTTATTGAAATACATAATTATTTATTTTTAAATGTGTAATTCAAAATTTGTGAGCACACAGCACTATCACTAGTATCTGTTCTTAATAACATACACGATTTGTTACTCTCGATGATAAATTATTTAGTCCAGTGACGGAAATCTGTTTTTTTTTTATTATGGGTCACCATAATAAAAAATAAATTGCCACTGGCTTTAATACAAATCTGATCTTTTTGGTAGATTTCTCTTTGATTTTAAAAGCAAAAACTGTTCTTACCCTTTTGTCTTAAACCGCACTGTTTCCAAGATATTCCACAATGTATGAACCGAAGTCCAAAATATCGAAAAATTTTATTTATATATATTTAATAAGTTCAAATGGTCGGGGTTTCATATACCCATACAAAATCGTTGAGTATTAATTAATTAATTAATTAATTTAATACAGAAAAAAATTCTCAGTGTACACTAAATTATTAAAATAAATAATTTTTAAGAAAATTAATCCTAATTAACCGACACTATAAATTATAGGGACAAAAATTAAATTATAGGGACTAAAATGTTATGAGATATAATATTTTAGCCTAAAATTTATCATTTTTCATAATGATTTATAACATTACATACATTTTACATAAATAAAACGATCTTATCTGTGTAATACACAATGAGTATTTAGGTAAAAGTGTACTTTGTAATAAAAGTTTGTGTTTGTAATTGTATTGTTTTAAAATTAAAACATTTTTTTTTAATATTTAAATTTCATATTTGATAATAATGTCACTAATTACTTGCACGTTTATAATTGGTTTTGATTTATCTTGTTTTCAAAATTGTAAAGTTTAACAAACTACATATTTTTTTATATTTTTTAATACTTAGATCATTATAGCTATTATAACAGAGTAACAAATAGGAAGATACTAGAAATCATAGCAGTTTTTACTATAATCGAAAAAAAAAAAATAATTAGGGACTTATTTAAAGATATTTAAATCTTGAAACTTCTAATAATAAATTTGTGGGTTAAACGTGAAAATCTGCACAATCTGTATTTTGAGACGCTGAACCCGAATTTGAGGTCAAAATAGCAACTCATCCCATTAGTTTTGGAAATAACCTCAAAAACGTAATTTTCGAGTATACTCGAGGTTTGGACTTTTATATACATATGAAACGAACTTTTTTCGAGGTTACCTCCAAAACTAATCGAATAAGGTGCTAGTTTGCCCTCAAATTCGGATTCAGCGCTTCAAAATACAAAGGGATACAATGGTCTCCGAAAAAAATCGGACCTTTTTTATATGTGGTTACATGTGTGGCCACATAAAAAAAAAGGTCAAGAATTTTTTTGGAGACCATTGTAATATGTATTTTGATGCGCCGAAATCGAATTTGAGGTCAAATTAGCACCTTTTCCTATTAGTTTTGGAGATAACCTCAAAAAACGTAATTTTTTGTGTGGTTGTGTTATTACTGATATTAGTATATTTTAGACTACATACTAGTATACGCATTATACAGGCCAACAGTTTGGTCATATCTTGTTACAAGGCATTTAGACTACTTTTTTAAATCATACAAAATTATTTTATATATACCGGGTATATACAGTTATACCTAATTATAATTTATCAAACAAATTTTAGTGTTCGGTTTGGAAATGTAACAAATAATCTCATTCTTCGCAACTTAAGTAGCACAACCACAATACAAAAGAAGGGTATCGTTTTAAATAGAAGTTTTGGGCTAAATAAGAAAAATATGTTTTTGTTTAAAAAAGTGCAAAATGATGAAAAGAAATGATAAAAAACTGTGTTTTTTGTTGATAAAGAACAAAATGAAAAAAAAAAAAAAATAAAAACCAAGGAATTATTTGATATCGTAAACCTGACAACATCGCATTATTCTTACGCTAAATGTGACTATCATACTGAAAAAAAGAAATATTTTTTGTTTATTTACAAAACCAACATAAATACGTTTATATAGAATGTATAATAAAAACACTGTTCAATATTAATTAAATATATTTATTTTTAAATTAGTAAAAAGTTAAAAGTCTATGTGTAACTTTTTCATAATCCAGTTTTAAATCATATCATGGAAATAAACTAATTTAACATGTTGAAAGCCAGATTAAATAACTTGCCTTGGGTAACACTGTCCCATGGAACTAGATGCTTTGGGTTATCGTTGAAGCTAATGGTTTGCTTACAATGTTATTATATTATAAATACCTCAAAAATAACTCCATAATCGTACTGAAACTTAAAAAATTAGTCACATAAGTCCAGCCTAATTACACATTGAATTACAGTATATTAAATCCGAGAAAACTAATAAAACACAACCAAATATTTTAATATTATAGTCAAGAGCAGTGAACACAACACAGACCCACTTTGGCCCCACTGTAGTAGTTAATGTGCAAAGTTATTTTTATTTTGACGAGATGACATTTGACACTTAAAGTTTCGTGCAATATTGCCAAATCGTACATTGACATATGTCAAAATTCTTAATTAAAATAATTAATTAAAGTATGTTCCGGGATGTAAAAAGGGCTGAAATTTTGGCAAAGTATTTATTTTTTATGTATCTATAAGCATGTAAAGTCTTATTGTTACAGGCGATTTAGCCCAAAATGCGATACCCTCCTTTAGTTCCGATATGCAATTATAATTATCAAACAAACCAATAACTTAATCAAACATAACATCAAATTAGTATAATAAAAAACGTAAAATTAGATTGGATGCTAGAATACTATAAAAACAGTGTTACAAAAATATATTTGTATAAATTATGTTCAGATTCTCTAAATGCATATAAAACATCTACTTTAGTATTAAATAATGATATTTATAAACGATTTGATATTTGCATTATGGGAATTTGAGATAAGAACGTCTAGTCATAAATAATAATTATTTAATTTATTTATGTATTTAATAATTAATTAATAAAATTAAACAGCTGATTAAAATGATACAGATATAGCCTCGGATATAGCTATTTCTGTTTTTTATTTAACCTCGACTTATTTTTGATTTAGATATGCTGTAGGAAGTCTGTGTATAAATTTTGGAAAATCTTAGGTCTGATTTGGTCTTCGAAAAGTCTCTTTTCAAAAATCTGTAAAAACCCCGAAAATCTCAGCAAAAACTTTGGAAATCTCTTTGGAAATACTGAAAATCTTAAAAATCTGGGAAATTATAAAGCAATCTCAGAAGTCTGTGTAAAAAAGAAATCTACTTCCATTGAATCTCTTTATTTTTATTTCAGCATCAGTAATAGTTTCTCAGAGGGCCGAAACCGTTACGGCTGAAACCGTTATGAAAAAGTTTCCCAAAATATGTGATGCTTACGATAACAACAATGATCCCAGCCGAGAACTTTTTTAGTGAAAAGATGAATACATCTAAATTTAGAAATGAATGAAATAAAGGTGAGCAGGCCTAAAACAGTTCCCGGCAAGCGACGGTCATCGAACGAAATCATTAAATTCACCTTTTCTTTAAAAACCTGAATGTGGTTTGTGTTTTTCCGTATAGGACATACTATAGGCATCTATCTTTAATTTAAAGGTAAAAGGGAAGTGCTAAAATAATTAATTTTGCAACATATCTTTTCGCAAAAAGAAACTATTTTGGAAAGCTTTGTAGCAATGGCAATTTTTCAAATAGTTGTGCATTAAAATCAAATATTAATATATATGCTTCGCTCAATATACTCGAATTTTTTTGAATGTCAGAGGGTATTTCAAAAGTAATTTGAACCCTCTACGTCTCATGAAAAAGTATTTTTTTTTTAAATTGTCTCTAGTTCTTCAAACCGGATACCAGCAGTTAATCTATGCCCGTTTTACCAAAAACTAGAGCGAATCTAGATATCACATTCGTAATCAGTACCACAAACTTACTCTTATATACATGCATATCGACATTTATTAAGTGTGATGATCAGATAATGACATTATAAGTATATACAGGCACGGCTAGCCTTAAAAAAGTGAAATGGAAAGTCAAACCACCCCGAATTTTTTGGTTTTAGGTTGTTTTTGGGACATTTCCAAACAGTTTTTGACAAAAATTGAAATCGATCACGAAGTCGTTCTTCTTCTTCTTCTTCTTCTTCTTCTTCTTCTTCTTCTTCTTCTTCTTCTTCTTCTTCTTCTTCTTCTTCTTCTAGTTTTTCCTGAAATCATAATAAGGAGTTTTTTCTATGACACACTCTATAGTATATGTACTACCTATGATACTCAATATAATCACGACCATTCACACGCCTACTTTATTAATGACCAAAATAAGACGACCGTAATTTTCGACATTAACAAAGTAGGCGTGTGAATGGTCGTGATTTTATTGAGTATCGTGGGTAGTACCTATGCTATAGGGTGTGTTATGGAAAAGAACTTCGTACTGCGATCAGGAAAAACTTGAAAAAGAAGAAGAAGAATTACTTTACATAAAAACTGCTTCATGAGTGATTTCAATTTTTGTCAAAAACTGTTTGGAAATGTCCCAAAAACAACCTAAAATCAAAAAATCCGGGGTGGTTTGGACTTTTCATTTAAATTTTTTAAGGCTAGACGTACAGGCAATGAATTGATTTCGGAAGTAGAATTCGTATTCCTGCACACCCCTAAATACGTTTTACTCAACTTAAGTCTTAACTGGCGTCCTAAAAGCGGATCGATTGATATCGATTTAATCCAAAAGCAGGCAAGCACGGTCAAAAAGAATACAAATTATATTTTGGAGTGTATTCAAAACTGATGGATGAAGCCCATACAATCCGCAACGGAAGATGGGCTGCCCTTATTGGGCTGCTAGACTAATTTTTGAGTCCTTCAATTTTCTCTTTAAATTCATCATCGCTAATAGTCGGTCGTTCACCTTTGCTCTCTCCAATATTTCTCTCCATGGAAGTGCACTTCTTTCGATCCAAAATCTTTTTCTTTCTTAAATCTTCCATCACTTGCTCTTCCCACCTGATCTTTGGTATTCCCATTTGTTTCGTATTTTTTGAATATATGTCAATTCTATCTTATTCTATTTGTTAATAGTCTATATTTATCTCATACCGTTACTCCTTCATATATCTTTCTTACAATTTTCTTTCCAGTACTTTTATTTTTTCCTCGCCATTTGTGTCCAAAAAAGTGTTTCTGCAGCGTAAGTTATTGTAGGGCGTAGTGCTCTCTTTTATAATTTCATCCTTTACTTCTTATTTAACGTTTTATTTTGTAGGTATGTTTTATATTTGTGGGATGCTTGATGTCCGGCTTGTATCCTTTGTGCTATTTTTTTACATATATTGTTGCAATTATTTATCATTTGTATTTGAAGTTGTTTACCATCTTCAATTCGTGGTCCTCTATTTTAAACTTATTTTGATTCTTCTGTTCTCTTTTTTTTTTCATGCCCTTTGTTTTCTTCTGATTTACCTTTTTAAATATAAGTTAAATTAAAATCTCCTTATTTTTTCCTTTTTCATATTTAAGAAATATTTTGATCAGCTTCTTTTTTTGTTCTTGATATTAGTTCAGGCTAATTAGAAAAAATATGCTCCATACAAGGAGTAGGGCAAAGGCCCGTAGCATCTCCCCCTGAACGGTAGGCGCAACAACTCTATCTTTTCAAAAAACTATTCCTGTACAAGACCGCCTTTTGTTTTGTTTGTTCTTTTAAAACAAGAAAGCTTGACAGATCATGGGTTAATGAAGAACAGTAGAAGCCCTTCCTAGCAACTCCTAAATTTTGTTTAAAAATATCTGTTAACTTAGTTCTAGTTTTAGGCCACTATTGCACAAAAGTCCAAACTATATCTACGGTTGCTTTCCCATAATACCTTTCTACCTTTGCGTCAGTCAAAAAAAAAGAGGTGAAATGAATCCTAACTGTTTCATCTATGCAGCATCCAACACATGTATAGATCTTTATCAGGCCAGTGTCGAGATAGGATCTGCCTAATTGTTGTTTTCGATAACACTGGCCGATATATCGGATATAAAAATTTGTCGATCAGAAACTTTATTGTTATTTACTGGCAAATTAACGAATTTTATCGTTCTCCTTCTAAGATTTTCTATTTCATTTAATTTATTAATATCACTAGTAGTATTACTACACTGGTATGACCCAAAAGGATTCCGATTCGGCACTGCGTACTTATGTCCAAGAGGTATGGAACTAGCCAGTTAATTTTCTTGTGATCAGAAACTGGAGTTATGTGCAAAAAATTGTTTTTTTAATAAAACTAAATTTCTTGATTTAAAAGTTTACAAAATAATAATCATAATTCCAAGATGTTTAACTTTCTTACCTTTGTCAGTGTTTTGTGTTCCGTGATTGGCTTACAACATACATGGCGGTACTTCAAGCCAATCACGGCATTCGCATTCTTATGTACTATGTTGTTATGCAAGCCTGTGGATATGCCCTTACATATACATATAGATATATCCTTATATTGTATCAGCAAAAATAGTTGTGTTCATTTATTTGATGTCTAAAGTTACATTACATACATGAGGCGAAGAGGCAGCAGAATACAGATATAAATGCTTATGTAATATATTATGTATATTTTAGTAAAGGGTGACAAAAAAAACAAGACTAATTTAAACCGTTGCAACATTTTTTCCTCGTGACCAATTTGTTTATTTGTTTATTTGTTTAACCTCGTACTATTCTACTTAATTAAGCATCCCCTAAGTCCAGGACTTGTGTGGGCTAGTAGTAGAGGGAACCACCGGCTTATACTGACTTTCGAACCAGTTTCTAGGGATTGTCCATTTCACTTATCGCCTTCGCCAAATTTCAATTATTAATTAACTGAAAAAGGCAAATCGGCGCCAGTGAGAATCGAACTCACGATAGTAGACTTGCTATACATACGCGCTAGCCACTACGCTATGCCTCCCATTTACTATGCTATACTTTCATCTCACTTGTGTATGTGGTTTTCAAGCGAATAAAGGGAAAATATATCAATTATATTTAAAAGGGAAAACTATCGTATTTAACAAGTTTTATAAAAACTGTTTTTTTTTTAATTAAGCGTTAATAAATAATCAGTCGGTGTGAATCGTGGGAATAATTTAAAAATTGAGACAATTATTTTGGGATCTGACCGGTTTTTTAGATTTTGTAGACTTTGAAATGTGTAAACTGGAGCCAGGACTTAAGTAATACAAGATAAAACTATTTTAAAATACAAGTTTCGTTCATAAAGCGAGAAATCCAAACTAAATTTTTAAACCAACGCATTAAGTCAGTGGTAGACTACCTATGATGACTAATCGAAAAGTCATCAACGTTGATGATAATAATGAGTCGTTATTGCCCGCAGTTATTATTTTCCTTTTTAATTTATTATCGTACCTCAGGGATAAGCGAGCTGTTCTTTTGTTCATGAGCGTAGCATAAATTCAGCACTGATTAGAAGCGAGCGCAAGACGGCTGTCCGCACTCTACAACAATGCAACGCCAGTGTATCTATGATAACAGCTAAAATAAAAGATGACTAATAGAGGGGCCCCTCATAGCAATTGCAATTTCTCGGGTTCTGCTTATTATAGTGCGTTCCAAAAGTCATTCACCTATTTTTAACTTTTGAACGAATTTAGATATCGAATTCAAATTTAAAACACTTAAATAAGACAACTTAAACTATCTTTTGGCACACATTTGATATTTTGAGGGTTTTGTTTTTTTAATGGAAAGGGGGTAGTGTCACAGGACTCGTGTGATCATCATTAAAAAAAAAATTGGCAAAAAAATGCGATTTTTTTATTTTTTTCATTTAAAATTAGTTAAAAGTATAATTTACGTTATAAAAAATATAGTCAAATAGATTATAGTTACACAGACACATAAAAAAAAGTTCTGATTCACCAGACTAGACCGACATTTCTACATATATATATACGTTTTTGGGGTCGATAAATCCGTTGCTAACCTCAAAAAAGTGATGAAAGTTGACACATGATGAAAGTCCAAACGAAATGCGATCTGACCGATTCAAACCAATCCCAGATTCGGATTCAGCGAATGTTTGTCTCGTCTGTGGAATCACACCTTTTTTGTGTGCCTGTTATCACACGATTTATCGCATAATTGAAATTTTGGTTTTTAACATTTTAGTATTTAATTTTTCGTCCTCGACGTGAAATTTGACTTACAAATTAATTTTTCTCGAAAACGGTTAATTCTAAAGTATTACAACAAGAGTAGATTTTTTATGTATTTTTACCTAAGAAATCATGTTTCAATAATAACGTTACAAAAAAGCTACACAGAAAAAAGTTTGGGACAAAAAACTGATAAGACCCCCCATTTCACACGTCCCTGGTTAAAATAAGTAAATGAAAATAACATACAAAGATGAGCCTTATTAAGATTAGTTTACGTGCAAATCCTCGTTGCTATATCTCAAAGGTTTCCTGACTGATTAAATAAAAACCGAATTTTTTAGCCACTTTAAAAGAGATAAGTTTATTTATGCTTTAACTCCAAGTTTTGTAAGGGGCTTACGACGCATTTTTAGACATGATTACAAGAAAATTTTGTCATATTTTCTCACTTTTTTTTTTGTGTCTACAAATATCTTTACTTAATCTGACTTTTCAAATACAAAATAACATAGAAATAAAATTAAGTATGACTTAAAGCCTGAGCACAAAAAACTAAATGTTGAGAAAACTAAATTCAGTATGACTACCAAACAGTAAATATTGTTTTCACCTTGCGTCATCATGTTTGGAAAAATAATGACAAGTGTATTTGTCGCATAAATTTATATAAAACGTAAACAAAGAATACTGTATTATTCCAATTATAATAGATAATTATAATAATTATTGTAAAGAGGGTCGTATTTCCCATTAGGCAATACTGGGTAATTTTCTAGGAAGCAAATTTTAGGGGCGAAAACTTCATTAATGCGACCCTATTAGGGTTAGGGTTAGTTAAACTAATAAATATAATTTGTAAAAATATTAGGAAATCCAAAATTAATTGTACCATTTAGATTTTTATCCCATTTACACATCAACCAAAATCCAATGTTTTGGTAACACTGATTTTTACGGAGTATTCAGCTTTTAAAATAAACAATAAAAATTCAATAAACGTAATAAAACTTAATATCGCAGAGCTGTAAAATAATTTTCTAAATATGTACAGACATAATATTATTTCTTATAGTCATATTTTAAAATTTTGAAAATCGTCGGCTTAGAGTGTTAACCCGCTAACTCCTTTTAACCACTCTCCTATAATTATTGTATAACAAAATAAAAAATCCGGTTTCTTTATTAGCGTGTTTTGTAGGTTTTAACAATTATCAACTATAAAAATTAATTTGGGCTTGATTTTTATTGAATTAAAAAGGAGATGGCAGGTTTTCTACTGTTGAAAAATATTTGACAACTCTCCATCAAGGAGTTGACAGGTTTTAGGTAAAGTTTTTTTAAAAAATAAAGCAAATTAATTTAATAATATTGCAAAGATTTTTATTTTAGAAAATGAAAGTACAAAATACTGTCTTCAACGTCAGAAAGCAATCATTTTAAAAATAAAACTAAAAAAAGAAAGTAAGTTTACGTATATAAATACTATAACGTTTATCCACACAAAATGGTTGGAAGTGGCGGAGTTAGCAGCTTTTTGACTAGCGGTTAAAGCGCGTGGAGTAAGCAGGTAAACGCATCTTGAAAAAAGTTAAATTTGTTAAAATGTTACAGTTGCCTGTTTTTGGCAGATGATAAAAAGCGCCCTCTTTTGAACGGTATCAAAAACGACAATTCGTCCAAAAGTGGAGTTAGCAGGCTAACACTCTAAGCCGACGAAAGGCTTTCAATATCATTGAGCTAATTGAGCTATGGGCAGTTACATGAAAAGGGGAACACAAAAAAATTGAGAATTTAAAGTTACGCTACTGTTTTTCCGTAAATATACCAGTTGTTTTTCAAAGGTGGCTCCCCCCTATAACTTTTTTATTCTTAGAGATAAAAAAATAAAAACAAACGTTTTTTTTTTCACTTCCGTTTTAACCGGAAACGACCTTACTTTTCATTTTTAAATGGAACACCCCGTATATTTTTAGATATTTGGATTATCCATTAAATTCTATGTATTACCTAAGTTTTTTTCAAACTCATACAGCTTTTGTCATTTTTAAATAAAATTTAGTTTTAGATTTTTGTATCTGGAAAGTCATTAAATCTAAATATATTAATTTTTTGGATCAAATATTAGTAGAAAAATACGATTTATTAAAAAATTGTTTACTTTTAATTTACACGAAAAATAAACTTGGAAAAACACATTTTTTGCTTTTACTTTTACTTTTAAAATAATATACGCTAAGTGTTATTGCACGAACCTGACCTGACTAGTTCCTTTGCAAAGCAAACGCCGACACATAGGCGTGCGAGCGTATTACATATTATTTTTACAAACTTCTTTTATTTTAAAGAGATAATAAAAATAAATATAAACTTTTTGGTATCACTGTAAAGATAAAAAAAAACATTTTAATAATGTCGAAGAGCCATAGAGGTAATTAAGCAAAAATACGAGTAAAAGCAAAAAAATGTGATTTTTCAAGTTTGGGTTTCGTGTAAAATTAAAAGTAAACATTTTTTTGTTACTGATTTGTATTTTTCTACCAATATTTGACACACTTTTCAGATAAAAAAATCTAAAACAATAATTAATTTAAAAAATGACAAAATATGGTCTTATAGACACTCTGTAAATGTAATTTTTTATCTTTAGGAAGAAAAAAGTTATAGGGACGAGCCACCTTTGAAAAACACCCGGTATAATAATATACTTATCCTTTACCTATTCGTTTTTTATAGCACCACAATTCAAAGGATCCTAGTACATGTCCTATTAAAAATAAATTATTAACATGTTTACATAAAATAAACAAAAGCAATGTTAAACCGGCATATAAATAAAGTAACGAATAAGATTAATTGTAGCTAATTTCAATTTTTAATTAGCTTGAAATACATTACACCTTATAAAAAAGTACAAATATGCTAAGGTATTTAAATTATGCTCTCCATAATAAAATTAATATTTTAATGTCACGACATGAACCCATATTCAAAAAAAATATGACGATGAGGAACATAAATATATACAGGGTGATCATTTGAAAACGAGCCACCCTAAATATCTCGCAAACTAGGGACAATGTGAAAAATCTAAAAAATAGGTCAATTTGATTTTTCGAGGGGGAAACTTGGGTATAGAGATTTGGGGGTTTTATCTCTCACCCCATAACGTCCAGCTGCCCCCATAATAAAATCTCAATAGGAAACCCCCATCTACTAAAGCGTCATTTGAAAGAGCTCAAATATTGGTATATTTTGGTTAAATAAAATTAATTTACCATCCTTTAACTTAAGGGTTAAGGGTCATTTCATTTTAAAATAATTGGAACAAAGTACTCAAAAAAATAGCTTAATATTTAATTTAAATTAAATAAATTAGTTTTATACCAAATATCCCAGCAAAAATTGATTCGTTGGCCGCCCGTTGGCCGAACATTGGCGTGCCAATGTTTCCTGCATTGGACCAATGTTGGCAAACCCACATGGGGCCTACATACTGAGGAGACACGGAGACACAAGCAGCCCTAAGACCGCATACGACGAGCCAATATTGGCAAAACTGCATTGGTCCTACATTAGGATGTAGGCTCGAAGCCAATGAAAAATTTTTCAATTTTTAAGTTGGAAATTTATAATTGGCCTTAGGTTGGCCACCATACGTTGGTACATAAGACTGCGGCCTTAGATTGGCCAATGTACGATTTTACGATCGAAATTATGGTTGGCTTTAAAGCGGCCTTCGGGCGGCCAATGTAGGACCATTGCAGTTTTGCCAAAATTGGCCTGTCGTATGCGGCATTTCCATGTCTCCTCAGTATGTAGGCCCAATGTGGGATTGCCAACGGGCGGCCATCGATGGAATATTTTTATTTATTATTCTGTCTAATGGGTAATTAAATTTTAAGCTGTTTTGTCAATATTTTGTTCTAATTATTTTAAAATTAAATTATCTACCTCTACGTTAAGCGTTGATGAATTAATTTTTTAAAAACAAAAGATGGCATTTTTTAAGCTCTTTCAAATGAGGAATCAGAATATGGGGTTTCCCTATTTAGATTTCAATGTTGGGGTAGCTTGGGGTTAGGGGGATACAACCCCCAAAACTATATACTTAAGTTTCTTCCTCGTAAAATCAAATTGACCTATGTTTTAGATTTTTCAAATTGTGCTTAGTTTGCAAGATATTTAGAGTGGCTCATTTTCAAATGATCATCCTGTACATACTATTTTTCTATTTGAGTTTCACTTAGTTCATTTTGTGACACGCAAATACAATTTTTAAACATTGTCAAAAACAAAAAAAAAACGAATTTCATTTACTATTTTATCTACGTCTACAGCCCAAAACTTCAAAAAACAAAAAAAAAATGATTACACTGACATTTACTTGACAAAAGAAAAAAGTATAATCAAATGTTTTGCTTCTTATAATATCTTTTTATTATAAAACTCAAATGTTTGCCTAATATAAGCACTCATCGGCGAATTTCCAGTGCTCGCATAGGCGCCGCGTCGATTCTATCGTTGACGCGAGGTTTTAAATATTTACATTTTCATTTTCTTCGAAAAACACCGATATATTTACATATTTATAGTTAATATGTATATTCAATATTGTTGTGTGTAACAAATTAGTCGTCAAATGTTTCGATTTAGTGACCTTTATAAAAATTTCCGTCATAATTCGGCAAAATTATTCCGTAAGCCTATGTTTCTCTGTTTATTTTCAACGTTGATGAGTCATAACTGAATTTATTCCGATTAATGAATAATGATAATAGTATAACAGAACCGTGAAATTTCACCTTCAAATGAACTTTTCTCGAAAACGGTTAATCCTACAGTATTACAACAAGAGTACCTTTTTTATGTATTTTGACCTGAGGAATCATATTTCAAAAATAAAATTGCAAAAAAGTTACACAGAAAAAAGTTTGGGACAAAAAACTGATAAGGCCCCCCCGTTTTGCACACCCCTGGTTTAAATAAGTACGTAAAAATGACATACAAAGATGGGCCTTATTAGGATTAATTCACGTGCAAAACCTCGTCAGCGACTAGTGTGGAATGACTATTATAGAACTAGGCCTAGCGTAAAAATGTGCTAAGTACTAAGTCCAAACCAAATACACACTTGATATGGTCCTACCGTATCTACAACTAGAATGGATTCATTCTATGTTTAAAAAGTGTAAGAATTTTCCTACATTCTAAACCAGTCGTAGAAAAAAAATATTATAAAACATTCGTTTCACAATGCGTTTTGATGCACTTGACCATTGGGAAACCCACCCCAAGCGATTTTTTTTTCAAACTAGGATGCATGCACCAAAAATTTCCATTCTTTATACGCTTCATAGTGGCTCGATGATTTGTTTCAGAGTTATATTCGCATTGGTACTAAAATATAGTTGTTCCATTTGAAAAAAATTGTTATTTATGAAAAATAACGGCAGGGAATGTTTTTAGATCCTCCGGTAAGTTAAGTATCAAGATGAAACTCTGATCAAAGAAATAAAATATATTCAAGAATGATTAAAAAGCAGCCTGTATATTTTGTAATTTATATTTTTTTAAATACCTAATGTATAAATTGCGTCTGACAGAAAACTTGAGACACCTGGTATATTTAATGATTTGTCGTTCCTAAACGTCTTAAAAGCCAACTCCGAACGTTTTTAAAGTTTTTTTTTAAACAAGGAGTTTTATTTCGTAATAACGGTAATTTTTCTTTTCTGAAAAATTAACACTTCATTGTTATTATGTCATTCAACCAATCTTGTCACGGATCAGGTACATTTTTTATCCAATCCGTCAATATTAAACCGAAGAAATTCCTAGTACTCGACAAAATCCCTGGTATTAAGTAAGGAAATACCTGTTTAACCACTTCAGGGATATAGGCACATATGTGTACAGCTAAAAATAAATTTCCCAAAATGAAATTCACCAAATTTATTAACGCTCAGTGGCTGAAGCTGTTGTCATTTACTTTGTTTCCAATCACAAGCGACATCCAGTGGCCAAGTTTTGCATATCTTTAGTTGTTTACCTGTTTTTACAATAAAAAGCATTTTTAACTTTTGCTACTAAATCAATTTAAACAATAAAATCGTCCCTGAAGAGGTTAAACAATATGAAGTGCATTAAAACTACTGTCAAATTAGTTTATAAACTTGTACATAATGGAAGCTAATTTTTCAAAACATGCCACAGTTTTAATGATATTTACGAGATATTCGGATATTTATTATGAAAATCCTAGAAAACATTAAAATATTAACACTAAGTCCATATATAAGCATTTCACAGATTTTTCTGAAGAAAAACTCATACTATAGTTCAATCCGTAAATACGTGAGAGTGACTCATGCTTAATTTGCCTTCCCTGTTTACGTCCCGTTCACCGAAACCTCTATACTTCGCTTTCTAACTTTACGTTTCGTTCACCGTAAACTCCAACTTTAAATGAGGCGTATAGTGCTAGAGTGGCCCATCTCACTTTATGGAAATATCGAGATAATGGCTATTTAAATTTCTCCGTTTTTTTTTTTTAATTTTTGATCTAGGACGCATTATTTTATTTAAAATTTTTCTGTTAGGGTTTTTAGACACAACCAACATTAAGGTAATGTATGACAAACAAATTTATTTTACTTTCTTTACTTTCTTAGAGAAAAAAATTGGTGGGTCACTATTGCACTATACATTGTGTTCATTTTGGGCCACTATTGCATTATGAACGAGATCTGACCTTCAATTACACGTTTTTTTTGAGTAGATCTAACCTCACATTTTACTTTGAAATTTTAATTATTTTTACATGTGAAAGAAATCTTCGTATTTAATAACAGAATAGTCAAAATACCAATAATTATGCTCTGGAAAAATTAAATAAACGTCTTCTTACTGTTCTTGGAGTAATTACCTTTAAAAATGAAGAATAACTAATGCGTAAACATTGTTCAAGTACCTAGGTACCTAAGTGGATCAGTTCCTATGATATCAAAGTTTAAGGTAAGTTGTAATTATTTTTATTAATAAAGCAAAATGTACAAAATTGGTAACATAACGCTCCTGCATTTGTGCAGAAAATGATTTGTTTTAGGGCGAACAAATAACTTTCTCGATAAAACAAATTTTGGCTTTTTTAAGAATCTTTCTAAAAACATCTTTATAAATCCTTGGTAAAACTTGCCTTGTTAGCTTTTTTAAAGAATAAAATCGACATTTTTAATGATGTAGTTGGCTTTTTCAACATCCCCAATAATATAACCCAGCGAACACCACTATCAGCCCATTAGGGAACATTCAAGTATCACGTAACGCTCTAGGGGGGGAGGGCGAATTTGTTTAAAACGTTTCGCTGCGTTTTAAGGGGAAGATGGGAGCAAATGGTATGTAACATTAAAAAATTATATATAGCCTAGACACGGTAAAAATTAATTACATTAAATTACATAGTCCGTAAATGGTAATATGTTGCCATATACCGGAATGGTAAAAATTACATAGTCCGTAATGGTAATGTTTTGCATAGATCGGAACAGTAAAAATTGCATGTTCCATAATGGTAATATTTTGCATAGACCGAAGCGGTAAAAATTACATATTCCAGAATGGTAATATTTTGCATAGAAAAAGTACAAACGAAATTTGAAAAAAAATATTTCCCACTTAGGAAATGTTTGTTCCAAATTACAAAAGCTCTTTTGAAATATCGTAGAGTAAAGTTCATTTGGTTTAACAAACCAAACGATTTGCACCCTTAATACGAGTATAAACTGCTTACATCTTTCTTTAAAGATCTATTGGTGGATAAAGATCTTAATTTATAATGAATGTAAATTTTAGGCTACAAATAAAGCATTTAAATATAGTACATAAATAATATTTACCTTTTTTACACTTTTAACACTTTAACCTAGCAGCATGCGTCGCTATTTCTCTAAGGGCCACTTGCACCAACGATGATTTAAGTTTAAACTTGGATTAAATGGATGGTCGACCAATCAGAACACAGAATTTTTAACTTAAACTCAGTTAAGTCGAGATAATCTCGGTTTAAACGTTGGTGCAAGTGGGCCTAACAATAACAATATTAAACGGTCCGTCTCATGATGCGACGCCCGACATTGTAAAATCATGTAAAAATATGTAAATCAATGTAAATATATATTTTTTACATTAGTTTACATTCTTTTACATTAGTTTACATTCTTTTACATTCTTTTAAATTTTTTTACATTCTTTTACATTCTTTTATATTATTTTACATTATTTTACATTATTTTACATTATTTTACATTATTTCACATTATTTTACATTCTTTTACATAAATTCATGAATTATGCATAGTCCAGAATAGTAAATTTACTATTCCGTACTATGTAAATTCATGTATTTTTACATTATTCTTGCAACAAACTTGCATAGCATCAAACTTGCACACAAATTGCTCCGTGTAAAGTGGCTTTAAAAAGCAATAGACTACCTAATGCATGCACAATTGTGTATTTTGGTTTATAATATTATATTTAAAGCCACTTTACACGGAGCAATTTGTGTGCAAGTTTGATGCTATGCAAGTTTGTTGCAAGAATGATTCAGTCACTGCGCATGCCTTCAGGCAAGTTTGAGGCCATCTTCGTGCCATCAAATTATTTAGAACATGTTCTATTTTTCGGCGATTTTCACGCAAGTTTTACGGTTATTTTCGTGGTACCAACCTGGAAAAAAAGTTACCAAATCGATATCATTTTACTAATATAGTAGCAACTGCACAGGTTAATAATTATTATTATTAATAATAGGTCGGTCTGTCTAACTAAAAAACTTCCTTAAAAAAGCAAATGCTAGGTTGTGTTTTTGTCAACAAACGCAGAGATACGTCAAAATTGTCTGGTTGGCAGCACTGTTTACCTTGCAATATACAGCACCAAACTTGCGTACAACTTGCTCCGTAAAAAGGCAAATTAATGTCCAATTGTCCTCATGCTATATCTGGCAGCAAACTTGCATAGCATCAAACTTGCGTACAAATTGCTCTGTGTAAAGTGGTCTTTATGCGTTTATTAGCACGTTCTTGTTATTACCTATATGGGTAAATCCAGGCATGACATATACCGTTTTTCTTCACAAACTCCTTGCTTTTTCTTCTTTAACAGTACATCAATTATAAACTTACAATATTGTCAATTATTTTTTTTTTTCTTCATTTAAACCTTTTTAGGTCTTGCGATACTTTTTATCAACAATCTCGAGAACATTTTTCTGTCGGTTACAAGACGGTATGTCTTCTTGATTATGAAAAAGCTACACTTTTGTTAAACAAACTATTTAATTGACTTGAATTTTATGGAACAAGCCACGGATTTTTACAATTGAAATAATTGGATTAAAAAAATTACAACTTAACTGAAGTGAATGTTAACATTTTATGGCATTTTTATCATTTAATTAGTGAATTGTATACACATTTTACAGGCCCGAACTGGCCGTTATAGGCAAAGCGGCAGATTCTTCTGTGGCTAACAGCTCCTTGTTGGCCAAATGGTCAAAATGAACTCATTTTTTTGGTGATTCAGTTTAGAAAGTATATTTTTTAAATAGTTTTCAGTACACGGATGATTAACGCCACATTTTAATTGGTGGCGTTAATCATCCGTGTTAAAAAAAATACTATACCCTAAAAGTTATACATATACTATAATATAAATATATATATAATATACTAATCCCTAAAGTTATATATACTATACCTACCCTCCCTAAAAGTTATAGATATGTATATCTATAACTTTTAGGGTCGTTTGGACTTTTTGTGGGGGGAGGTCAAAAAATACAACTTTTTTCCTCGAGAAAAAAGTAAATGACTAAAAAAAGGTCCTCGTCTCCACAAAAGTTTTGTCCGTAACAGTTTTTACCCCTAACCAAAATGTTTTTGACTAAAAAAAAAATTAAAAAAAAAGGAAAAAATGTCCTCACCCCGTGGCAGTTTTATTTTTTTTTTAATCGACAATTAATATTTTTCTCTTGTTTTCAAGTTAAACTGTCTTATTGGTAGAGTAAAACATATTTTAAAAATAAAATAAATTGATTTTAAGCATATATAGGGATAAAACAAGCTACTAATTTCACCTGGAAAATTAGTATTTTTCGCAATATGGCGCATGATCTTGATTCAAGGTCCTTGAAACTTAAATTATTACCCGAATTAACCTATTTTTTTATTTTAGTAATAAATAATATAATCTTAATTATAAAGCTTAATTTGGATCAATAACGACAACATCTTAAAAGTCGAACCACCCTAAACTTTTTTTTCTATACTGAATTTTAAACTTTGAGGTATTTATCCATACAAAAGACCTTAAATGAACCATAACAAATTTCAGTAAATTATAAAATGAAATATGTTCCACCCTAGTCGCGCGGATTTTTTTTTTCAGATTTTTCACTATGATATTCGAAATCGGTGGTATAGAAAATATAAGTACACAAAAAACAGAGTTTCTGGCCCACTGTGCACTGGAGGCTAACAAAAAGGCGACTTTTTTGTACGGCCACAACAAATTAATGTGTTAAAATTGAGAATATAAATAATTTATAATTGTTTTTAAAGCTATGAATAACAGGTTATTATTATTAAGGTTATTATTTGTCTATTTAATTGTATAAAGTTTCTATTGTACCTATTGTCCCCAATATCACGTAACGACGTACCCGACAAAATTAAGAAAATATCAGTTACGTCGTTACGACGTAACGTAACGTAACGGTTACGTAGTATAGTGGAAGATGTAGTTGCCTATCAATACAAGAACAGAAAGTGTTTTTGCGGGCGCATCTTTTCTTTTTCAGTACATGCGTATCAAATTTTCCTTCTCTAAAAAATAGAGTATTGGCATCTAAAATCGTGCAGTTAAAATTTTAGAAAAGCATGGTAGAATATTTTTTTTTTAATATTTTTTACATATAATTTTAATAAAATAGTTAAAAAGTTAAGTAAGTTTTTGGTAAATAAGAAAGTCACTTGTCTGTAAATAACTCACTGCGTCATTGATAACTTCACCTACTTAAAAGAACCGTACTAAATAAAAGCTAAATTATTAAGAAGTGTTGAAAAATTATTATTAATTAGTGGTCAAAATATATAGGTAGGTATGTTTTGCTAAAATTTTTCAACCGTATGTCAAGCTGTCTGTGCAGAAACACGTCGTTTCGAAATTCGATCCATTAATAACCGTCCTGGGTGTGTCATATTAACGTCAAGCTACCACATTTCGACCAACAGTCCATAAAGAGACAATGTGGCACAATAGCTATTTACAGGTCTGGCCTTGCAGAAATTTTAAATTATACCTATTAGACCATATAAAGAAACAATACTTTCATTTCCTAGACAATATCAACAGGGTTATATTTTTAAGTGAACCCTGTTAGTTGAAGTGTTAGGCAGCCTAACTTAGGCTTTTGCTTCTTTGAGTAAAGTTTTATTTATATTTATACCGTTAAATAGAAAACATAATAGAGAACAGAATTCTGAAAAGAATCACTTTTATAAATACGGACCGGGCTTTTGGTATTCATATACCGGGGACTATAAAAATTAACAATTTTTAAAAATATATACTTTGCGTCAAAATTAACGCACCACTAAAATTTCAACACATTTCCAAAGTCAATTTTCTCGCAAACCGCTAACGTGATTTTGATTACTTTTATTTTTAAAATGTAGGTTTATTCTTTAGTTACAACAATTTAATCAAGTTTCAGTTTTGGGTACCTATATACAGGATGAAATGTTTTTCTCCCACTGTGGGGGCGCTCCAGCCTCAACAGCGGGTGTGTACTTAAATCGTACTCTAGCCCCATCTTTTCTGAACTTGTTTTTTATCTAGGTTATTATCTTTTTTGAAACTCAGTTAAAGATCAAACATGGTGCGGTGCTTAACACGTTCGCTGCCGACGCACAGTGGTATAGAATGTAGCGGTCGCGTTCTAAATAAATTTCCCGCTTTATTAGTTGAGATAGAAAACTGAATTTAATTTTATTTGGTAGAAGAATGTTTAATCTTTTTTTTATTAACACGTTCGCTGCCGGTTGTAATTTGTATACTACCCCCAAAGGTTTTAAAAAAACTTTTTGTTGTTAGCCATTTTTATCAGCCGATGTCACGAAGAATTTGTTTTATGATTTTTTTATATCTTAATTTCTTTCTCACTGGCACATCTCTGAAGTGGCTATACTCCAAAGAATTAAGCGCCATCCACAGGCTCGCATAACCAAAATACCTAACATAAAACGATGCCGTAATTGGCTTGATGTACACAGGCTTATAACCCTGTTGTAGTTATGTAAGCTCCCTAGCATGGACGGATATCATAAGCTACATTAAAAGGTCGGATAGATCCAGTGAGGCAGTAGGATAGTAGCAATTCCTTTTTTTTAATGAAAAATTTTCGAAAAAAGTTTTCAAACATTTTTTTTTTCGTGACGAAGAAATTGTCAACAAATATATTTTTAAATAAATTTCTTTTGTCAGAAAGCGAAAAAAAAAAAAACTTTTTATTATTTTTTAAGTTTCTCCCCATAACTTTTTTGTTTTTGGGGGATTACCTTCAAAAGCAATAGGAATCTTCCCCACATAGAACTTTCTGAAAATTTCGAGTCGATCGGATTATCGGTCATTTTCAAAGTTTCTTATTTTTTCAAGAAACACATTTGTATCCAAGAATTTTTTGTCTAGGACGTTTTTTGGCGATTTTGGGAAATTCGAAAGTACCGTATAACCAAGTGTCCCGCAATAATGAAGGAGACGACGCACTTGGCCAGGAAGTCTGGGAAGTCTCTAGGAAGTCTCAGGAAGTCCGGAAAGTTTTTGAGAAGTCCCAGGCAGTCTAGGAAGTCACTAGGAAATCTCAGAAAGTCCGGGAAGTCTTTGAGAAGTCGCAGGAAGTCTCAGGAAGTCTGGGAAGTCTTTAGTCGTTATTTTAATAAAAATACTTGGAAAATACGGTGTAATTTACCCCCTCCACACGCGCCGTGTAAGTGGCGTGGTTTTCGGAATATCGGCAGCACACTTCATTTTGTCTATTTCCCGAGAAAGTGATCGATTTTTAAAAATTAAGGTGTTTTTGTTTATACGGAGGTTTATACTTTATACTAAACTATAAAAATAAATAATTAAAATTTTAAATAAATAGGAGATATAGTTTTATTACACAAAAAAATAAAAATCTGCCCAAGTTTCTACCATAAATTACGCAAAATTAGGCCAGAGGTAACCTCTTCCTACCTCGTAACGCAATTTCTTATAATTTCTCACTAAAATTCTACATGGTGTAACGCTGTATTCGACCCCACATAAACCCTTTATGTACTTAGTGAACGAATTCATTGGGTTTGTTTTTTTGTCGAAAATCTCAGTTCTAAACTGGTTCGGAACTGGCACAGTTGCAACTGGGCAGTGCTGAATGGCAACTGCGCACGTTCCGAACCAATTTTCGGAAAACAATATAAACCTAAATAAACCGATTGTTTCATGTTTTTACTTAGTCACATAATGATCATCATACCTCGGGCAAAAGCGGGCATAAATTCAGCACTGCAGTGCATTGATAAGAAGCAGCTCCAAGACGGCTGACCCCACTCCACAAGAACGCAACGCTAGTAAATCTATGATAAAAGTTAAAAAAGATGACAAAAGATGAATAATAATAGCTCGCAATTGCCCGGGCACTGTAAATCATTATCCGTGATAATAATTATGATAATTATAATTATTATTATTAAATTAGGTCCTTATAAAATAATCTGATCCGAAAACTAACTTTAACAATAAATCCCTGAATAAAAAATTCGCGGGCTAAATTTAAAAATCACGCATGCCCAGAATTGCAGAAAGTTGTTAGAAGTCTTTAGGAAGTCACTATAAATTATTGGGAAGTCGGAGCAAGTCTCAGGAAGTCTCAGGAAATCTCAGGAAGTCGTAAGAAGTCTTAGGAAATCTTTGAGAAGTCCGGGAAGTTTTTGAAAATTATAGGAAGTCTTAGGAAATCTTTCGAAATATTGCAAAAGACTTCCGATTTTGAAGGAGACGACGCACCCAAAACCTATTGCAGGACCCCTCGCGTATAATACTATTCTAGCGCTTGAGCTGTGAATAGTATAAAAAAATCATTGATTTTAAGACGTTTTTTGGCGATTTTGGGAAATTCTTAACTACTGTATAATACTATTCTAGCGCTTGCGCTGTGAATAGTATAATAAAATGTTATTAAGTTTATTATATTATTTTATGAACTGTAGGCTATAGCTATAAAATTATGGAACAAGAGAAAATAGTTTTTGTTTACTGATGCATAATACTAAAATAGATTTACACTTCATTTATAGACCTTACTTTACCTTTATTTTTGATAATAAAACCTCTACACAATAAAAAACAAACATTATACTTTAAACCTTAAATTAGCCAATATCGTTTTATTATCTGAATAAAATTGTTATTTCTACGTAATAAAATATTCCACTTACACATTTACAATACCTAGACATACATACCTATACCTATACACTAAAGATAATTTTATTCCACAATAAATTAATGAAATGCGCAAACTTTATAAAACATTCAACCTGGAAAGGGTTGCAACTGAATTACCGGGTATCTGTACCAAAATTTTAAGAGAAATTGCAAAATTAAAATTTTACAGTAGATAGTTTACTGTAAATTACATTTTTGCTGTAACTTTGGTCTTTAAAAAGGCAAAGAAGGGTATCGTTTTAAATAGGAGTTTTGGGCTAAATAAGAAAAATATGCTTTTGTTCAAAAAATTGCAAAATGATGAAAAGAAATAATAAAAAACTGTGTTGTTTGTTAATAAAGAACAAAATGAGAAAACAAATTAAAAACTCAGGAATTATTTGTTATCGTAAACCCGACACCATCGCATTATTCCTGCGCTAAATGTGATATTATATTGAAAAAAGCAATCTAAAAAACAACATAAATACCTACATTTAGGTAGAATGTATAATAAAAACACTACAATATTAATTTAACATGTTTTAACATTAAATTACTTGTCTTGGGTAACACTGTCCCATGGAACTACATGTTTTGGGCTATCGTAGAAACTGCTGGTTTGCTCACAACGTTATTATAGAATAAATACCTCAAAAATAACTCCATAATCGTACTGAAACATAAGAAACTAGTCACATAAGTCCAGCCTAATTACACATAGATTACAGTATATTGAATCCGTGAAAAATAATAAAACACAACAAAATATTTTAATATTATAGTCAAGAGCAGTGAACACAACACAGACCGTTTCCTTAGGCCCCACTGTAGTAGTTTACGTGCAAAGTTAGCGATTTAGCACAAAATGCGATACCCTCCTTTTGCCAATTTCATACAATAATTTTAAAATAATTTTGTAATTTTTCTATAAGTAAAAAATTCTGTTTAAATCATATGAAGTTTAGAATCGATGCTCAATATTACTTTTTAATTTTACCCCACGTTTTACGTTGCTCATCACCGATAAGTCGTCAGTTCACCACTTATCGTCACGCTCTCATATAAAATTTATTAAACCTTTTTAGTTTTTATTTCAAAATCTTGTTTTCTACTAAAAGGGTGCCCCAGTAAAAAAAAACCTGTTAAGCAATATAATTTTAGCATTTAAATATTTATTTACTTGGTTTTTGCAACAACATAATATGTAGGTATTACTCTTCAAAACCCACATATCAGAAAACGTTAATATATAAGTTATTATGGTATTATTGGAAGTGTTTTTCAGATCTGGCCCCATATTGCGTAATCATAAAAAGCTCAATAAAAAGGCCAACATCATGCCCTCTCTTTGCATATATAAAATTAATAAATATAGGGGATTTTTAATCTATTAAAAGCCAATCAATAAGAGGTGTGCTCAGTCCTGACGTGTTTTTCGTCACCGGTGCCGAAAAAAATAGCCCACCCCCCTCGAGGCACCTAATAGAGATCCGTATCGGCGATAGCCACGCGCCTAGGAGATTTACGTTGGCAATTCGGTTACCGGAGACCCGGGCACGGAATGTGTCCTTTGGCGCCCGCCTTACCTCCACAGACTTGTTTTTCTCCCATTTTATGGCGAATTTACAGTCGACCGTACTCGGAAATACACTTAAAACTTAATTGACTTGGCTAGTTTCGAGACAATTTCATTCCATCACCGTTGTTATTTTTATATCGACGTTATTATCCTACCGATTATTACACTGTGCGACAAAATCGAGGTTGATCTTTTAGGCAAGAGATCTGTCAGCGTCATTCGAAAATATAGGTCTAATCAGTCTTTTTAAATAAAATAGAAGTTAGCAAAAATAATAAAGTAAAGATTTTCAACACTGTCTTTGTTCCAATTCTAATATATGGTAGTGAATCATGGGTTTTAAATAAAAAACTAAGGTCAAAAATCACGGCTGCTGAAATGATGATTTTAAGAAGAATAGAGGGCGTAACAAGAATGGATAAAATCAGAAACGAAGAAATAAGAAAACGACTAGGAGTACTTCCAATTTTGGATAGGATAGAAGAGAAGCAACTTAGTTGGTTTGGACATCTTGTCCGAATGGACGAAGGAAACTTGGTAAAGGAAATTTGGGAAGCTGGATAGGATGCGAAAAATACAACTGGGAGACCTAGAAGAAAATGGAATCAGGAAATAGGGAAAATTTTAAATAAAAGGCGTACTACATGGAGGGATGCAAAAGAACTGGCGAAGGATAGAAATATATTGAAAATTTTTTCAAAGGCAAAACAAAACCCGACACCTAACGGTACCATGGGTTAACGGATAACTAACTAACTATAGACAAAGAACATAGATGAGCTGTCATCTCAAGGTCATATACAAATTTACGATCCGCCATTTTGATTAAAGCTAAACCGAGAAATTTAAATTAATGGCTAAAATGTACATAAACGACATAACCTCACTTAAAAAAAAATATATCATCTACTGTAGAGATAAATCATGCTCATAAAAAGGTTACATAGGAATTTGTGCAGTGCAATGAAGATAATAATTTTTCATTTATAATACTGTGTAGGACTGTCCTACTAGGACATACACTCCAGTGTGTAGTCATGTCATTTATTTATACTCGTACATCATGTAAGCATGAAAAAACCTAAAACATTTTAACTAAAAACTGTTAAACTAAGCCAGAATTTAGAAACCAGGTACATTGCACGCTTTTAAAATATCTGCTATGGTAGATTTTACAATTTTTTTTCAATCTTCTTTCACTCGATATGTCTTGTGAGTCGACTGATCATAAAAACATATACCTAATTAGATTTAACTAGAAAACAAAAAATATAAAGACAAAACAAAAATATTAAAAAAATGAGGTTATGTTAACTTCAAGTTTCATGTTAGAGGTGTGTGCAAAGACTTATATTTTTATATTCAAATTACTGTTAAAAATAATTTTTTCTATGTAAAGTATAATATATTTATTTAGTTTTTTTCATATATATACATATATAACCAATTGTGGCAACAAAACAACGACAAAAAGAAACTTTTACTGAGTACTGAAGTGAGATGAAAAGTCACATCTCTAACAAAGAAAATAATGTTACACAGTGTTACTAACATAAAATATATGTTTTTTTACTTTATGTTGGACATTTAGAATCAAAATGGAGGACGCATTTAGTCGGGACGCAGAAGTATGCGCAGACGGTCAAAAATCATTCTAGTTTGTTATTTTGTCTATGGGTCTAATATAGTCGCTACTTTAGGTCATTTAAGCGATTTTTTTTAATTTTAAGTTTTCAGATCACGCTAATATACAAGTACCATTTTTCAAGTTAGCGTTTCATAACTTTGGGAGGTGAATTCCTATCAAAAGACAAGAAAAAAAGTTCATATAAACTTATGTACAAAAATGCTTCGTAAGGGAGCTACGGTCCTTCAGTGACAGACCCGCAAATTAGATTTTCGTACAATATATCAGGAACCCTTTGAGCTACAGAAATAAGTTTATGCATGTGTTTTTATAACAAGGCCCATTAATATATACTATTTCATGTGGTAATTTTAGCAAGGGTGGGGCAAACGGGAAGGCCCAAGCACTTTTTTGCCAACATTTTATTTCAGCCTAACTTTTTTGCTAAGTGAAAACCCTTGGGAACTCAACTAAAGTGGTCCTAAATTAACGACTGAAGTTGACAGATCTCTTGGCTGAATTTTCTGTTGCACAGTGTTATTGTTGAAATGAATTGTCATAATCCATTAGTAATGGACCACTACTTTTAGTAATTTACCAAACCGCTAATAAATACAAAATATGATTTTATAAGAATAGTTACCTATTTATGGTACCTACTAGTGAGTTAAGAACCCTGCTTTTTTAAACAGCTTTAGGCAAAGATAAATGCAGGACTCTGTTCTCGTCAAAATCTGTTTATTTATAGTCTACTCGTTTATTTAAAACCAGATTAGAAAACAATGCATCAATGAGATTTTTTTAAATCCATTATTTTTTTTTTGTTTTAGGTTAAAACGGTCGATATATTTAATTAAAATCAAAATTATATAGTCCGTTCTGTTCTGTAGTTCTGAGCACTGAGCCGAAAATAGCTCCGCCGGTTTTTAATAAATTATTTATAAATGTAGTGTTTCATGTAAAATAAACGTATTATAAACAATGTTAACTAAGTGTTAATTATATGAACGTTTTTGTGCCATTGATAATGTGTGTATAAACATTTTACCAACCGTCGTGCATTTGTTTGCCAAGATTGGTTGCTTTATAATGTTTTTCTGCATTAATAATGTTTTATTAAAGTGTTGAATTTAAACCAAAGATATTTGTATTATTTTCGAGTCAAAAGATGTTGGGTCGGTCAAGTTAGCCCCCCCAGTTAAAACTTAGGGTCGAAAAATACGTAGGTAGTTTGCACAAAACTTGCACAACCTTGCACAACCAAAAAAAAAGCTTGCGCACTAACCATTGGTTAATTATATGAAAAAAACTGTGGGGGGGGGGGCTAACTTGACCTTAGCCCCCCCCCCACTAAAAAAGTTAAAAATTTTCACTACAATCTAATAGTAAATAGCTTGCACAAGCTTGCACAACCAAAATAAAAACTTGCGCACCCTTAACAAGAGCGGTGAGGGGTAAATAATGTTTACCGTCAGCCCCCCCCCCCCAGAACTAAAATTGACCAAAAAATGTTCTAGTATGTTAAAAAAAAGCTTGCACAACCTTACACAACCAAAATAAAAGCTTGCGCACCCTTAACAAGAGCGGTAACGGGTAAATAATGTTTACCGTCAGCCCCCCCCAGAACGAAAATTGACCGAAAAATGTTGTAGTATATTAAAAAAAAGCTTGCACAACCTTGCTCAACCAAAATAAAAGCTTGCGCACCCTTAACAAGAGCGGTGAGGGGTAAATAATGTTTACCATCACCCCCCCCCCCCAGAACTAAAATTGACCGAAAAATGTTATAGTGTATTAAAAAAACTTGCACAACCAAAATAAAATCTTGCGCACCCTTAACAAGACCGGTGAGGGGTAAATAATGTTTAACGTCAGCCCCTCCACCCCCAGAACTAAATTTGACTAAAAACTGTTGTAGTATATTAAAAAAAGCTTGCACATCCAAAATAAAAGCATGCGCACCCTTAACAAGAGCGGTAACGGGTAAATAATGTTTACTGTAAGCCTCCCCAGAACAAAAATGACCAAAAAATGTTGTAGTATATTAAAAAAAGCTTGCACAACCTTGCACAACCAAAATAAAAGCTTGCGCACCCTTAACAAGAGCGGTGAGGGATAAATAATGTTTACCATCAGCCCCCCCCCCCCCCAGAACTAAATTTGTCTAAAAACTATTGTAGTATATTAAAAAAAGCTTGCACAACCAAAATAAAAGCTTGAGCACCCTTAACAAGAGCAGTGGGGAGTAAATAATGTTTACCGTCAGCCCCCCCAGAACTAAAATTGACCAAACAATGTTGTAGTATATTAAAAAAAAGCTTGCACATCTTTGAACAACCAAAATAAAACCTTGCGCACCCTGAAAAAGAGCAGTGGGGAGTAAATAATGTTTACGGTCAGTCCCCCCAGAACTAAAATTGACAAAAAAATGTTGTAGTATATTAAAAAAAAGCTTGCACAACCTTTCACAACCCAAATAAAACCTTGAGCACCCTTTCACAACCCAAATAAAACCTTGCGCACCCTTAACAAGAGTGGTGAGTGGTAAATAATGTTTACCGTCAGCCCCCCCAGAACTAAAATTGACCAAAAATTGTTGTAGTATAAAATAAAAGCAAATGCACTTTTTAAGTAGCCTACAATATTTTTTTACGTAAATCAATAATTTGTTGGCGGCAGTGGGTAGGTACTTAATTAAAAGTTTTTTTATTAAAAAGTTCTTTCTAATAAAATTTTCATTTTATTTATTTTGTTGTTGAAGATAAAAAATACACTGCCCAGTAAAAGAGCTTTCCCATTTTTCACCTCCGCGCGTGAAATGGATTTTTTATTATCAGATTCAATTTTAGCAACCTTGAAAACCCCAATATACCAATTTTAAAGATGGACCTTATTAAGTTTAGTTTACATGCAAAACCACGTTTCTGTAACTGAAAGGGTTCCTGAGTTAATAAATAAAAACCGAATTTTTTACCCACTTTCAAAGGGGCGTATCTCCCTTAGGACGCATTTTAGACAAAATGTTTATATGAACTTTTTTGATTGTTTTGGTGAGTACAATATGGCTATGTGTAGCCAGCCCACCTTTTTTGTTACACCCTGTATACAGTAAAACAAAATAAAACATTAAATTTAAAAATACATTTTTTATGATTTTTTTTGCCTTAGGGTGACCACTATACCCCGGTCTCCCCTATATGGCTTTTTAAGGCTGTTGAAATTGAATCTGATGATAATTTTTTTAACTCCACCCCCGCGGGGGTGAGCGGTAAAATTTTTTAAATATTTTCGTCAAAATTACTATATACTATATATATTAGTATATGTAGGGGTTTTTGGGGTCGACGAATATGAATCTAATATTTTTTTTTCAAATTTCACCCCCTGAGTGGGAGGGTAGTTTTTGTAAAAATTGTTATATTGGGGTTTTTGAGGTTTCTGAAAGTGAATCTGATAATGAAAAAATTCTGCACCCCCTGAGGGGCGGGGGTAGTTTTTTTGAAAATTGATATATTCGGGTTTTTGAGGTCGCTAAAGCAGAATCTTAAAATATATTTTTTTCTTAATACACCCCCTGAGGGGCGGGGGGTAGTTATCGTAAAATTGGTATATTGGGGATTTCAAGGTTGCTAAAATTGAATCTGATAATAAAAAATCCATTTCACGCGCGAAGGTGAAAAATGGGAAAGCTCTTTTACTGGGCAGTATATTTTTTATCTTCAACAACAAAATAAATAAAATAAAAATTTTATTAGAAAGAACTTTTTAATAAAAAAACTTTTAAGTTACTAAAAAAAATAAATTAAGTACCGATCCACTGCCGCCAACAAATTATTGATTTACGTAAAAAAAGTATTGTAGGCTACTTAAAAAGTGCATTTGCTTTTATTTTATACTACAACATTTTTTGGTCAATTTTAGTTCTGGGGGGGCTGACGGTAAACATTATTTACCACTCACCCCTCTTGTTAATTTTACGCAAGGTTTTATTTTGGTTGTGCAAGCTTTTTTTTTTAATATACTACGACATTTTTTTGTCAATTTTAGTTCTGGGGGGCTGACATTATTTACTCCCCACTGCTCTTGTTCATGGTGCGCAAGCTTTTATTTTGGTTGTTCAAAGATGTGCGAGCTTTTTTTTAATATAATACAACATTGTTTGGTCAATTTTAGTTCTGGGGGGGCTGACGGTAAACATTATTTACCCCTCACCGCTCTTGTTAAGGGTCGCAAGCTTTTATTTTGGTTGTGCAAGGTTGTGCAAGCTTTTTTTTAATATACTACAACATTTTTTCGGTCAATGTTAGTTCTGGGGGGGGCTGACGGTAAACATTATTTACCCCTCACCGCTCTTGTTAAGGGTGCGCAAGCTTTTATTTTGGTTGTGCAAGCTTATTAGATTGTAGTGAAAAATTTAAACTTTTTTACTGGGGGGGGGCTAAGGTCAAGTTAGCCCCCCCACGGTTTTTTTCATATAATTAACCAATGGTTAGTGCGCAAGCTTTTTTTCTGGTTGTGCAAGGTTGTGCAAGTTGTGTGCAAACTACCTATGTATTTTTCGACCCTAAGTTTTAACTGGGGGGGGCTAACTTGACCGACCCAAAGATGTTGATTATTTATTTTGATTTGTTCGAGGATATCTTGTGTTTGCATTTACTTTTAAAACTTCTAACAAAGTGACTTTTTTTATTTGTTATAATAAAACAATGATTGAGGGTTACATCAGCTTTAAAACCAAAAAAAAATAAATTGTCGCCATTTTAACCTTGGTTGTAAATTTGGCAACCTGAAAAGTGAGATAAAAGAGCAAGGTAAGTTAGTGCTAGAGCTAAAATCGATTTCTGGAACCTTCAGGAGTTCTTAGTTTTTTTTTAATTACCCTATTTTTGAGTAACCCTGTATATAATTAGTAATGAGTTTTATTATGACTATGTCAAATAATGTCAAAATTGTTAACTAAATCTAACCAGAATTTATAAACCATATTGAATTTTAAAAATCATCATATATTTCAAACGACAGTTAATTTAAGTTTAAGGTTGTGTCGCTTTTTTGTCCTCCAACTGCATACACAAATATATGAATTTTATTATGAAGCTGAAGTTTGCAACGTTTTTTTGCAACGAAAATTCAAATAGTATATTAAAGCACTTATTCTATAACACGTTTTTAGCGCACTAGTACTTTAGAAAACTCGCCGCAAGCGGATTGTTTTCTAAACTTGTACTCGTCCGCTAAAAACGTATGTTACGAACTAGTACTTTAATATACCATTTGAATTTTCGTTGCAAAAAAACGTTGCAAACTTCAGCTTCATATTTTATTTATGATTAATATCTATCGATTATAATATAATACATAATATTATTATGTATTATATTCTATGTATGAGATAATATGAACGACTTCTGATAGTTCTAAGTTGGATTATCTTGTGTTAGTGATAAATGCAGACTCTGCATTGCAGAGCAACATTTTTAAATCGATTTTATAAATAGTACCTATATATAACTCGAGCAATAGTATTAATCATTATTTTTAGTCTCAAAATATAATACAACAAATAATTATTTTTTAATTTGAACCTTTTAAACACACACCAAAGCACCATAGCCCACAATATAAATTTCCGACGCTTATCTCGGCTATATATTTTCCTCTGAAGACGACTATTATTTTTTATGATATATGTCGATATGCCAGATGCCACGGCGCAAAAAGCCACTTGATCTTTAATGATAATGCTCCCATACATCTGGATACTATTTTTATATTATAATTAATGTATTGAACTCAAAATGAGAACACGGAAAGACTACGAAATTAAGAAATTAACATAAATTAAAATTTGAAATCTTTATTTATTTTTAATTAATAGATTTTTAAAATAGTTTAGTATAGTATATTAGTTCGGCATTAATTCCTAATCTAATTTAAATATTTACGTCATTAGTATTATACAAATCTACAACAGGGCCCAAAACAGTACCTTAAGGTATTTACTGTGTATGTTAAATCGGCACAGAATCTGAGTAAAAAATGGTATCAAGGAAGATATGTTTAGTTGTTTAAAAATGACTTTTATTATTTTTTTTATTATCCATTGTGCCTTTGGTTATTTTTGACATTTAGGTTATATTGACTGGTATTTTGAGCCTTAATAGTTTTTTATATACCAAGGGACTAAACTGGCTGTTTTAGTCCCGCTGCATTAGTGTTTCCTGAGCTAGCGTAGCTAGCGAGGGAAACAGAAATGCAAGGGACCAAACATAATTTAGGTAGGTAGATAAAATAAAAGTTAAAAACCACGCGTCTAAAATCGGTTGTTTTATTTTCGTAATTTAATCAAGATGCCTGTAAATTGCGAAAAGTCAGTTTCATGGCTATCGCGATTTCAATTGTTTTTTAATATGGTTGAGACAAACGTCAAAAAAATGGACGAAGATGATAAATTTTAAGTAATGTATAAATTGTTATAACAATATTATTTTTAAAGGTTTTCTTTGTTAAAATCAAATAAATTGGTTTGAATCGCTAATTTATTACAAAACACCACCAAACCTAATTTTTAAACCAGAAAAGCACATAGTAAGTATAATATTTTAATATTATCAAGGTTGCCGTGTTTTTTATTCCCTAGGGAGAAAAACGGCAAGTTTAGTCCCGAAAATGAAAGCGTAAAATTAGGTTTTAGTCTTGGTCGTGCAAAAAAATAATTATACCCTATTTCATTTCATTATTAGTAACGAAAGTCAGTATAAGCCGTCGTTTGCCTCTACTATAGTAGAGGCTAGTATACTAGCCCACACAAGTCCTGGACTTAGGGGATGCTTAATTAAGTAGAATAGTACGAGGTTAAACAAACATGTAATGTAAGTAGATCTTCTGGTAGAAAACAGCATTATGAGTAAATTTGAAGTATCGTATAAATATGTCTTAAAAAAATAGTTTATAGTTGTATGTCATATCATTTAGATAGAATATAAACTTTTGCAATTATATTATAATTATTAATAAAAATGTGATAAAATGTATGTTCTGAGGCTTTGCCAAATATAAAGAAGAAAAGTGGCAAAAATTTTCCAACAGAATTTTAAAGCATGATTGGAAAATACCTTAGAAGTCTATGTAAATTTACCTCTTAAATGAATATCATTTTTAGAATGTCAGGTACCTATACCGATTTTTGTTGAATTTAAAATAAAATAGTTAAGAATGAAATGATTTAAATAAGTGGTCTTTAAGGTACCAAAAAAATATTTACAGTAAGTATAAATCACCAACGTAAATTTTAAAACAGTGTTTCCTGAAAAATTTGAAAATATCGAGATAGGTAAATTTACCTCTTAGCCGACAATATGCTGTTAAATATCACTTATTTATCACTTATTTATCACTTATTTATTATAGCACTTTGTGCTAATATAACATTTATGGGAGCATTTTCACAAAGAATACGAAATTTATTTCTGACAGTGAAAAGAAAAAAATTATTTTGAAAAACTTCAAAATTGATATCATGATAGCAACCTTAGTCAAAACAACTTATATTAGCATTATTTATTTAAATTATAATAAAAGTAAGAGTTTTTTATTCATAATAAAATTTAACATTCATAAATTATATTTTTTAAATAAAATTATGGACCAGTATTATTTTTACTTGCGTTAAAAAATTCTGCCACTCGTTTACTATGAAACTTTTATTGAGAACTGTGTTACATTGCTTCATTTTAACAAAGCATTTGTAGATAAATGCTTAAGTTTTCCTTTTTATTACCTTTCTTGTTCTTTCTGTCATGTTCTTGTTTTTAAAAATTATTATCCCAAAATAATGTTTTTATTTATTTTTCTCCTATATTTTCTGTCATGTTCTTCTTGTTTTTAAAAATTATTAGACCCTACTTAAATTAATACTAATGCGAGCCGTACACTTTTCTTTTTTGTATTGTGTTTTTTGGGGAAAAGAAAACTAGTAACTCATGTGATTGTCACGTAGATATGTTACTAAAGACGCAAAAATAGATTATTCTATAAAAAAATTTTAGTTTTAAACTCTAAATATAGTTAATAATTATAGATATTGTTAGAAAACAAAAAACATAAATGAAAAAAAAAAAAAATTTCAAAAAAAAAATCAAAATTTGTTTTCTTTATTTTATTTTGGCGAAAAATTAGAAAAAAAATGATTTTTTTTTAAATGATAGTTTTTTCATTTTTTAAAAAAGTTTAACCTACCATAACATTTTGTTTTTGGTGGGATTACTTTCAAAAACAATAGGTGTCTTCTCCTCGTAGAAGTTAATTTTTCCTCAAGTCGATCGAATTATTCGTTTTTGAGTTATCATGAATTCACAAAATTCGTGACTTCGGACGGTCAAGGACAGACAGACAGACGGACCGGAAAAGTTGCTTATTTTTTCATGAAACAAATTTATATCCAATAATTTTTTGTCTGGACGATTTTTGAATAATTTTTAAAATTCGAAACTCCCATATAACCCTTACCCTCCAGGGTGTCACAATTATGACTTTACTTGTTTATTTTTTCTTTAAGACAATATTAATCCAAAATACTTTTATAGACTTTCTATCTAAGGAAGATTTATGCAAAATTTCAGCTTAATCTGATTAGGGTTTACGAAACCCCTATACGCCCCCTCTTATTTATATACGCCAGTTTTTAGGGGACTAAGCTCACCAAAACGTTTAAAATTTGTAGTATTATGGTTTTTGGGTCAAGAAACACTATGGAATAAAGTCTACCACTCTAAGAGGCACACAGAAAAATATTGGCCCCTAAAAGTCCCCTAAAACACGTTTTTTCCACATATCTTTTTTGTAGTTAGTTGGACAAAAAATAAAATTACATTATTTAATTTTTTTGAACATTTTTGCACGAATACAAGGCTTTCCGAAATTTTAAAAAATTTAAAATGGGAAAGCAAAATAGGCTCATACATTGAGAATGTATGTACAATGTACAATATGGGTCTATTCATAAGTTACGTAACACTCTGGAGGGAGACCCCTCATGTTGTGTGTTGAGTTAAATGAAAAAAGCGTTAGGTTCAAAATAGTTAAAAAAGGTTTTACATAATATATGGACAGCCCCTGTGTACTATTTGTATCTATACTTACCTAAAAAATATTTAAAAAATCAATATCATAAGAGATTCTATTAATAATATTTATATTCATTTAAATGCTGGACTATCAAACAGCAGTTTTTATGCTTTGACTTTCAAAACGCAGTTTTGAATTTTTTTAATATGCAATTTTTTTAATAATTAGTGAAACTGATTTAATTCGCCAATGTAATTTAACTATTCTCTCTAAAATAGATAATACCTGATGTTCATTGGTACTATAAAAGCTGTTATAGTTCCTAAATTAATACTTGGTTGATATCTCGAAATGTGTTATTTGTCAAAAACTGCGTTTTGAAAGTCACCTCCTCAAATATAAAAAAAAACAAAATTAAATCGCAAAATTATCATTAGGTAGTTTAGTCTCGGGAGGGCAAGGGTTAATACTATTCTACCGCAGGCGCTGTGAATAGTATAATAAGAAACTTCTCTCGCTCATTCAAGACGGCTAGTTATCTTCGCAGTGAATTTATAATTATGGTTGTTGACTTTATCAAAAAAAATCGAAGTTTTGTAAAAATGTTTGATAGTTCGACTAAATAAGCATGCTCATAAAAATTATAACTTCTAACCTCCATGTGTTTAAATATTCTTAGTATAACGACCGAAAATAAGTAAATACTGGCAAAGTTTACACAAAAACCACAATAATAAACATCCAATATTCCACTATCATAAAACAAATATTAAGGCTTATTGTTTTCGTGTCAAAATTTTCAAATAACAAAACAATATCGATAGCCAAGGATAGGCAGATCTTATCGTGGGCAAATAAACTAGTAAACTGTCAAAGAGCTGGCGCCTGGAACGAAATATTATACCTGGATGCGAACAGGTAATTTTAATTTGTGTAACCGGAAGTGAATGAATTGACAGCAGCCAAAGTTATAACGTCCATTTAACCATTTTACCTGAATTAGTCATAGATGCTAAATTGCACAATTAGTTAAGTTGGAGCATGTCCAACCCTCTGTCATGCCAAAAAGATAACAATCTTCATTCATAAAGAGAAAACCAGTTAATTTTAAGAAAGGCAGCAAATATTGCCACATTTAATTCTAGTGTATTCAATTTTTATTCCAATGAGCCACAACTTGTTAAAATTAATAGTAATTATATACCAACGTAAAGAAGACATTTTTTATAGCCGAGCATATTAAATCCCGAGCTGCATAGCAGCAAGGGATTTAAGAGTGCGAGGCTATAATAGTCTTCTCTACCGTAGTTTATATATTAGTTTTTTCACTACTAGCACTATTTAACTATTTTTATTCAAATAATAAAATAAATTATGAATAGAAATTATATTTCTTGAAATTTTCATAAAAATCAAGTAGCCTTGATCAATGACATTTGCTCAAATAAATACTTTGAACTGACGTTTAAAAATTTAGTTTTTTTTAATTGTTTTCATAATATTTAGATAATTATTGTTTGTATTAATTATATTTAATAAATAAAAAGTCATTTAAAGCTATTGTGAGTTTAATTAGTAAAAATGGAGCTCTCTATAACTAGAATTATTAAACAAAATACGTCTACCCTATCTCTATCTCATTTGTGCTACACTTTCCAGCCAACCAAATAAATACTGTATTTGTTTTTCATACAACAAATACAGCATTTATTTGGTTGGCCGGAAAGTGTAGCACTGAGCGGTACACTCATATGATTTAAAAGAAAACCAATATGTTTTTGCTCCGACGGTAATTAAAATAATTTCTTATTGATTTTACAAGATGGGATTTTTCTGAGTGTACGAACGAACATGTCTTCTATCCTTTTTGGGTAGAACTTTTGTCCCTGTCTAATCTAACGGGAGAAAACGCCATTGCACAAAGAACTGAAACATCTAAATCAATTGTTTATAGTCTTACAAACTTACAAACAAAAAAGTTTTGGAGAAAAAATACCGAATTTTAACAACTTTCAAACGGACTTAGGGAGCTACTACGCATTTTTAGACATACATAGGTATGTTTATAGGAACTTTTTGTCATACTTTCTGATGTAGAATCACCCCGTAAAATTTCGGACCCTATATCAAATACACCCTTTATATGAAAATTAATTCGGTAAACTAGAAAAAATAGAATAATAAAAACAAATCACTGAAATCACATAAAAATGCAAAATTTCGCCCAATTTATAAATATTTTTGACTATAGCTTCGACAAATGGGCAGGGCGGTTCGCAATATTTTATGGCCATGTACCCTAATTATATTAGAATAAATAGCCATAAAATTTTTATGATAAAATGAAAACGAAGATAGGAATAATCACTAAATATAATTTAGGAACCTCGAAAAAATGCGGAATTTTGGCCAATTTTTAAATATTTTTGACCATAGCTCCTACAAATGTTTGAAATATTTTATGGGCATATATTCACACTATATACAAGTAAAAAATAACAAAATAAAAAAAAATAATACGAGACAGGGTATTTTGGGAAAATTACTAAACATAATTTAGAAACCTCGAAAAGTGCAAAATTTTGACCAAATTTTACACATTTTGGACCATATATCGCACAAATGGGTCGGGCCGTTCGCAATATTTTATAGGCATATACTCCCACTATATACGTGTAAAAAGCCACAATAAAAAAAAATCGAAGATGGGGTATTTTGGGAATAGCGTTTTTTATAATTTGTAGGTTATGTTGTAGGGTCCTCCATCTTGGTATAACCAGAATGATTGAAACATACTTTTTCTCTATTAGAATTTAATACTCTCTCAAACGCCGTTTAAATGAAATTTCTATCTTTTATAGATATCGAGTTACTTCAGTTTTAGTGAATCGTGTTTTCTGGTTTTGAATAATTTCAAAAAATGGCCCACCCTAATACCTCTACAACCAGATTTTTGAGAAAAATCCCGGTAATGTGGCTAATATAACCTTATTTTATGGCCGTATGCAAAATTTGAGCCAAATCGGAGAGATGAAATTCGTGACCTGCGTTGACTTGAAAAAGAAAGCTCCATATATAAATGTGGTAATCTTGACTTCAGGTCACAGTAAAGTGGAGTTAATCCATCCCCGAAATCTTTTTGTTATTTCTATCTTGACTAACAATAAACTTCTTACTGTGTAATGATCTTTGCGCAAGCGCTAACTTGTTATCTTTAAACTTAAACTTAACAAAAACTTATCTTCAAGTTGTAGGTTTCAAATTAAATTCATCAACATTTTTTGCAATATTATTCAGTGTTCATATTACCAATTTAAGGTTTTTTTTGACTCTATGCTTTTGTATGCATATTATACAATGTTCATCCCTTCAAATTGCATTTTATTAGCATTATGTACTAATATTACGCACTAATTCTCCAAAACAGAAAAATTACAAACTTAAAAAAAAGAAGACAGTTAAAACTGTTCTTACCACAGAAACTGCGAAAGTTTATGGCGCCATCTAGTCACGGAATTTCTAATTAAGTATTAATTTATTGATTTATTTTAATTTAAGGGGCTGTTCATACATATATTATCTCACAGAAAATATGACAGTTTGTGACAGGGGGGAGGGGGTCTAGGAAAATTTTACGTAACGGACGAGGATCCGCTCAAATGTTAGTAAATGTGACAGCTTGTGACACAGGGGGGGGGGAGAGGATCAATTTTTTTGAAAAATTTACGTAATTAATAGACAGCCCCTTAGGAGATTATAAGGTGACACTATATAGGGGAGACTGCTGTACCTTGATCATAGTGTACCTTGGACCACCCTTCAGTTTCTTGACAGATGCTGCTATCTACGTGACAAAACTGTACAATGTTTACTCAGTAGAGTACAGGCAAGCAGGAGAGTGGTTGTGCATGTGTTTGTTTTCGAGTAAAATAGAAATACAATTTTTTAGCTCAAAAAGTAACAACTTTTGGTTTTACTGTTTATTTTTTACGATTGTGTTTTGTGTTTTAAATCAAATTCTACCTAAATCACTGCTTATTGGTGAGTAATTTGTTATGTCATATTTCAGTTTTAAACATAACCTAGAATGGTAAGAAGGTTACATTTGGAAAAACGCACCACCATGTATCAATGGATCAAAACAACGTCCTGTATCACTGATAAATGGTCATAGGTAGACTTTTATAGCTTTAATGTTAAATGATTTAGTTAACCAATTTGAGTAAAAGTTAATTTACATACCCAATTTTTCTATTGCCTATTAATTTAAGGTTATTAATTGCATATTGTAACTTCTTGTACAGATGTAATAAAATTAAAATTAGGGCATACTTTAACACAATATAGCAATCCTATTTTTTTTTAATGAAACAATAACACAAATTTCTGTATAAAAATGTTGTTTTTAATACATATATCTTCCTTCTAGGTACATAATGTTGATGATCCAAGGAACACTGGGATGTAATCAATGGTATGTACATTAAGGTCTTGTACCATTGATCACATTACAATAAAATATAAATATATATTTTTTCTATAACTGTTTAATATTTAAATTCTCAAAAAATAAATAGTGTGTAGGAATAATGTTGTTATCAGAAGAGACTCTTTCCATAGTTATATTTTAAAAAATGGCTTTTTAAAAAATATAAAAGTAAATTGTGATCCAAGGTACAACAGTCTCCCCTAATATCTGAATAAAAAACTAACCCCTGATTTTAGTTAGTTTAGTGGTAATAATTGTACAAACTAACCTTAAATGTATTATAACTGGTCCACTTTAATGCTTTTGTGCAATAAGCGCAACGCCGAAATTCTTGCTTTAATTAATCCACTATACTAAACCTTTAAAATAATTGATATAGTTATCCGAATGAAACAAAGTCTCCGACAACAGGGGGAGGAATCATTCGCGCTCTCTTCTTTCCGTCAAAAGCGTTATAAGGCGTGCGTGCCTGCAACGGACCTCCCACTTGCATACACATTCCAAACATATTTCCCGTACCCACAGATCCGTGCATCAAAATATACAAAGAATATATTTTTAACGAATCTTGATTAATCTATTATTTATAAAGAGAAAATCAATTAAGTTAATTAAATAAAACTAAAAATACAAATTTGTCCCAATTATTTATAAAAAAAATCTACCAAATTCTTAGCATTCCTTAGTATCATTACTAAAAAGAGATAAATAAATTTTTTATTTAGTACTCATAAGCAGAACTCGGGTCAAGGTATTCATTCGCCGGGACTCGAATTTGAAAAACTATCTTTAAAGTTAATAGAGGCATTAAACTATATTTTACTAACTAAACGTTCATTTAGACACTGTTATTTCATGGAACAAAAAACAAGCCGTGAAGATATGTAGGTAATGCTACGCATTTCATTATATACTATTCACAGTAAATGGTATATTGCATTTTTCCAATAAAAAAAATGACAAGTTTATTTTAATCTTTTTAAAAAACACGAAAAAAAAAATATGAAAAAAAAAATATCAATAAAGTAAAATTAATGGATTTCCAACTATTTTTTATGTGCTAAATTCGTCTTTGTACGACTGTAACTTTAAATTAAAGAAATCTAGATATTTTTATTATGAATTTAGTATCATCATCAAGTTAGTTTAACCTCATACTATTCTACTTAATTAACCATCCCATAAGTCCAGGACTTGTTGGGCTAGTAGTAGAGGGAACCACCGGCTTATATTGACTTTCGAACCAAGGGTGTCCGTTTCACTTATCGCCTTTGCTAAATTCCAATTATTAACTAAAAAAGGCAAATCGGCGCCAGTGAGAATGGAACTCACGCTAGTAGGCTTGCTATGTACACACGCTAGCCACTACACTGTGCCTCCCATACGGTACCTATTTAATTTAAAAAATAGATTTTTGATAAATTTGATACACCCACGACTGGGCTTTTTTTATTTTCTTTATCAATTATTTTTTCGTAGTTGGGCTTTTTGGCACCTCGGCTTTTTGGCATCTCGTTTAAATATTCCTGTTAAGCTACGCCATATGTACACCAAAGAAAGAAATTTTGAGCCAATGATCGCTTTTACTGGATCATATTCGTATTCGTATTCATATTCATTTGGATCATATTGATATTGATATTAATATTGATATTGATATTGATAGTGATAGTGATAGTGATAGTGATATTGATATTGATATTGATATTGATATTGATATTGATATTGATATTGATATTGATATTGATATTGATATTGATATTGATATTGATATTGATATTGATATTGATATTGATACTGTCAACCCGCCCATCACCCCCCATACGGCTAAGTTAACTCTGGAGGGCCCTCTCTGTTTTACCCACTTAGAATAAACAGAGCTAAAATTTGATACCCGTACTTATCTCCCCTAACAATACAATTTTATAAAGAACTTTCACTTTCGGGTTTAGACCGTGTTAATGGATTTTCACTTTCCGACGTTTCGTCTCTTACTACTAGAGACATCTTCAGGGATTAATCTGAAACTAAGTTTCGAATCAACTTGTGTCACTATTTATGACGAGTTGTGGTTATTCACCCGTGACGAGCTTTTTCCTATCAAAGACTTCCATATTGCAGGTAAGTGGTAACCAGTGTCCCGATTGATATTGTTAGGATGCTTGATGATTTCTATCGATTCCCGTATCTTCCTTGGCATTTTTCTGTTTTCTGTTAATATTTGTTTTGTTTCAGACAAATTGATTTTATGACCTGTTTCATGTACATGTTCGGCTACTGCCGATAAGGAAATTTGTTTCTTTCTTATATTGCGCTCATGCTCTTGAAGTCTTGTAGAAATTTTTCTCTTAGTTTCACCTATGTAAACCGTACCACAGGAGCAGGGTATTTTATATACGCCTTCTGAACTCAGGGGTATTTTGTCTTTTGTTGAAGTCAAACATTGACCTAATTTTTGGTTGGACCGAAATATAGGCTTAATATTTGACTTTTTCAAAAGTTTACCTATTTTATCCGTGATACCGCTTACATAGGGAAGTATAACTTGTGTCTGTCTGTCATTGTCACTATTGTCCTGTTGTTTGGGTCTGGGATTTCTGTATTTGTATATGGTCTTATTAATGTCTTTTTTGGTATAACCGTTCATGGTCAAGGCTTTGGTTAGTTTAAGGAGTTCTGTGTCTAGGGAATTCTTGTCTGAAATCATGAAAGCCCTATGAACAAGTGAATTAACTACCGAGCGTTTTTGAGAGGGATGGTGATGTGAAAATGCGTTTAGGTATCTGTCAGTGTGGGTTTTCTTCCTGTATACCGAGTGTCCTATTGAGCCATTTTCCGTTTTGTAAACCAAAACGTCCAAAAAGGGAAGTGATCCGTTGTTCTCAATTTCCATCGTAAACCGTATAGATTTATGTTGGGAATTGAGGTGATTTAGAAAACCTTGAAGGCTTTCCATGCCATGGGGCCAAATAGCATAGACATCGTCTACGTATCTGCGCCAAATTTTAGGTTTTAATGGAAATGACTCAATAGCTTTTTCCTCGAAGTATTCCATGAAAGCATTGGCCGCAGGGGGTGATAATGGGGATCCCATTGCGGCGCCTGACACTTGTTCATAGAACTCTCCCTGTATCAGAAAATATGTAGATGTCAGACAAGCTTCAAATAATTTACATAACTTAGGGTCAAGATTTCCAGTTGTAAGTAGGTCTCGTATAATATTTATTGTATCGGGAACGGGAACGTTAGTAAATAGAGATTCTACGTCGAAACTAACCATTATGTCCGAGCTATTGAGTCATTTCCATTAAAACCTAAAATTTGGCGCAGATACGTAGACGATGTCTATGCTATTTGGCCTGCTAAATGTAATGTATAACTAAAAAAAAGAAAACTAGATATTTACATACATTTTCAAAAACTAGATTTTTAAAAGAAGGATTTTGGTATCGTTCTTTAAACAATCAAAAATTCCAAAACCTTTCTTTTAAAAATCTAGTTTTTGAAAATGTATGTAAATATCTTGTTTTCTATTTTTTAGTTATACATTACATTTAATTAATAGAATGGTTTTAACTTCAAAGACTGGTTTTTATATTATTTTATTTTATAACTTAATCTTTAAGATTGATATTACTCTTTAATTTTAGATACCCCGTTTTTTTACAGTGTACGGGTTCAGGTAAATTAATATTAAAATTTTTTGATAATTATAATTACTATGTATGTATGTAGGTAATTTCCTAGGAAACTCCGAACTCTTGTGTTTGTCTAAAACCGCCATGGTCGAAATACCTTTCATTCTTTATCCAATACAATGGGCACGTGTCATAAGAGTATATAATAACACAGTGGGGAATCCGAATAGGCCATGCCCAAAAATTATCCCCTCACAATATATTATTATGTCCGGTTATTCAATAAAAAAGGCTAGGTCTATTTAACGTATTGTTATGTGAAAATCTCGTGACTCGTAAATGGTAGATGGCTTGTCGCCATGTTGAATTTCTTTATTAATTAAATTACCACGTATGCGGCATGAAGGGAACTTTAACAATGCTAAATGGAATGGTTTACTAATACAATGAAGTCAAAGTGCTACAAAGATGAAATACACACTGTAAAAAATGTTACTTAAAAAATATACATATAGTTATTTATGTAACTTATTAGGTCTTTTAGCGAAAGGTAAAGGGGACGATTCTATATCACAAAACATGAAAAACCAGCATAGAAACAAAGGTCCGGAAACGAACCCCAATAGAGTTATGACACTTTAAAATTGGACTAAAAATAAGGTTTTTAATTATTATTTCTGGTACCCTTTGAACTAGAGCAATGTTTTTTTTAATCTATCCAGTGGCCTAGACAGACAAAATACAAAATGTGTGAGGCACACATTTTTGCCCCAAACTTTATGTGTACTTTTTTTTGTAAAAAATGGATTTCTTGAGTAAAAGTACATAAAAAATGTCATATAGTGTAACACTGTAGGAATAAACGTTTAAAAAAAATCAACTAAACAAAAAGTATCGTAACATTTTGTGACATTAAAAATTTTACTTTTTAAAAGGCTATTACTCCTTTAATATTAAAAGGTGTTTCAGTTAAGGATACTTTTTTGCTTAGTTTAAAATGAAGAATCGCCCTGCAGCATTAAATTTTATTGCTGTTTTTTTTGTTCCCCATTCAATATATCTATCTTCGAAAGGCCGTAGCTCCCTTAGGGCTTATTTCCGGATATATGTTCCTTTGTCGGTTTTTTATGTTTTGTTATTTTCCGTCAAAAGACTGAAAAAACCGTGTATACCGGGTAAGATTTATTTATGTCCACCTTGGGCGGAAGATTAAGATTAATCTATATTCAATACAAACTAAACTTTGGTGATTTATGTAATTTTATATTGGCTATAAAATGGCGGATTTAATTTTTTGTTTCACTTCCGGTTTCGCCGGAAGTGGCATAAATATGTTTTTTTTTAATGGAACACACTGTAATTTTTTACATTTTTAAATTCAGCCGAAAATTCTATGTGTAACAAACTCATTGTTTTTGTTTTTACTTTTTTATTCTTGCCTTGCTTTTACTTACTTAAGCTTAAAAAAATATATAAAACTAATATTAAAAAAAAATTGACCGGTGACAGCGAATTAGAGCTAAAAAAACGTATTTTTCCCCTGAACTCCCCTGAACTCCTATTATTATTTAATGTTCATGTAAACTTTATTTGTAGAGTATTGTTCCGCTATTTTTCTTATGCCAAACTTATGATATACTTTGAAAATTAAGTAAGTAAAAAGAAGGTAAATTATGTGTACCTATCTCGTTTTTATATGATAAACAGTGTTGAGCTTCCATAATATGTTGTATTAAATATAAAACCAAGAAAACCAAATGTAAATAAAAAACATATTTCCTGTTGACATACATATATAAATTTGTATGCTATTTTGTGTTTTGATTTTCTCAAAAATTCTCGGAATAAATAATAAAAATTAGAAAATATTAAATGAAGAATTCTTAGTTTAAACTTTATATTTTTCGGGATCGTAGGAAAAATAGTGTACATAACTCGTTTGAAAGTGTATTTCTTACACTCGTGGGGTTTCCTCACTCGTCTGACGGCTCGTTCGTAAACCTTCCCACTTGCGTGAAATATGTCACTTTCCACACTAGTTGTGTAATATACTATATACTCTGCTATGCAAAATATGTTTATTTATATACCCTGTAATATGTAAGTGGTTTAGTAATGTAAAAAGAATTAAATGTAGCATTCTGCGGAATCCAAGTCTTACTCTAATTAGGCATTGATCGTTCAATGCGAATTAAAATAAGAAACTGCGCTCATATTTTGATACACGGTACTGGAATGAAGAGAGAATGGAAGCCAAAAAAAAGTCCAAACGTTGCTAAGGATATCATCAGCTTTAAAGATCATTAGCGTAGAAAGGAAAATATATGAAGAGATAAAATACTTAATTCAAAAACCTAAGATTTTACGAAAAACAAAAAATGTAGCGTGCTTCATAAAACTGGCATAGAAACTCCACGATACTTAATTAATATCAGCTTTATAGTTACATTATACCATGCATTTTTTTTTTTTTTTTTTAATTCAAGTTATTTTGTTCATTTCAGATCTAAATTTAAATTTACTGTTTATGATTTATCGAGTTCTTCAGTTGTTCCGTATTTAAATAATTTTTGCTTTAGGTTCATTGGTTGTCATTTTAAAGCTATCGTGGTAGTTTTATTTTTTCTACAATAGGTCTTGTTATGCTAATCTGAAGTCAATAAAAAGACATATGGTCTCATAATATTAAATAACATGATGTATGACATCTACACCTTTTCTGTTAGCACAATAGTGCTTTCACCAGAGTGCTTCATAAAACTGGCATTGAGTTTCCACAATACTTATTCAAGATCATTTTCGCGAAGAACTATAGTTACGTTACACTATGCTTTTTTTATTCAATAATTTGGTTAATTTCAGATCTAAATTAAAATGCACTCTTGATGATTTCTTCAGTTGTTCCGTCTTTTAAATAACACAGGCCCACAAAAAAATAAAATTGGTCTGCACCATTGATAGGATCATGATATTCCTATGTATTTTTGCCCGCTGAAACCGAATCTGAACTCAGTTTAGTCCATACATGAATTTTTCTCCAAAGCCGCACTATGCTACCAAACGGGAAAAAAGTGACCAACATTATTTTATTGTATATTTCAACTATAGATGATTAGTATATACATAAAAAATATGTGTTTTTTTTTATTTTTTAATATTTTCCATTGAATAATTTAGTGTAAAAAGGAAAAAAAAAAACAGGAAATATTTAACCAAAATTTTATTGTGTATTTTAACTATAAATAATTAGTAAGATATAAAAAATATGTTTTTTTTTTTTAATTTTTTAGTACTTTCCCTTGGAGAATTTATTATTATTATTAAAATATTAAAAAATAAAAAAAAATATTTTTTATGTCTTACTAATCATTTAAAGTTAAAATAAACAATTAAATAATTTTGGTTACTTTTTTCCCGATTTTTTTCTTTTTACTCTAAATTCTTCAAATAAAAAATATTTAAAAAAAAATAAAAAAACATATTTTTTATGTATTTAAAGTTGAAATACACAATAAAATGGTTTTGGTCACTTTTTTCCCGTTTGGTAACAGAGTGCGGCTGTAGAGAAAAATCCAGATGTGTAGAGGCTAAACTGAGTTTAGATTCCGTTTCAGCGGGAAAAATACGTAGGAATATGATGCTCCTTTTATTTTTTTGTGGGCCTGTGTAATTTTTGCTCTAAGTCCATTAATTACCATTTTAGAGCTTTCGTGGTAGTTTTTTTCTACAATACGTCTTGTTTATAACAAGTTGTTGTGTTATTAATTGTTCGTCTAAAATCGATAGAAAAACATATTATGTTACTCACATCTTGCCTCCTCATAACATTAAATGGTATTAATGTATGATGTATGACATCTATACCTTTTCTGTTAAGTCTGAGTTTTTTCACCAAACTTTTGGTGCTTCAGAAAAGTGGCATAAAATATCCACACTACTTATTCAATATCAGTTTCGCGAAGAACTAATTAACATTAATAATTTAACATTATACTTGGTTTTTTTAACTATAATTTCGCCGTTCTTTCACACGATTATGGGGTATATTTTTGCAAGGGTGTCAATCCCATTGCCAATTTTTTTTCTTGATCGGGCCCCAAACTCGGTCCCCATCTATAAAAACATCATAACTTGTCAGAAAAGCTCCAATTTTTTAATTCTTGTTCAAAATTGTTATTATAAAATAAATTGATTTAAAATTTAGACAACCCTTATGAGTGACTATAATTTTATTTGTTTTGATTTTAATGCTGTGATCATTTTTTCTTAAAAGAAAACCTTTTTTGGAGAGCAAAATTCTAGAGGGGGCAACGATCTTCAGAAAAACCATGATATATGCGTGAAACTATAGGTATCCGGCTCTTTAGTTCTCTGGTATTTCCACAGACTAACGATGTCCCCGCTTGCTAGATCAATTATAGTGAAACTCTGCATGTGTTATTTGGGTAAATTTAATCGATTACTGTCTTATCCAAAACAAATCGTCGCATTTTGGACAGACATTTGACCAAATTTTTGAACTTTTATGATGTGGTGTGAAAAAGTGATTTTTTTCCATTTAAAAAAAATCATTTCTAATTAAAAAATTTAAAAAAAATCACGTTTTCACCCCACATTATAAAAGTTCCAAAATTTTGTTAAATGTCTGTCCAAAATGCTACGATTTGTTTTGTATAAGACTGCAATCGATCAAATTTACCCAAAAAATACAGGGAAAATGGCATACGTGCAGACCTTCACTTTAATTGATCTAGCAAGCGGGGGCATCGTTAGTCTGTGAAAATACCATAGAACTAAAGTCGGATACCTATAGTTTCACGCATATTTACCAAACCAAATATTTATGCTCGTGTGCTAAATTCTTAATTCTCTCAATTATTGCATAATATCTAATAATGTGTTAATTTGTTCAAAAGCCTTCCAATATCTTTAATGATATTAAATAAATAATATTTTTTTCGTACAATGTTTTCTGTTCAGAAAAGTGATTATAAAAGCGAATCGCTCTTGTTTATTTGTGTGTTTGTTTGTTTGTTTGTTATTTTGTTTGTTCTAGTTAATCTTAAAACCATTCAACCGATCTGGACGGACATTTTCTATTGGATTTCTTTTTGATCTAGTCAGATTTTGTTATTATTTTAATCACGCACTAAAAGCCCAAAACGTCGAAAACATTAGAAAAGCTGTTGGATAACATTTTTGTATTCAAACTATTTAATTATTAAATCTAATAAAAAAAATAAAAATCATTAAGCTAATACTGTATTTGTTACTAAATCTAGTGCTATAATGCATTTAAAAGTTGGTAGCGACAAAGATGACTAAACATCTGCTAATAAATATATGCGACTTTATTTAAAGCCAATTTATAACTTTAAGGTTTAAAAACTATAATAATGATATGTCAGTTTTAATTGTTTATTTTTTAATGATATATCCACGCCAGTGTTTTTCAGCGCGATAATCAAGTCCAAAGAAAGAGAGAAAACGGGTTGCCAACGTTGGTTTTTGAGGGATACCGCCACGTATCTCGGCTAATGGGACAACATACACATATACTTTTCGGATGACATCATTTTCTCATCAAACCCTAATAAAAATAACATTGTTCATCGGCCGAAACTAGGCGCCAGGTATATTTAACACCACTTTGCGGGCACCGATAATTTATTTCGATCGACGATACTCAGCGCTTCATTCTTTGTCTTCCTTTTGTAGGATTTCTCGAGTTTTTATTTTGGGATTAATGTGGACTAATTTATTTAGCAACATCAAAATATACTCAACAAGATTTATTAGTGGCCATTCGATTATTGTCAAAAATTCTAAATTAGAAGCAGGGATGACGCGTCGACCCTATATGGCCATGGGGGGGGGGGTAAAGGGTGGGACCCCCAATCGGCTTTGAGTTGGGAAAATCCACCACTGACGAGTTCTCAAGCAGCAAAATTGGTAAAATAGTACACGAATCGTTCTCTTTTTTAACTTTCAAGAATAATCTTGATTAGGTGTTATTTTACGTAAAATATTCGTAGATTTTACCAAACTGAAGCACTTTTTCAGAGTAAATTATGAGTAAAATATTAGTAAGTTAGACGATTTTATCCGAACACAATTATTTTTTAAAGTAAAATAGTGCGCTTATTTCCACTATTCTACGTACAATTTACCGCAAAATAGGTAAAATAGTTAAAAAAATATATTCTTATTGTGTTGGTAATTAAAAAATTACGAAAGTACACGGTGGCCATCTATCGTATTATTATATTATTATAATTAATTATAATATAGTTCCTGTGTTTAAGAAGAATATGTTGTGTTTGATGACGACAAATTAATTTTGCAAAATGGCTAACGTAAATGTAATACATAAGTGACTATTGCTTTGTGGTGAACTGTGAAATTTTTGTGCGATGGACGAATTTATTGTAAAATATAACTAAAATGTCTCAAAAAAGGCGTGCGCCTTAAAAAAAATTGTAAGTTTTACAGGAAAAATATTAAATATATATTTTTTTTAATATGAATATTTTTTATCCATTATTGAATTAAATTATTTTACAACAGAATTACTTCTGTTTATTAACCTTTTATTATGTTATTTTCTTAAAATCCTAATATAAAAATAAAGACATTTTCCAAATCAGATGTTGCAAAAAATATCGAAATTTGTTGTTTTACTAAATAGTCAATTATTCTACTAATTTTTACTCTGCAAACTAATCTACCAACTCTTAGGTAAAAAAAAACTCGATATAAAGTAATTTTATTTACTACAAATACTATTTGTCCTTTTTAGGTTTATTTTTTACTTTATGGATTATTAAATTTTTTTTTTCGGTGAAACTCACTGGTCCTCCAAAATGGCTTTGTCTGTGTCTTTAAACATTTCGACATTTCTAATAATAAACAAAAAACTTAACAGAACAAAAAATATTAGTACACAAAACTCTAAGAAAAACATTCGCCATAAACGACACAAAGCATAGGTTAGGTTTGGTGTAATTAGTTTAATACATGCTGCAGCACAAAGTTTGTATTTTACTACTTTGGAATATTATTCTTTAAGGTTTAATTTATACAACTATTTGTCTTCTAATATTTTAGAATTTACTTTTGGGTATATTTATTCATAAATTACGTCTTTCAAGTTTATACCAAAACGCCTTTGTACAACTTAATGAACAATTTTACTTGAAAGTAAATAATTTTGTATAAATTACCACTATTTTACCTCAATTTATTCCTGAAAAACTATCCTTCTCATAGTTTATATCTGGTAAAAAAATAAGACTTTTAATCCAAAATTTTACCAAGAAATATACCTGAAAGTAAATAAAGTAAATACAGACAAGAATTGGAATATTTTTTTGGTAAATTTTACCAAATTATTAATCTTTTTAAACCTAAGAGTATAGCAGTGTTTAATGACATAAAATCAGTATATTAGTCGTTTTTTTACCAATTTTGCAACTCTAAGGTAAATTTAACTTTGAAGGATTTTTTTTACCAAATATTGGTAAAAATGTCTTGAAATGGTATATTTTTCCTACTTTGTTGCTTGGGTTGTCATGTAAAAACCATTAGTTGGGAAAATTGCAATATCAAGTTAGGGAAAAATTAATAAGTGTGGCATGTAGGATCAAAAGGGGAAGTCCAAATTTTTCAAAAATTAGATTTTTAATTACAATTCAAGAAATATGAAATAAGGTATATAGCATACGTCAAAGTCTTTTTTATAGTATTTAAACCAATGAAAAATGGAAATACAAAAATAAAAAATATTATCTATCTACAACCGGTTGCAACCCCATCGTATTAAACCCTCGGGCCCTAAATGGAAGATATCGGAAGATATTGAAAATTTAACTGTATTTAAATGATTTGACTTTTCCTCTAGTCAAAAGCCGATGACATACATTGGTATCATATCATACAATGCAGTGTATGACATGATATCATGATAGTTAGTTGTTTTTTTAGAATCAACAGAAAATCAAGCTTAATTTTAAATAAACTCACACAAAATAGAAAAAAATCATAAATCATACGTTTCACAAAACATATACTCGTCGTTCTCTATAAAAAAACTTTCGCTCCGCTTTACGTTTTTTGATGAACACCCTTTTTTAAGTTCGAATCAGAAGAGACTAAGGGGGTTGAAGTATTACGTACGCAGGCTTAGGGGGAAGTTTAAATTTTTTACTTTTACTGAGAAAGGGAGCAAGGGAGATGTTAAAAATCTAACGTAAGATAAAAAAAAACAGAAAAGAATTAAATTATTTAAAAAATATTATACATTATTTAAAATCAATTAAACTATTTTTATTATGGTTATACCAAACTTTGCATATTTCTTATAAGAAATAAACGATCGTTTCGTTACTACTATAGTCTTCTTAAATATAGCAATGCTCAATTAGGGGAACCACAGACATAGTAGTCGTATTTCGACTTTAAACGGTTCGAAACAAATAAATATAACGGCCATTGTCATCCGTTATAACATTTTCTATCGATTGTTTTGTTCTTTTAGCTTAAGAAAAATTTTTTTATGATATGTTTGATGATTGATGATTTAGTGCTTATTATTTTTGCATGTGACAAAAATGTCACAAAAGGTTTAAAAAAAATCTTACGTCTTTAAGATAATATCATTTGGGGGAGGGGGAGTTCAGTATTTTAAAATGTTTTTTTAGATAGGGGGAAGGGGTCTAAAATCACCAAAAGTATGCTTACGTAATACTTGAACTTGCCCTAAGATTAGGATCAAAAAGTCCAAACAATTTTTCTTTTTATTTTTTCGGAAAATATTTAATCTTTTCTGGAAAATTATTTACTAACTTTAACATGCATTAAACTGAATAAAATGCCACAGGTTTCAAAGTATCGTAAAAAAAGAATTACATTTTTTTGTGGTGTTCTAAAATATAGCAAAGTTGGAATTATCACCTACATGCCTTGCATTATGTTTTCTATATTAAATATCGAATATAAACATTTAACATAAACTAGTTAATATTATTATTAAAGCTTATAAGCTTAATCTACTTAAATGCTTGAAAATATGAATAAATAAAAAAATTATGTAATATAGGTATAATACAATACAATTATTAATAATCAATTAATAATTATTATTTAATTATTAATTATAATTGTTAACGTGTAAATCCCTAGAAATATGAATATTTCAAAAACATGTTTGATCACACAGGTCTACATCGAATTTGCTATTTATACCGATACCGGTTTATACAAATTTTGAACATCATCTTTATTAATAAATATGAATAAAGTCCGCAATATTAGGGTGGTCCAGTTTCATTATAAATGTCTGATTTTGCTAATATTTGGTAAAAAAGACTTTATCTTTATCTTTATCTGGATTTGCGTTCTGCCTAAGGAGGGCAGTATTGACTTCATATTAAAAATTCGTAAATTCAAAATGGAAAATTAGATATAGTGGATCTTTCTTTTTTACTGTTAGTTATTAAATTAAAATGAAATTAAGTGTCGGTTATTTTAAATTTAAACCTCCAAAACCCCTAAACACCATTTTTTGTTAGGTATTAAAATCCATGAAATGTTGTCCAAATACTGGATTCGCCATTTTGAGTTATGAATTTTTAATATAGCATTCGGTTTCGGCGACCTTAAAACCCCTTAGATAACAGTTGTCACGAAAATACGACCAAAAAGTGAATTTTGGTGAAAAAGCCTCGTCTGGTCCATACTGCGGTAGTTTGAAAACGTTGCGTGATAGAAGAAAGCTGAAGAAAGTTTTGCTATTATTACTTGGTACATGTTTATACAAAAGCAAATTCAAAGAGCTTTCAAAAAGTATTTAAATGTAGGCCTATATAAAAGAAAGTCTAGAACTTTTTCGGAGACCATTGCGTTCCTTTGTATTTTGAGGCGCTAAACCCGAATTAAGGGTCAATAAGGGTCAAAATAGTACCTAATCTGGTAAATTTTGGACAAAACCTCAAAGAATGTTATTTTTACACGAAAATGCCATTTTTTGAGGTTATTTCCAAAACTAATTAGGTGAGGTATCATTTTGACTTTAAATTTAAATTACGCGCCTTGTTCTTGACCTTTTTTGTGTGTAGCTGTGTTATTATACAGGCTTAACCTGCTGAAAATATGAAAAAATAAAAACATTTAAGGATTATATGTATCAATATAATATATTAATAATATTATTATTATTGTGAATAAATTTATACCTAGGACATACATACCTAGATCCCTGAAAAAAAAAACAAAACAAAAACATGTTTAAGGCCTAAATCACATTATGAGTGCTGTAATTAAACATACTGTAAAACTCATTATAAAATAATTATGTATAATATACATATTATACATAATTATTCTATTAATCCTTTTATATTTGTAACTTTTTTAAAAAGTATATAAATATTTAAGATACAGATCTGCACTGCAGTGGAGAGAAATCTAAAAATAATATAAAAAAATGTAATATTTCTTAAAGGTTGTCTTAAAGGGTACGTAAGACAACCTTTAAGAAATAACTGTACATAACACTTGAACATTTATTAAAATTTTATTTTTTGAGCTAATTTTTTCCAGCATTTTTTTTTCTGAAAACTGTGATAAAGGTTTTTGGGGTCACTATTAATTTTTACAAGTTTAAAGTTGTATTTTAAACCAATGCATAATAAATAAAATGAATTTGATATAATATTATTATGCAATATCAAAAAAAACAAAAATATTTAATACGTAAATAATATTTACTAAATATCAACACAACAACGAATTGTATTAACATTTTTAGAAATTTCTATCCGTGTATGTATATCGCTTCTAGAACCTCTTAAATAATGAAAGATATATTGTAAAATACTTCAAATTTCAATCTTTTACATACAAAAAACAGTGTCTCCGCGTTTAAAGTGGATCTTCTTCGGCTTAGATCAACTGGCCCCCTTTTAGTTCGTCGCGGTGACAAGACGGCACATTCGCTTTGATTAACCCGAAAACTGCGCTCGATCACTTGATGTGACATTAGACAGGCGCCAGGACGGTCACTAATGCCATAAAAAACGGGTCTGAGAAGATACTCTGCGGTCTAAGCGCGCGTTAGAAAAAAATTGTAAGCCTTAATGAATATGTCAAAACATATACCCGTCCCCATAAATTATTTTGACGATTTTTTAATCCTTTTTTATAAATATTATAGACAAACTGTGGTAAATATCATAATAAGGATAATGGATAGGACATACGGTATTTCAATATCTACTGGTACAGTATAATGTTTTGTTCGAGTAATTACTGACATGTTAGTAATAGTTACATTTATTTAGTGTAAAAGCGGATGACCATTTTCATTTCATTATTTTCTCCTGGTTGTATTTTATACAGGGTGGGCCAAAAAAACCGGCCACTTTTTAAACCGATATAACTTGTTTTCCTTTTGACCGATCTATACAAAATTTGAACGATTATGCTTAAAACATGTCAGATTCTGTAGCTAATTTTAATTATTTAAAATATTGTTATATTTTTCAGTAATAAAGCTTTTTCTAAAGGGGCTATTTTAAAGCAGTGGGGATTAGAGCAAAATGTATAATTTGAAAAATTTTCGCCTTCATAATTTTAAATGGTATTTCTTCTATTATTTTTTATTCTTATTTTTCTGAAAGGCTACATATTGCAATAAATTAATTTTTAAGATAAAAAAACTGATTTAGTAGGTGTGTTCTTTATCTGACATCTCTCAATCTATAGATATATATATATATATATATATATATATATATATATATATATATATATATATATATATTTTAAGGAAAATGGTTACTTAATAACAGAAAAATTGCTGATGAAGTTCGCACATTCAAAAATTGTACCATAAATTCTATGAACATAACATGAAAAATAAGAAATTGCTAAAATAAATGATATAACTATTAGCTAAATAAAAAATATTATATTTTCATTGCAAATAAAATTAATTATTTTAAACACTGTTTTAATTATAAATAATATAAAACCATATAATTATGGTAGGTACAGGATCTAGGTTATTTCGTCTTAAGTTAACATTTCTAAAACAAGCTTTTTTTCTCATTTTGACCAAAACTACACTTATATCTTGTTTATCTACAATTTTTTTAATTTATTGCTCATCTTCTTTAATAGGTATATATATTCACAATGCTGTTTTTAATTTTCATTCGTGATTTTTAATAATTTTCAATTTGACATATTTTTTAGACATGTCCAAAATAATATGAGATGAGTAACAGCCTACTTAATCCGTGTTTTTATGATATTTACTGCTATCTGCACCCTTTTCAAAATTAATATAAAAAATAAAATACAATCTCAAGTTAAAAGAAAAATATACATAACTATTAAAGAAAGACCACTTAACATAATGAAGACGAACATTTTTTAAATTATAAATTTTGCTCTAATCCCCACGGCTTTAAAATAATCCATTTGGAGAAAGCTTTACTACTGAAAAATATAATAATATTTTAAATAATAAAAATTATCCACAGAATCTTACATGTTTTGAGCATATTCATTCCAAATTTTGTATAGATCGGTGAAAAGGCAAACAAGTTATAACGGTTTAAAAAGTGGCCGTTTTTTTTGGCACACCCTGTATATGTCTAAAAGTACATGCAAAATAAGCTATTTACAAATTGCCAAGTTCTGGATCCGGTTCCTTTGGACGATAGAAGTCCCAGAAGTAAGTAAGTAAGTAAGTAAGTAAGTAAGTAAGTAAGTAAGTAAGTAAGTAAGTAAGTAAGTAAGTAAGTAAGTAAGTAAGTAAGTAAGTAAGTAAGTAAGTAAGTAAGTAAGTAAGTAAGTAAGTAAGTAAGTAAGTAAGTTAGTATTTAACTTCAATTAAGCAACACATGTGATTTTTAAAACTAAAAGCAAGTAAGTAATATTCTTATCAAGTGTGTCAAAAGTTTGGACATTATGTACTTGTTATTTTATTAGTAACCATTTCATGTGTGTATGTGTAATGCGAATAACTTTAAATTACTGGTCATAAAGCTCGTCATAAAGTCACGGGCACCGTAGATCTCTGAATCCTACTTTATTTCTCGCTGAAAAATATGTTGTTGGCATTTTTATCTCTGTAGAGGAAATTCGCCTAATTTCGGATACCACTTACAATTTATCCAATATTTAATAGGTGGTGTTACTTTTTGATATTTGATACTTATTAGATATGAAAAAAAAATCCTACAGTTTATATTTTCCATAAAATACGGTTTTGATGTTGGATGTGCTAAGTTTTTTACTTAGCGCATTTTTGTGCATTTGAAAAAAGGTTCCTAATTTCGGATGTATCCGAAGTTTTTTTTTTTCAAGAGTAGATCTGGATCCCATTGCTTATGTTTCTTGTTATTCTTTGACATTTAAGAAGTAATTTAATCATTAAGCAATTTTTTATGAAATACTTTAGGAGCCATAATTTTGGATTCCCAATTTCGGATATCTTAGTATCTTAAATAATTGTCCCTTTTTCAGAATTGTGTACCTTAGTTTCTTGTATCATAATAATAATAATAATAATTAATGGTTGGTTATCCTGAATAACAATGAACTTTCTGATATCAGAAATTGGGAATTAAATGTACAAAAACGATCTATCCGAAAATAAGCAATTTTCTGCTTTTTAGATTAGAAATTTGTAAAATGTTTGTTTTCAAATTATGACTAGTGGATCAACTTAACCAATATATTCACTTACCCAAGACAAAAACACAAAGTTTTATTACAATTATTTATAAAATAAACAAGCTTGCTAATGCCACTGAGCAAAAAACTGCCATTTGCAATTTAAACGATTTGTGCTGCCATTTAACGGAGAGAAGCTCTACCGTCACCATATTACAGGACGGATTTAGTTTGACTTTTGGCTTCACATAAAAGTAGGCTTCTGTTTATCTCTGCAGATAGTATCTTAAATACACTACTATCCGAATTTAGGAAACCATCCCAAATTTGGTGTCTTTCCCTATAATTAAATGTCATTGGTTTTCAGGATAAAAATTATGTTTTGATTGGTTCTTTTTCTAGAAATGTATTTATCGGAATATTCCATTCAAAATAAAGCACATTGTGTATAAATATCGTGCTAATTTAAACAATAACATTATTTGCACTACCTGACAATAACAATTATTTTCAATACTTAATTAATATATGATAACTTGTTTACTTGCCCTTTTTTATGTACGGATAGGTAATTATTGTAATCATTTGTAATTTACTAAGGAAGATACCTACCTATATCTACGTTTATTTAAAATTAAACATAAAGTATATTTTATGCAAGTTTGTATTTAATACAATATATTATACATGTATACTGGAGTGGACCACCCCACCCACCCCGGATGGTCCTTGAAAACAGATTTTTAGGGAAGCCCGCAGTTTTTTTCCAGATAGTCTAAAATTATTTGTACCAAATTTCTGGTCGATAGCTATAGAAACAATGCAAAGAACAAAAAATATTTAGAATCAAAAGTATATAAAAAAAAATATATATTTTTTTTAATGACATTTTTTTATTATTTTTTTAATTTTTTTAATTTTTTAAAAACGTTTAGTTTTTTTATTAAAAAAAAAAAATAATAAAACATTTACGTTAACAATGGTTTGGTTTGGTAGTTTGCTGGTTTGGTGTTTTTTTTTTTAATGGAAGGCGTTGGTTTACGTTAATAATGGTTTGGTTTGGTAATTTGCTGGTTTGTTGTTTTTTTTATTTTTACGGGAGGCATATTTCAGATACGATATTTCAGAATTTAGAAGGCGATATATTTTAAGAATCAAATAGCATTATATTTAGGCTAAATAATTTAGCTTTAGCTAATTAAAAAATAAATGCTCGCCTGGTGTAACAATATGCATAAGAAAAAAGTAAATATTTTTGTAAAATTCTGCAAAAGATGTTACATAAGCTTAAAATAATTTTTGGCATACGTCAAAACAAAAATAAGAAAATCAGTGCACATGCGCTGGATTCTTCTCATTACTGCGGTGAGTGAATCGTTGAAAAACTTGCCTGTAGGCATGCGCAGTGACTGAATCATTCTTGCAACAGAATTGCATAGAACCAAACTTGCGTAC
>OY294046.1:24394956-24428877 GCA_958510825.1 Brachypterus glaber
GTGTGCTGAATCCGAATCCAGTGGATTCAACCTCGTAACTTTTAAGGAAGTTCATATAATATAAAGTCAAAGCTTACATCGATGAATTAATATGTTTTTTTATCACAGAACCGCATTTTTTCAGTGTATGCAAAATATTTTGATGGTTTTTTGGTAATTTGGTTATGCTGAATCCAAATTTAGTGGGTGCCACCTTGTATCTATTGGTCAAATTTAAAATAATTGAGGTAAAAGCCAACTATGTAAAAAATATATATTTTTTTTATTTTACTAAACCGTGTTTTATCAGTGTGTAAGAAAATTTTTGATTATTTTTAGAAAAAGTGCGCGTGCCTAATCTGAATTTGATGGTTGACACCTCGTATCTGGTAAAAAATCTCAGATTATTAAGATTAAAATTAAAATTAAAATTATATTTTTTTCATACTACTGAACCGTGCTTTCTCAGTGTATATAAATGAAGCTTACATACATGAATTAATATTTTTTTGTATCACAGAACCGCATTTTTTCAGTGTATGCAAAATATTTAGATGGTTTTTTGATAATTTGGGTATGCTGAATCCAAATTTAGTGGGTACCACCTTGTATCTATTGGTCAAATTTAAAATAATTGAGGTAAAAGCCAACTATGTAACAAATATTTATTATTTTTTTATTTTACTAAACCGTGTTTTATCAGTGTGTAAGAAAAAATTTGATTATTTTTAGAAAACGTGCTCGTGGCTAATCTAAATTTGATGGTTGACACCTTGTATCTGGTAAAAAATGTCAGATTATTGAGATTAAAATTAAAATTATATTTTTTTCATACTACCGAACCGTGCTTTCTCAGTGTATATATTTTTTTGATGGTTTTTGGTTAATTTATTTAGGCTGAATCCAAATTCAAAGGTGCCGACTCGTATCTATTAAGGAAATTAAAATATTTTAGGTCAAAGCTAAGTAGGGTGAGTTGATATTTTTTTAATTTTGCTGAAATGTTTTTTTAGTGTATTAAAAATATCTTTAGTTAATATAAAAATTTCGATCCTAGTTGACTTTTAATTCAATTATCTTAAATTTCTTAACAGATACGAATTGGCACCTATTAGATTCAGATTCGGCGTTCTCAAATTAACTAAAAACAATTAAAAAATATATATACACTGAGAAAGCACGATTCAGTAGTATAAAAAAAAAATGATTTGAATACAAAAACTGGTTATTTAAAAAAAAAAATCTTTTAATATATTGATATTTTTCAACAATATAAAGGGAACTATTATAATTTTATTAAGAAAACATTAAAATAAGAAAGTAAGGGACAATATTTTTACTTTAAAGTGAAAAACGTTTTGGTGTAAAAATTATTTCTTTAAATTAATGTTATTTATAAATAAAACGTAAAGTTTTTACTTTTAATATTTTAAAAGGCAATTTATTTAAATTAAAATAATTTCTTATTGATTTTACAAGATGAGATTTTTCTGAGTGTAGAAATCGGTATTCTCGTTTTTTTTTATTTGAGCCCCTTTAAAAAGCTCTTGAAAAAAAAATATATATATATATTTTTTTTTGAATATTATTATTTTTTTAAATTATTTTATTAATTTTGGAAAATGCAATATACCAATTACTGTAAATAGTATATAATAGAATGAGTAGCACTACATATCTTCAAGGCTTGTTATATTATAAGGTATCAAAAATTTATATTGTTACAGAAAATCATAAAAAATATTTTGTTATAATGTATTTCTAAAATTAACTTGCAGGCCCAAAAGAATTATACGTTCAATTAAATTTTATTTTAAATATAGATACTTACCAGAAACTAACAGATTTTTTAAATACCAAAAAGCATAAATATAGTTTAGATATTATTTCGTTTATTAAAAAATTAAAATCCATGCCAAACTTTTACATAGAAAAAACGCGGCAAGTAACTTCTTCGGTGTACTTACCGCAGATTTCCTTAGGCTTGGTACTTACCGTTATTCTCCATAGTAAAATACTTAAATACTCTCCCTTGCATACAATTTGTAATAACTACAATCTGATTCAAAATGATATTGATATTTTTCTTGCTTCTCTTAATAGAATCAAGTTTGTTTATAGCCAATTAAATCAGGGTTAGCTTGATACTCAAATATTTGTTTTTAAGTTTTTTTGTTATATTTTGTACCTTCTTATTCATATTTTGTAAATTTTAGTCTGTTCATATTTTGACTCATCCTATAATTGGTTTTATAACTGTTGGATATTAATAATAAATAAATAAATAATGCTAACGTCGAAAACCGTATGTGTCAGGTGTACATGCCACGTTCCTCTTTAGGAGGGCAGTAGGTATAGTGCGGTGGAAATTTCAAAAAACATGTTTTGTAATATAAACAAAATGTTTTGATGGTTTTTAAATAGTACGAGTGCGCTGATTCCGAATCCGGCGGGTACCACCTCGTATCTGTTGAAGAATTTGAGATAATTGAGGTCAAAACAAACTATGACTGAAATACATGATTTTTATTTCACAAAATACCGTTTTGTGTTACATACAAATTATGTTAATGGTTTTTAAATATTTTGCGTGTGCTGAATCCGAATCCAGTGGATTCAACCTCGTAACTTTTAAGGAAGTTCATATAATATAAAGTCAAAGCTTACATCGATGAATTAATATGTTTTTTTATCACAGAACCGCATTTTTTCAGTGTATGCAAAATATTTTGATGGTTTTTTGGTAATTTGGTTATGCTGAATCCAAATTTAGTGGGTGCCACCTTGTATCTATTGGTCAAATTTAAAATAATTGAGGTAAAAGCCAACTATGTAAAAAATATATATTTTTTTTATTTTACTAAACCGTGTTTTATCAGTGTGTAAGAAAATTTTTGATTATTTTTAGAAAAAGTGCGCGTGCCTAATCTGAATTTGATGGTTGACACCTCGTATCTGGTAAAAAATCTCAGATTATTAAGATTAAAATTAAAATTAAAATTATATTTTTTTCATACTACTGAACCGTGCTTTCTCAGTGTATATAAATGAAGCTTACATACATGAATTAATATTTTTTTGTATCACAGAACCGCATTTTTTCAGTGTATGCAAAATATTTAGATGGTTTTTTGATAATTTGGGTATGCTGAATCCAAATTTAGTGGGTACCACCTTGTATCTATTGGTCAAATTTAAAATAATTGAGGTAAAAGCCAACTATGTAACAAATATTTATTATTTTTTTATTTTACTAAACCGTGTTTTATCAGTGTGTAAGAAAAAATTTGATTATTTTTAGAAAACGTGCTCGTGGCTAATCTAAATTTGATGGTTGACACCTTGTATCTGGTAAAAAATGTCAGATTATTGAGATTAAAATTAAAATTATATTTTTTTCATACTACCGAACCGTGCTTTCTCAGTGTATATATTTTTTTGATGGTTTTTGGTTAATTTATTTAGGCTGAATCCAAATTCAAAGGTGCCGACTCGTATCTATTAAGGAAATTAAAATATTTTAGGTCAAAGCTAAGTAGGGTGAGTTGATATTTTTTTAATTTTGCTGAAATGTTTTTTTAGTGTATTAAAAATATCTTTAGTTAATATAAAAATTTCGATCCTAGTTGACTTTTAATTCAATTATCTTAAATTTCTTAACAGATACGAATTGGCACCTATTAGATTCAGATTCGGCGTTCTCAAATTAACTAAAAACAATTAAAAAATATATATACACTGAGAAAGCACGATTTAGTAGTATAAAAAAAAAATATTAATTTTTCGCAGTTGGCTTTGATCTCGTTTGGACTTTTGAACCAAATACGAGGTGTCAACCATCAAATTCAGATTCAGCACGAGCACTTTTTCTAAAAATAATCAACATGTTTTTTATACACTGATAAAAAAGGGTTTAGTAAAATAAAAAAATAAATATTTTTTACATAGTTGACTTTTACCTCAATTATTTTAAATTTGACCAACAGATACAAGGTGGCACTCACCGAATTTAGATTCAGCATACCCAAGTTATCGTAAAAGCATCAAAATATTTTGCATACACTGAAAAAATGCTGTTCTGTGATACAAAAACATATTAACATATGACTTCATTTATATGAGTTTCCTTAACAGTTACGAAGTTTGGACTTTAGGCGAACCCAAAATATTTAAAAACCATTGTCACAATTTGTATATAACACGAAACGTTATTTTGTGAAATAAAAATCATGTATTTCGGTCATAGTTGGCTTTGACCTCAATTATCTCAAATTCCTCAATTTTTGATAATTGAACATATGAAAAATTAGAAAAATGAAATACCAATCGAATAATGAAGAACCTTCGAACTTTTGTATACATAGTAATGGAAATATAAGAAACCATGAAGATTAAATGCTTAATATCGTCGGCTTACAAGTAAAAGGCACTAAGTCACTTTTTTGCAAAAATGGGTTTTTAATAACACTGTAGTTAATTTTTGATGATCTATGTATAGGTAAACCGAACTAACTTCTAGGTGGACTGCCAAGGGAGTTACCCACTATACAAAACGCACCAATTTGATTTGGATTAAAATTTTATCTGGCAATAGGCACTAAGTCACTTAGTGCATTTAGTGCGTTTTACTTGTAGATTATATCAAATGTTTCTGCACTAAGCGACTTTCTAAAAAGAGTTAATTTATAAAAATATGATTGCTTGAATCATTTATATGATACAATAACTCGTTATTTATTGTACTGACAAACGCATTCAAATTTTAACTGATAGATTATTTTAATTTTGCTCTTAAATCCTTGGTTACTAAATAAATAACAAGAATATAAGAAAAAAACTAAAGTTCGTGGCAAGTTCGGAAAACAGCCCTTAAAATTGCACCGTGAAGTGTTTTATCATTAATAATGATTCATTATAATTATTGACTTTAGGAGATGCTTCTTTGCCGGCACAGCCGATGGCCTCTGAAAACTGTCTTAGTTCTGGCATAGTAAGCAGTTTCATATAATTAATACTAATTAATTTTATTAATTTTGGAAACGTTCTTTAAACAATCAAAAAGTCCAAACCCTTCTTTTAAAAATCTAGTTTTTGAAAATGTATGTTTTCTACTTTATAGTTATACATTACGTTTAATTAATAGAAGGGTTTTAATTTTAAATAGTTGTTTTTTATATTATTTTATTGACTTAGTGCTCTTTACTTGTAAGCCGACGTCGTGGGCCTACAAGTAAAAGGCACTAAGTCCATGTCCTTTTTAAATTTAGTTGAATTAAACTACTTCAATTTTTCTTTATTTAACTGCAAATGGGACATCATTATGTCCAAACATGTCATTGCAATTTGCGGTAGTTTTTTTCCAAAAACAATTATTACAAAAATTAAAAAACAACAATGAAAGTTAAATTTGTCAATATCTCAAAACCATGTTTTTGGACTTAGTGCTCTTTACTTGTAAGCCGACGATATTATTTATCTAAATAAATAGATACGAGGTGGCACTCACCGGATTCGGAATCAGCGCACTCAAATTATCTAAAAACCATCAAAACATTTTGTTTATACTACAAAAGGCCCGGTACACACATGCGTTTTTTTTTGCCGAGCGGTACCGCAATTGCGGTGTGTGATACTATAAATATAATTTAGCGATGTACTCATTCTAGAGTTACACACATAAAAATAATATCTTAATCCAACAAAAATATTTATTTGGATATATTTTGTTTTAAACGGCTTAAGATATCAACTTGGAACACGTAAATAAAATATTATTATAATGTACACAGCGTCTGCGCTAGAATATTATTATACAGTAGTTTCAAATTTTCCAAAATCGCCTTAAACGTCCTAGATAAATAATTCTTGGACATTCATGAAAAAATAAGAAACTTTGAAAATGTCCGTCTGTCCGTCTGATGTCACGTTTTTGTAAACACTATAATTCAAAAACGAATAATACGATCGTCTTAAAAAAAAAAATTTTCAAAAATTTTTCGTTTTTCGCAAAAAAAAAATTACAAAAATATTTAAAAAAAAAATTAGATTTTTTTTATTTTTTTTTTGTTTTTTTTTCAAAAGGAAACTAAAAAAAAAAATTTATTTTTTTTTTATTTTTTTTTAGAGAATTTTTCGTTTATTGGAAAAAGAAAAATAAAAAAAAAAATAATTAATTTTTCTTTTTAAAAAAATATCTTTTGAAGAAAAAATGTATTTTATTTTTAATGTTGGGAAAATTTAATATACCATTTGCTGTGAATAGTATACAGGGTTATTCAAAAATAAGTTCGAGAAATTTAAAAAATATGAAAAAAAGTTCCTATAAAAGTTGGTCCGGAAAAAGCCCAAAGAGTGCTATGATCCTCCTAAGTGTACATCTAAAAACATCTGTTTATAATGTAGTCCGTGTTGTTTGTTTTTAATCTTTTGACTATTTTAGCCTAAAGATGACCCTAAATTTAAGGGTCGAAACAATTGTAGCTATTTTTCATAAATAAAATGCTTCAATAAAAAACTTTGGAGTAGACATAATAATTTTTTAATTTTGATCTATAAAGTAGTTTTTATTTAATATTTCTTGAACCCTATTAACCACAGTAACGAATTTTTGCACATGCCTTAGCATTAATAAATAAAAATTAAATTAATTCATTTCATGTAATTTTTATTTAATAAGTTTAACCAGGGACGTGCAAAATGGGGGGGGAGGACGATCACTTTTTTGCCCCAAATTTTGTTATCCGCAGATATTTTGACTATTTCTAATAAAATATTAATCTTTTATTAAAAATACATAAAAAGGGACTTTTTATTAAACACCGTAGAGTTAACGGTTTTCGAGAAAATTGCAATTAAAGAGGCAATTTCACGTTCTGATCATCAAAAATAGCAGCTAAAAAATGCACCAGTAATAGGGTGATTCTACTTTTTTTTAATGAAAAAGCTCTTAAAATTCTCCATTCCAGCATATATTTTTTTATTTTATCCATCCTTTTTTTGAAAGGTTTAGAAAAGCACTGTTAAAAAAGGAAATTTTCTTCAAAATTTCTTTAAAAAATTAAAAAAAAATTGTTTAATCATTTATTTCATCACACATAAAACGTTAATTAACTTAAAATGATATAAATCAAAATTCAAAAAAAATCTAAGACAAATTTTAAACAAAAAACTTGAAACTTCAACACCTTAAAATACAAAAAAAAATAAAAATTATATGGTCAAAATTTTTTATTAAGCTTTAAAATCACATATCACATACGACCCTTTTCATATTAAAAAAATCTCGACTTTCTGATCAAAAGTGTCCAGGCACAGCTCCCAAAATTCAGTCAAATATTCTTTTTTGATTTTTTTAAAAAAGTTTTGTTGTCAGCGAGTTTTTTCATTGTCAAATTATTTTTTAGCACCCAAAAATATGTAGGTAAGAAAAAATTTATACAGGGTTATTCAGAAATAAGTTCGAGAAATTTAAAAGGTGATTCTACGTTAAAAAAATATGAAAATAAGTTCCTAAAGGTTGGTCCAGAAATGAGCCCTAAGGGAGTTACGACCCTTCTAAAAAGTAGTTTTTATTTAATATTTCTGGAACCCTATAAACCACAGTAACGAATTTTTGAACATACCTTAGCATTAGTAAAGGCTATTATTTCATGTAATTTTTAATTATTAATTTTAACCAGGGATTTACAAAATGGGGTTTTTTGACATTTTCTCAATAAAATATTAATCTTTAATTAAAAATACATAAAAAAGGTACTCTTTATATAACACCGTAGAGCCAACCGTTTTCGAGAAAATTGCAATTAAAGAGGCAATTTCACGCTCTGAGCATCAAAAAAAGGAACTAAAAAATGCACCAATTAAAATTTAAATACTGCAGGGTGATTCTACATTAAAAACTGTGAAAAAAAGCTCCTATACATCTAGGTTCAAAAATCAGTTTTAAGCGTACTACGGCCTCTTAAAGAGTAACACTTTTTAGGGGATCGTAGCTCCCTTAAATTCGATTTGTATATGGGAAGTTTTTTTCGCAGGTTTTAATGTAGAGTCTCTCTGAAATTTTTATTGGTGCATTTTACTATTTTTGATGCTCAGAATTGCCTCTTTAATTGCAATTTTCTCGAAAACGGTTGGCCCTACGGTACTACATAAGGAGTACCTTTTTTATGTATTTTTTTTTAATTAAAGATTAATATTTTATTGATAAAATGTCAAAAAACCTACGGATAAAAAAGTTTAGGGCAAAAATGTGACCCCTCATTTTGTACATTCCTGGTTAAAATTAATAATTAAAAATTACATGAAATAATAGCCTTTGTTAATGCTAAGGTATGTTCAAAAATTCGTTACTGTGGTTTATAGGGTTCCAGAAATATTAAATAAAAACTACTCCCTTAGGGCTCATTTTTGGACCAACCTTTAGGAACATTTTTTCATATTTTTTAACGTAGAATCACATTTTAAATTTCTCGAACTTATTTCTGAATAACCCTGTATAAATTTTTTCTTGCCTACATATTTTTGGGTGCTAAAAAATAATTTGACAATGAATAAACTCGCTGACAACAAAACTTTTTTAAAAAAATCAAAAAAGAATATTTGACTGAATTTTGGGAGCTGTGCCTGGACACTTTTGATCAGAAAGTCGAGATTTTTTTAATATGAAAAGGGTCGTATAATATGTGATGTGATAAACGGATAAAAAAGTTTAGGGCTAAAAGGTGACATCACCCCCCATTTTGTACGTCCCTGGTTAAAATTACCAAATACATGAAATGATACTAAGGAGGAGAGTCATAGGTCCCTTAGGGCTCATGTCCGGACAAACTTTAGGAACTTTTTTTCATATTTTTTAACGCAGAATTACCTCTTAAATTTCTCGAAGCTATTTCTGAATGACCCTGTATATATAATATAAGTCTTAGCCAAACTATGACATTTTTTATTTTTTGTGAGCCTGAATAATTATTTTCATTTCAAGCAAATAAAATAAAATAAATGGCTTAAATAAATGAGTCTAAATTACTTTTTTCAATAGTCCAGGTTTTCCAAACCGGTGGTCACCCTGAAAATAAAATAAAATAATACCTATCCCAGGATTAGTATCACTAGATAAGATGACTTCTTTTAAATTTCTTGTAGATTTAATCGACCTTCAGAAATGGCAATAATAAACTAAAAAGCCCAAAAACCACTTAGATATATTTCAGCGACGTGTCTGCAAAAGCGACACATGGGCGGATAATTGATTACGGTAATTTTTCACGACCATTTTGACATCTGTTTTAGGAAATAAATTCCAGTATGCCACACGTGTAAAGTAACCCAATCTATCGAGAACATTAGTAAAACATAAGAGCACGAGAAATGATATTCATAAAAAATTGGAAATTTTTATGTTATATGTCAATCTTTAAAACCACACATGAGGAAATAATTTTCGCAATAATTATTTTTCTATGTTTTTGTCTAAATACATACTAACCTACTAATAGGATTGAGTAAAAAAATAGGGTAGGTTCTGGCACACACTGGGTCTGAATACATTTTAAGTTTGGACTTAAAAGTCAGCATGGAACCGCTTAACCCGTAATCACAGACCCGACGTCTGTAAGACGTCCTCTGGAAGTTGATTTTTTGGTATATTTCCTCTCCGTTTTTAAATAAAGGCATTTAAAAAGGTGTTCTTTTGATTTATACTATGTAAAACTCATTACATATTAAAGTCAAATGACCAATAAAAGCGTAAATAATTTAAAAACATTAAAAAACATATTTTTAGTATTTTTCTTACATAGGCAAGTAACCATCTGGAAGACGTCACGTCTGGGGCAGTGTAACTTAAATTGCACGTCTGTAGTTACGGGTTAATATTGCTGGATAGCATTACCATCAACAGTAAAATCGAAAACTATGAACGTCAAAAGTTGTTGGTAAAAGTTCATCGCCGATGGTAATAGTTAATATTTTAGCTCGGTTTGATAAAATGATTGAATCTGGTAGAATTGCTCGTAGAATTCGATAACTTTCTCAGAAATTCTCGTTTGGACATTTAGTTTAAAAGATAATGGCTTTTAAAAAAATTACTTCTTCTTCTGTTTTTGGCCAAATTTGAACAAACACAAAATTGTTTATTCTATTAAATTCTCTTTTCGGCTATATAATTTTCATTTTTTTTTTTTGTTAAAAGGCTATTTTCTTAGATTTTTTTTTATTTTCATGAATACATATTGTATTGTATTGTATATATTGTAATGGTTTATTATCGTTCTAGGACCTATTTTACACTATATTAGACAGTTATAACACAATAAATTTTTTAGCTGATCTTCTCAAAAAAAAAACATCCAAAAAGACTGCCTCATTTAAAATTTGTTTAAAAGTATAATTTACGTTTTTGTGTTACCCAATTAATCATTAAAAAAAATTGTTCGATTTTTTTAAAGAAATTTTGACGAAAATTACCATTTTCAACAATCTTTTAACCCCCTAAAAAATATGTGATATGATAAATCACACAACCCCCCTTTCTATTTAAAAAATATTTCCCTTTGTCCCTTGCCTCCAATGTGTCCCCAAGCATATCAAATATATAGCAAATAATTATGTGGGTTATGTTATTAAGGTGTTTAAAATTTAAAGTTGATATCTTAAGCCGTTCTGTCATAGATAAGGAAAGCTTCCAAAGCCGCTGCGGAATGGTGGGATAAATGTGCCTTGCATATCTGCGATAAACTTGCACATGCGCACTACTATTGTTGTTTTTGACAAGTATTTTTTATCCGAAAAACACGTACCGATATTTTTCAAAGTTTGAGTGATTTGAGCTATCTCTAAACATTAATCGATTTGGCTCATTTTTGAGTGGCCACTGTTTTTTACTAAGGCGAAACTTTTGAGCCAGAGAGCGTTTTCGATTTAAAAATTCGGGATTTTCATTTTATTTATTTATAACTAATTGCGTTTTTTGGGTTTATATCGAGGTTTATATTCGAAATGTAATTAATAGTATTTACCGCCACCTTCTTTTGGTACACATTTTCGATTATATTTTTAAATTTTTATCCTATTTTTAACCTAAAAAAGTTTCAAATCTAATTTTGATAACAGCTGTCACAACTTGTGTCGGTACTATTTAACCTTTTTCATATTAATTAAATTTTGCGTTAATTTATTATTGTAGAAGTTAAAAATAATAGTACCATGGCCATGGTATATTCATCACTACCATCCATTGTTTTGAACTATTTAAGACCAAATCTATTTCTGTTCTGAAAAGCTGACGGGTCGTTTACCAGAGATTTAAAACTGACATTTAAGCATCACTAAATTGTTGTCGTAACCAGATCACTATATCAAAGAGGAAAACAGGCAATTTTTTATATTTTTTAAATAATAAATCGTGTTTTCTAATTGTTTACAATCGAATAAAAAATAGTGTATGATACACGGACGAAAACTGTTTCTAGAGCGATTACGTAGATTACCATCCGAGCTCAGTGAGCGAGGTTGGCAAACCTAAAAACTTTATTTTTCGTCCTTGTATAACAAACTACTATTTTTCCTAGGAAGAATAGTAAGCTTCTAATTATTATTTTTAATGTGACTTCTTGATTTTTTTACCATTACGGAACTTGGACTTGAAATATAATGTTGTATGCCACTATAGGGTATATCTTAATTAATAATTGCTTTATTAAAAAGAAAAAAAAAGAGATTCAGCTTTAAGAGATAATATCTCTTTCTGGATAAACTGAAAAATTAAAAGTTCCAAGCAATGGGCTAAAAGTAAATATTACTAATAAAAATAATATTTCAGGGGTGTCTTTAAAAGACAATATAATTTGTTTGAACTATATTCAGTAAAAAAAAGTGAAAGCTATGGGCAATAAAAGTAAAAATTACAAAAAAATCAATGGTTGCACAAGTGAGTAACCTGCATTTAAAAAGTATATTTCCAGTATGGCACAAGAGTAAGTGGGGTTAAATAAATACACGTTATCACCCACTTGTTAAGTATGTGGGTTTTATCAAAAAATAACACCACTACTGATTAGTTATTTATGTACTGTTATCATTACCACTGAATACACACAATGAAAATATCTGTTATCGTTTCATTTCTATGTTGGTATATATATTACGTTATCAATTTGATACTACAAAACCATAGAAATGACTTTCGTAACGATAACTAATTATTTTCTATCTTTTACTTTGGTACATCTAATGCGTTTTGGTCGTTCTAAAGATATTTAATTTAAATCAATTAATTAATTCCATATAAAAGTTAAAAAACTGATGAGAACAGTTTAGCTCATGTGACTAAACTCCATTCAACGAGAGAATACGACACTGACGTACAGCGCGTAAACTAAATAGCACTCTGTAGGGTAACTGAAACTTATTTCTTAAGACTTAATAAATGATTTTTGTATATGTATACATTTTCTATACAGTGCGATCCAAAAGTCACCCCCCCCCCTTTAACTTTTGAACGAGTTGAGATATCGACTTTATATTTAGAACTCTTAAATAAGATAAATTAAACTATCTTTTAGCATATATTTAATATTTTCAGCTCTTAAAATATGGGCAGGGGGCATGGGGGGACATTTTTTTAAATGGAAAGGGGGGTCGTGTGATACATTATTTTAAAGCTTATAAAATTCTCTATTTAAACTAATATTTTTAAATTTTTTAAAAATGTTTTTTAAGGTTTTGATTTTCCAATTTTTTGTGCTAAAACATTCGATTTTTTAAGTTTTTTTATATTTTTTTTTATGTCAACTAAAATTAGTTTAAAAGTATAATTAACATTTTTTTATGATGAAATTAGGCATTTTTAAAAAATTATTTGTTTTTTTTAGAGGAATTTTGACATTTTCAACCCCATTTTAAACCAATTTTTTTTTTTATTTAAAAATATAGAGTTAAATGGAGAATTTTATAAGCTTTAAAATGATGTTATACACGACCCCCCTTTCCGTTTAAAAAAATGTGCCCCCATGCCCCCCTGCCCAAATTTTAAGAGCTGAAAGTATTAAATATATGCTAAAAGATAGTTTAAGTTGTCTTATTTAAAAGTCCAAACCAAATTTGAAGTCGATATCTCAACTGGTTCAAAAGTTAAGAGGGGGTGGGGTGACTTTTGGACCGCTCTGTATAATAATTATGTATTAGGTCTTAATAAATGAGGTTCAATTACACTACAGAGTGCTTTTTAATTTACGCGCTGTGACGTCACAGTGGAGTTTAGTATAAGAAGCATAGAACTTTTAGTGGAGCTATTTTAAAAGCTTATAAACCAATATATTTGTATCGTGTAAAACAATTATTAAAAAGCCGTGAATTATTCACGGTGAATATATATGTGAATGTGAATGTATATACAATGATCAGACCGGAAGAAATATGACAAATGCAAAAATACAGGATCGCACGCTCATCAATATGGAAATAGTGTTGAAATCATTTCATATTTATAATAATTAGTAACTAATGATTTAGATATGTTTTATTACAGAATATATAATATTATTACTAATACCTTATTCTAGGTTTAAGAAAAATACTAACTTTAAGAATTAAAGAAAGACATTTTATTAATTTTATTAATTTAACAACGCTTTTTTTATCCAAAGTTTCCACTCAAAAAAAAGTATGCCCGTTATTAAAATTATATAAATTCTATTTCGGGAAAATCCTGTATCCAAATATCGCAGTGCCAAAATTTATTTATTTTGAAAAAAAATTGTATCCTTGTATAGTTAACAATCGGTGATTGTCAATCACAGATAGGCTAAGTTTACTTTTTTAACAGAATTACCACAATATAACGATAAAGCCAAGGCAATTAGTATAACGACTTTACTAAATATCGACGAAAAATTATAAAAACAGTGACAAAAAAAGATAAAAATTACTATGAAGAAAAAAATTAAACATCGTGAGCTAATTTGTATAAAAAATTACGCACGACGCACGGTGGTGGAGTTGCCTAGATTGATGGCCAAAATAGGGGGAAACAAAATTAACGCAATCAAAAAACGAATGGTAGATCGTTTATACAGGGTTATACAAAAATAAGTTCGAGAAATTTAGGAGGTTATTCTACGTTAAAAAATATGAAAAAAAGTTCATATTATGGTTGGTCCGGAATGAGTCCTAAGGGAGCTACGGCTCTTTAAAATTGTAATAAAAATTAGGTTTTTAATTAACTCTTGTACTCTTTAAGCTAGAGCGACGAGCTTTTGTATGCATAATAAGGGCAATAAGTTTTTGTTAATTTATTTTTTTGAATTTATCTAGAGGCGTGCAGGCAAAATATATGAGGCTTAACATATTTTTACCCGAATTTTTTTTATGTAAAATTTTTTGGGTTTTTTTGTAATAAATATAGATTCCTTCCGTAAAAATACATAAAAAATGTCATATAGTGTAACACTGTAAGAGCAAACATTTTCAAAAAAAAAATGCAATTGAGGGGAAGTAACATTATGTGCCACTAGAAATGTTTTTAAAAGGCTAAACTCCTTTAATATTAAATTGAGGTGTTTTGGTAAAGAATACTTTTTTGCTTAGTTTTAAATGAAGAATCTCCCCGAAGCATTAAAATTTTATTGGTGCTCTTTTGTTCCCCATTCAATATGTCCATCTTCGAAGGGCTGCAGCTCCCTTTTTTCATATTTTTTAACGTCTTAAATTTCTGAACTTATTTCTGAATAACCCTGTATAACGCTTCAGTGCATGTAAAAATCATCATATTAGTCTCCCTGAAGGCATAATTAATTTTTGCTAGTACCTTAAACTTTGACTTTTTTAAGGAAAACTTGATTTCACCAGCTACCAAAAAATACCTTACTTTAAAGCTGACAATTTAACCACTTCCTGAAAATAATTACTTCACGTTCATTCTAGATGTGTTAAGCTATGTTTTTATAAAAAAAGATAAATATATGTGTAACAGTTTTTAATCTAGGGCAATTCAAATACGATATTTTTTTAAAGTTCTTTATTTTCGAACAGAGATTTGGTTGCTGATTAATGGTTATTAAGTTAAGATGGAGAAACCTTTAGAAAGCCTGAACTTTTAGCTAGCTTCTGGCGCAAAAACTCGTACCCCGTTTTGTCCCCATTTTGAAAAAAAAACATAAATAAAAAAACTGTATGATGTATTTTTTGAAAAAATATTTTTTTTACCAAAATTATTACCATAACGATACGATATGATTAAATACTATAAACTGACATGGGTTTTTATATGTTTTCGACCACTAGTTCTTTGATTTTAATTTAATAAGATAATATTGTTTTATTATTTTCAATATTAGTCTTGCAAGTATTTTGGTTAATAAAAAGTGTTTTAAAACAGATAAATAATCAGTGTATTAACTTAAAGGTAAGTAGGTAATGCATTTATTATACTATTCACACCGCGTAGAGCCAGAATAGTATAATACGTAAGTTTCGAATTTCCCAAAATCCCCAAAAAACGTCCTAGAATTTTTTTTTTAGGTATAAATGTGTTTCCGCCACATTCTTAAAGAAAAATAATATTATTTTCGTAATAGCGACCTCAAAAACCCCATCTTCATAATTTTAAACAAAAATTTTCAAACTTTTAACATTTATGTCCTCCATATTGGATCCGACATTTTCTTAAAAAAAAATAATAATATTTTCGTAATCAGCGACCTCGAAAAGCCCACATTCATAATTTTAAACAAAATTTTTCAAACTTTTGACATTTATGTCCGCCATATTGGATTCTCCATTTTCTTAAAAAAAAATAATATCATTTTCGTAATCAGCGACCTCAAAAATTGCATATTCATAATTTTAAACAACTTTTTTTTTAACTTTTGACATTTATATCCGCCATATTGGATCCGCCATTTTCAAAAAAAAAAATATAATTTTCGTATTCATTCGTATAATAGCACAATGATTCCAATACCAGTTTTAATCGGAGTCTATACGATTCTTTATGTATCTATATGACAAGATTTTGCTATATAAAATACTATAAAAAAAACGATAGAGTTCGTAACTTGGGACTATAGTGATTAAATCGTTTTCTGCCATATGGAAAACAATATACCATAACAACCAAACTTGTATATTTTATTTATAAATGATTAGCGCCTAATAGTTATATTTACCTGACCTCTAGGGGTCTCCCTCCAAACATAATTACCTACGTATTATTTGAACAGCCCCTTATATTTAATATGGTATTTAAAAAATAAAAGATAAAATCGTTATTCATTACTAGATAAAAAAAAATTATAAGATAAAAAAATTATAACATTGTAAAAGTAACTAACAATTTACAGCATACTTGTTGCAATAATAATTCAATTAAACAGAATATACCAATGCCAATTACACTGCTCTACAATTTTTTTTATTTGCCGGGGACCTTTTAGTCGGGTCTGGCTGCGCTGCAATTATTTCGGAACCTTTTTCCGTTTTCTCGATCAGCTCGTAAAAATAAATTAAGGCCTATTTAATTTTTTTAATAAAATTAATAAAAAAGCGGATTTAAAATATCTTTATTCGTTTGTTTTTTATAGGGTTTTAAATTCAAAATAAGTTTTTTTTCGCATTTTTCGATATATTTTGATAAAAATTTAAATAAATACTAAAGATACGACTCTTATTTTAATATTTCATACTAAGACATAAGTGCGCGCACTTATAAAAAAGTTTTCGATTTAATCCAGTAACGGAGATTTCACCGGGGGTTATCGAAAAAAGAAAAACAAAAATATTGAAGAATTTTACTTATTTTTAGAAGAGCAACACGACAAGATATTTATTATGAAAAAATAAAATAAAAAATAAACTTTTTTTCCTAGCTTTAAAATGTTAAAATAACATTAAATAAACAATAAATAATTCAAAATCTTGTTGTTCTGCTTTCAATAACTTCCCATAAAAAGTCCAAAATTATTTAATTTTGCGTTACGTAATACTTGAACGTTCCCAACCCGCTATGCGCTATATTTCAAAAAGAAAAAAAAAACGAGCTGATCAAGAAAAACGAAGCAAGGTTCCGAAAACAGCGCATCAAATAGGTATAGAACTAAAATAGAGTCGGCAAATTTTTGAGTGTAGAGCAGTGTTATTTTGAATCCAGTAGGCATAGTAAGTAAGTAAGTAAGTAATTTATTAACCAATTTTTGATACACAAGGTACATGTTGGTATGTCATAATAACATCAAGTTACGATAAAAGTAAAATATAATATGTCATTTTAATTTAGTACTTACACTAAAAGATTCACAAAACGTATAAAATAAAAGAACAGAAAAAAACTATTAAAAGAGTTATTAAGTGTACAAGTTAATAGAGTAAAAAGATTTTTCCAATAAATAGGATTTAAGCGTACGTTTAAACACATTTAAGTTACTAACATTTCGAATATTTACAGGGAGTTTATTATAAAAATATATACATCTGTAATAGGGAGAATTTTCATAAAGACTAGACTTGTGCTTTGGAAGTTGTAATATTCCCAGTCTGTCAGTATATGAGTTTCTGACAATGTTAAAATATTCAGGATATTTTTTTAAAAACATTACACATATGACCAATGTCATATTTATTCCGGGGTCTTGTAATGATTTAAATTCCATAGTACCTATAGTTAAAGTCACAAGCAAGTTGCAAAACAACTCTACACTACGATATTTTAAGAACGCTTTGACATAGAGACTTGAAATTTGAAACAATCTTTCTCTACCACTTAGAAAATTTTTGTTCCAAACTTTAAGTCTTTGGGTCAAAGCGTTCTTAGAATATTGTAGTGTAAAGTTGTTTGCAACTTGCTTGCGACTTTAATTTGACTATAAAAAGGAATTCGAATCATACTCTACTCTCGATATACTTACCAAAATAAGATTTTTTTCAAGGCGTTTAGGGAGCGTTCAAGTATTAGGTAACGCGCTAAATTTTGAGTTACATAATTACATTACATTATATGTTTGTTTAACCTCGTACTATTCTACTTAATTAAGCATCCCCTAAGTCCAGGACTTGTGTGGGCTAGTAGTAGAGGGAACCACCGGCTTATACTGACTTTAGAACCAGTTTTTATAGGGAGTGTCCACTTCACTTACGCCTTCGCCAAATTTCAATTATTAATTAACTCAAAAGGGCAAATCGGCTCCAGTGAGAATCGAACCCACGCTAGTTGGCTAGTAGACTTGTCATGTACAGACGCGGTAGACCACTACACATCCTCTCATAATACTTGAACGTTCCCTTAACAGTTAGCAATATACGACCCTGAATTGTCAATACTATTAAAAAGGCAAAATAAAGCTGAAAAAAAAATAAATAAAAGTGGTAGTAGAACTCACTAGGTCCAGGTCTATGACAAATGTGTGTTTAATCTAGATCAGTACAATAAATTAAAGGAACAAAATATATTAGCTCAATTTTTCAGAAAATATTGGCCGATTTTTTTCAAAATTGGTAGGATTGAGCCTTTGATGAAACATTTTTTATGTATTTTTACTCAAGGAATTAGAGATCGACCGATATTCGCCGATATGCCGATATACCGATATATCGGCAGATCGGCCGATGTATACGGCAAAATCAGCCGATAAGCCGATATACCGATATGCCGATATGAATATCGCTATCGGTCGATCTCGACAAGAAATCCATTTTTTTACGAAAAATCAAAAAAAAAGTTACGCATAAAAAAACTTTGTGGCACAAATGTGTTAAGCCTCCACATTTTTTCAGTCTTGGCACGCCTCTGGATAGATTCAAAAATATGAATTAACTAACATAAACTAATTGCTCTTATTAATACTAAAGTTTATTTTTTTAACGTATAGGTTTTTTAAACCTTCCCGCCTGTAAACAATCTCGAAATTACCATAGCAACGTAAGATACGCATGCGTCGTAAGCGAAATGACTAGGCCCAATTTACACAACCGTAAAACGTTGACGTGCCATTACCGAGAACAAAACAATGGTTTATTCCTCTATATTATTGGAATAAAAGCGATTTTATAAGCAAATTTTGTTTCTACATGAATACAAAAGTGTTTTTAGCAACAGCTTTATCAATTTTCTTCTTTTTTACATCAAAACATCATACATTTCATCCATTTTTTTATGTTAGAACGTCCAGAATTAATGTTTATCTGTTTTCACCTGTGATTCTTATGTGCAATTACTATAATAGTATTTGCTCTAGGGTCGATATTTTAAATACTTCTATTTGCAAAATAAAAAACTTTTTTGCTGCACCTGCTGGTAATGATCACTGATATTGTTATTAATTTACTTAACATAACAAACTCTGTAATTGGGGAAACCTGTGTGAGTTTTTGAATAAATAAATAAATAAAAAAAAGTAAGTAAACAAAAATTATAAATTTTGGTTATGTTGACATTCAAAACAAGCCACATGCTTCAGTGTAAATCGGACTTTGTGGAGTATTTAGCGGCAAATTTAAAATAACTATACCTTAAAAAAATAAACTTTAGTATACGCAAAACCTCGTTGCTCGAGCTTAAAGTATCTGTATAGTACATATAGGTAGGTACCAGAGTTATTAATTAAAAAACAATATTTTTAGTACCATTTTAAAGGGTCGTGACCCTCTTAGGGTTTGTTTCTGGACCTATGTCCCTACACGGTAAAAATTAATTACATTAAATTACATAGTCCGTAAATGGTAAAATGTTTCCATAGACCGGAATGGTAAAAATTACATAGTCCAGAATGGTTTGGACTTTTTGACATAGAGACTTGAAATTTGAAAATACATATTTACTACTTTTTTATTCCAAATTGCAAGTCTCTGTGTCAAATTTTTTTGAAATATCGTAGCGTAAAGTTCATTTGGTTTAATAAACCAAACGATTTGCACCCTTAATAGGAGTATAAACTGCTTACATCTTTCTTTAAAGATCTATTGGTTGATAAAGATCGTAATTTATAATGAATGTAAATTTTAGGCCACAAATAAAGAATTTAAATATCGTACATAAATAATATTTACCTTTTTTTACACTTTTAACACTTTAACCTAGCAGCATGCGGCGCTATCTCTCTAACAATAACAATATTAAACGGTCCGTCTTATGATGCGATGCCTTCTTGGTTGTTGTCAAAAGCGCACGCGCATCTTAAAATAACATAGCCCGACATTGTAAAATCATGTAAAAATATGTAAATCAATGTAAATATATTTTTTTACATTTTTTTACATTATTTTACATTATTTTACATTCTTTTACATAAATTCATGAATTATGCATAGTCCAGAATAGTAAATTTACTATTCCGTACTATGTAAATCCATGTATTTTTACATTATTTTACATGCAGTTTTTACAGTGTATGCTGGTTTTTTATGTTATGTGATTTAGAAATATCTCCTTTATTTTCCGCCAAAAGACTGCAAACACCGCTTAGATATAAGCAAGTATTACAAATTAACAACAGCATTTTGAAACACTCGTTATTAAAATCGACCGAAAAATTAAAAAAACAGTTGTTTGCATTTTCGGCTTGAGAGTGTCATAAAGCGTCGAGAATGTGAAAAAAAGTGGGCGTTAAAAAAATGTCTGTCTGTCTGTCTGTCGATCTGTATGTAAACCTTGTACCTTTTTAATGGAATGTCCGATTTGAAAAATTCTTTCACCAAACGATTCAGGACCTTTTACATTTGCGTCACATCAAATATGGTTAACATTAGAATAGGGCAAGGGGAGCAAAATGGACAAAAACTATAATTTTTAGCGATATCTCACTTATTATTTATAGACACTAGTAGAATTTTAACCATAGCTAAAATTAATTTCAATTAATTTTTCCACCCATCTAGAAAAGTTAGTCGTTTCATATTTTGTTAATTAAATTATTATTGGTACCTATTAATGTTAAATAAAAGCTTATTCAATCTGAAATTTGGTATACCAACATATATATTGTTATGCTAACATCAAGGTGTCATTTTTAATCCCTAGGGAGTTTCGACTTTTTTTAATTACTAGGGATTATAAGTGACACTTTAGTCCCGACCAAGGAGGAGTAAATTGTCTACTTTAGTACCGAAAGTGAAAAAAGAAATAGTGCCGCGCACAAAATCTGTGAGTGACAAGAGCTAATTTGAGTCTTGACCATCTGGATTTTTTGCTCTTGCCATCAAACTATAGAGGGGACCGGGGCTAGTTGTTGCAGGGGTAAGTTGTCGAAGTATCTCAAAAAGTAAAATAGTTCCCTGCACCAAACCGAGATTAGCCTCTGCGTTACAAAGGTGCCATTTATCATTTGTAAACTTAAAAGCAATAAATTAAAAGAGCAGCAAAATAATCCAAAAATTTTCAAAATTAAAGCGTCCAGTAATTTTCTTGTGGTAAATATTTTTTCTTATTGTAAGTGCTTTAAAATATTAAGATATGAAAATTATATGTATATTAATAGTTTAAGGTGTATATTATTTGTTGATATTGTCATTTAGGAGTATTTATTCGTTAATTAGACAGTACTTGATACACAACGTAAAATTGACCACTGGGGCTAATTGTCGTATTTGGTTTGGGGTAGTTGTCGCATGATCTGGAGTTACGTTCATGGTATAACATTCGCTTTTTTGCATTTTTTTTATTCAAAACTGTGTTAAAAAGTGAAACTTTGAAGCATAGTAAATAAAATCGTTTATTAAATTAAATTAAAAAAAAATCGAAAAAATATTATTTAATTATAAAGTTGACTATTTTAGTAAAAGAGTGAAGTTAGATAACAATCGGCTTTTGGGAAGGCACATGTCTTATTAGTTATTTATGATTTTTATGAGTGCCTTCATATTTCTTCGAAAAATATATTTTAAGTGCCGCGATAACGTGCCCCCTGACGGGGCACGTTGTCGCTTTTGTCGAGACTTCACAAAAAAAAATCATAACTCTAATACCCTATAATTTTTTTTATCTTATAATACTATTACTGAAACATGCAGCTAAAATTACCACTTGGTCAATTAAAAAAAAAAACTAAAATAAAGAAAAAAACTGACTTTGAATGAAAAGTGTGACAATTAGCCCCGGTCACCCTACTTAAATAAAAAGTTTGACTAAAAATAAAAAAATAAAAAGTTTTCCAAAAAATATAATATTGAAAAGTTTAAACCATAAATAGCGTGCAGTCTAAAAACCAGTAATTACTTAACTTCTAATCCTTATCTATTAAATTAGTATAGATAAAATCACAACAATACCACCCTAACAAACCCCCATGCTTCCTATTATCGATCAGTTTATTACTCTATTACAGAATATACATAAACATCATTCCCCAACCTATTATCGACCTGTCCAGTAGTCTATACCCAAAATTACCTCAATCTTCCAATGATCGCGATCAGCCATTGTGATAGTGACGTCATCTGGTACCAGGAGCAGGTTATTACTCCGCAAGCCACGCCCCTCGCGAGGTGCCCCACGGTTCCTGCTTGGGACGCTTCTTGTTCAGCCTCTGCAATAAACGCAGAGAACCTGATTCTTTGGATCTTGCCAGTCGAGACTTAAGATCTGTGATGCTACCGTGCTTAAGTGTATGAACTTTATTTAAGTGATTTCATTCTTGATATTGTGGTTATTAGTCAAGTTATAAATAATATTGATGGTGATAAGTAATTTTATGTGTTTGTGATTGTTAGTTTTGTGGATATTGCTTATTTTAAGCGGATAATTTATTGATTGAGTGTTATAAAACGGTGGATAAACTATTCAGGTGAGCTTTTATATGCTTTTATGCTGTACCTAGCGTATTTAGGATACTTGTTTTGCGGAATGTCAATATACGCATTGCTTAAATTAGCATTGCAATGCAATGTTCGGTTCAAAGGAAACCGGCTGCATGATTTTGTTGTTTTATGTATATTAAAAAATGCATATTTTTTGTTTTGATTAAGAAATACGTTATATATATTATACGTATATTAGGATTTTTTTATAAGACTTGGTTTTACACAAAATCTCAAGCATTTTTGAACATAAAACCTACCCACTGAGCATGCAACCTTGCTGTAATTACATATAAGCTTACATTTGTAAGCTTTTAATAACATTTGTAAAAAAAAGGTTACGTTAAGCTTTATATTCCTAACAACGTTTCAAATTAAAACTTTAAGAAAGCTTTAATATAAACTTTCAGAAAGGTTACTTATGAAACGTTGCTGTAAGCTTACATTTGCAAGCTTTTAAAAACGTTTGTAAAAAAAGATTACGTCAAGCTTTATATTCCTAACTTACGCACCGCTTCAAATTAATGCTTTAAGAAAGCTTAAAGGGAACGTTCAAGTATTACGTAACGCAAATTTTAATCATTTTGGTTTGATGGCTTTATAAAGTCTTTTTCTTGAATTACGTAAACTGAACAGTACTGTTTAGTCGCTAGTTAGTCTGCTAATTTGATGTATATTATCGGATTAGTATGAATTGCCTGTGGAAATTTCCTTTCACTGGACAAGAGCAGATATTTGGAGGGAGTAATAAAGAAATTTTCTATGAAATCCTGTCATAGGATCTCATATTTTAATACTGCCCTCTCTAAAATTAACCCCAGCCCTTGTGGTTTAATTTTCTCATAGGCAAAATCATAGTTTCCTTTTTTATACCATAAATCACTATTAATTGGAGAGATATTTAAATTATTAGACATAATCTATTAAAAAACGATGAAAGTAGTAAGTTTAATCTAAACATTACCTCAAGTTTGCCTGAACCTTACGAAAATTACAAAACTTACAAATGCAATCTTTAAAAAGTGTTTTACAAGGTCTATACAAGCTTACTGTAAGCTTTCTTCCTAAATTACACACCCCAAAGAAGGCTTGCAGCTATCCAGATAAACTATTATTTAGTCTATTAAAGCAAAATTCGTTAGTGATCCCTTAAAAACCAATATTGGCCCCTAAATGGAGATCTCTACAACTAGAATTATGAAACAAAAGACGTCTACCCTATCTCTATCTCATTTGTGCTACACTTTCCAGCCAACCAAATAAATACTGTATTTGTTTTTCATACAACAAATACAGTATTTATTTGGTTGGCCGGAAAGTGTAGCAGTGAGCTGCACGAACGAACATAGCTAATGTGAATCCGTAGAATAAGATAATTCTACTAAAATTTAGATAGCGCCAGTAATTTCTTTAATAAAAATATTATAGTTACACTTTTCGCCCGGCCAAGTAAATATTGTATTTGTTCAACAAAGAACAAATACAGAATTTGTTTGGTTGGGTGGAAGTGGGAGTGTATGTATGTATTCTATCCTTTTTGGGTAGAACTTTTGTCCCCGTCTAATCTAACGGGAGAAATCTCCATTGCAACTGCATTGTTTCTAACGATCAAGTATTTATATTTTTGAAAATAACTAGTGGGATTAATTTTTCTGACAACTGGCCTAAATTTGGCTTATAAATTTTAACTTTTGGTTAAATAATTTCTCGAATTAAATTTTTTCTTGTTAGGTAAACATAATAAATTATATTAAGGTTATAACCTTTATACGCATATCGTTAATTCCTTATCGTTTTTAGATTTGATAATTCTTAAATCTATAAATGTGTCAAATCAACATTCAAGATATGATAATTTTAGAAATATTTTTAATTAATTATACCGGCCCACAAAAAAATAAAGTCAGTTACTAATAGCCAGACTATATTTTTCTTACCTCGCTCCCATTTTAGGAAAAAGTGGGTTTGATCAGATTTGGATGAAATTTTGATGTGTTTTAGTTCTCGATATTCTGATCAAAAATGTCTGGGCACAACTCCCAAAAACAAATACTTTAGGTACTTGAGAATCGGGGTGTACCGGTACCGGTACCGGTAGCGGACTTATGAAAAAGTGCTCTCGGTCATATTTGTACAAGCTCGATACTGTGAACACAAAAAAAACGGAGCTTTTCAAATTAACGCGTTGTTCATGTTAGTGAAGGTGAAAATATAATATACAGTCATCTTGGGTGATTTAACTACGATTTTAGACTTCTTAGTTCAACAAAAAAAAAGTTTATGAAGCGATATAAAAATAAAACTTAAGGAAATATGCTAAATTATTGTGATAATAGGCTATTAAAATATAAAGTATGTAAAACAATTTCAAAGACCACAAAAAAAATAAAAATGGCGTGTTTTAAGTCACCCTCTTATTTGGGAGACTTGAAATACTGCCCTAAAACCTATTAATGTGACTCGAAACATAAATATCTTATTTAAAAAGTCAAAACTTTTATTTAGACATAAAAAACAAAATGTAAGTCTAAAAAAGAAAAAATAAACATTTATTCAATAAATCATAAATAACTAGTTAGGAACTAAAACAAGTTCAAAATTAAAAAAAAAAATAAACTCAATCAATATAAAACTTTTTAATAAGGCTGGGTCCAAATTGGTATCTGTTTCTTCTCAACACCTTGGGTTGAGACAGTAAGGCAATAATTTCATATTTTCAAGTGCCACAAAATCTGTAATAAAAGAACAAATACAAAGATGAACAAAAAATGAGAGGAAACCGATATTTTTTAGGTTATGTATCTTTGAGACTATGATTTTAGTTATTAATAAAAAAATATCCTATTTAAATTAAAGTCACAGGTAAACCAAGTACAAAAAGTGTGTTTTTCTTACCCTATCTTTATATATACTTTTAAGTCACATAACATGTAGGCTTTCATCAAATAAATATTACTGGTGGTTAGTGTAGGTAATGTAAATGATATCTAATTTTTTATTTGCTTCTGCTACTCACGGCTAAAGTGCAGCTTAAGGCGTATCCAGAAGCTTGCATAAGAACATAAAACATAAGAAAGCGGTGCCGTGATTGGCTTACAAGATACATAGCGGCACATCAAACCAATCACGGCATCGCATTGTTATGTATTACGTTCTTATACAAGCCTGTGAATAGGCACTTATATATTTTTAATAGAGCGCTTCCTTGTTTCAAGTCGCACCACGATTTCAAGTCACCCAAGATGACGGTAATGGAGCTCTCTACAACTAGAATTATGAAACAAAAGACGTCTACCCTATCTCTATCTCATTTGTGCTACACTTTCCAGCCAACCAAATAAATACTGTATTTGTTTTTCATACAACAAATACAGTATTTATTTGGTTGGCCGGAAAGTGTAGCAGTGAGCGGCACGTACGAACATAGCTAATGTGAATCTGTAGAATAAGATAATTCTACTAAAATTTAGATGGCGCCAGTAATTTCTTTAATAATGCACTTTTCGCCCGGCCAAGTAAATATTGTATTTGTTCAACAAAGAACAAATGCAGAATTTGTTTGGTTGGGTGGAAGTGGGAGTATATGTATGTCTTCTATCCTTTTTGGGTAGAACTTTTGTCCCTGTCTAATCTAATGGGAGAATTCTCCATTCAGGCTTTGCTATTTTTTTTTTTTATTTTGCCATTCAACCAAATAAAAATATGTATAAACTTGTTGAAACTAGTCGTTCACGTTAAAGAGAAGTCAAAAGAAAAAATTCTGTGTTCACAAAACAGAATAGTTCACATATACGCACGTTCACATTATCGAGCTTATACTGTACAGATTTTAGTTCTTGACTTTCTGATCAAAACTGTCTTGAGACACTCCAAAATTTTAGAAGTTTTGTATTCAAAGATACGGATAAATTCAAAAAAATAAATTAACATAAACTTATTGCCCTTATTAATACATGCAAAAGTTTGTCGCTTTAGCTTAAAGGGTACATGAGTTATTAATTAAAAACCTTATTTTCATTACAATTTTAAAGAACCGTAGCTTCCTTATGACTCATTTCCGAACCAATCTTTATAGGAACTTTTTTCATATTTTTTAACGTAGAATCACCTCTTTAATTTCTCGAACTTATTTCTGAATAACCCTGTATAGATACCAATTTTTAAAAAAACTACGGGGGGGTGGAGTTGGAAGTTTTGTATTTGAAGATTCGATTTTAGCCCCTTATATACAGATTTTTATTTTCAGATTCAGTTTCAGTGACTTTAAAAGCTCCTTAAAAAACCCTTGGACACAACGTCTTAGGAAGAGTTTCCCAAAAGTAAAATTTGACCATAAATACGGCTTTTGGGATATTTTATAGGGTATATCTAAATTAAAAACCAGCTTTATATTTTTTTTATAATTTTTCAATTTTTTTCTTATTAATAAAGATTACATTAAGATTTAACTTTATTATTTTCTTACAGAATTACAAAGTTCTATGTGCTTAACAAAAAATATTTTCAGTACAGTAACAAAGTCCTATGTGATTTCTAAATATTTATTTATTAAATAAAATAAATAGGTATTTTAAGATTTTTTAATAAAAACTGAATAAGAATTACCTAAAAAAGCTTATATTAAAAGATAACAAACATATCTTTATTTTGTAAAGAAATTAGAATGTTATTTTTTTTTTCGATTTACTCGAAACGTGGTTTTGTGCAAATAGAACCTTGTAACTCTAACCTGACGATGTTTTATTAATAAAATATATAAATATAATAAACAAGCCGTGAAGATATGAAATGCTACACGTTCCATTAATGCTCTTCACACTGTATGGTATATTGTATTTTTCCAAATACTTAAACGCAAGTTAAAATTAAAAAAAAAGTTATAGTAGAAGATAGATAGGATTAGGTCTGGGACCTCCTTTATGCGAGTCGAACAAATTATCTATATAGAGGTTCTCTGAAATTATTCTTAAGTTTATTACAGTACTTATATTTTTTCTCGTAAAGTTAAGCCTCTAAATCGTTTTTGTTTTTAAATAGATTTTTCGTTCTCAAGCTATGATACTCACAAAAAACGTGACATCGGACGGACGGTTATTTTCAAAGTTAACTATTTTTCTATAGAACACATAATTTTTTGTCTAGAACGTTTGTTGGCGATTTTGGAAAATTCTTAACTATAGCACGGATAGTTTTAAAAAGTTTCACCTTAAAGGTCCTGCAACTCGGATGTTTTTTCTGATTATGATTTTGTGGTGTATTTTATGCATTCTGTGTACATATGAAAAAAATCGTTAATTAAGATATTGGTTGATCCACTAGTCAAAATTAAGCATTTTGAAAACATGAACATTTTACAAATTTATGACCTAAAAAGCAGAAAGTTGCCTAATTTTGGATCGATAATTTTTGTACACAATTATGGCTCCTGTAGTGCCATACTAACCTAGAAATCATTAACTTCATTTATCAATAGAAGCGTTTTCAAAATATTGCATCAGAGTTGACGTGAAAACGTCGCTATGCGACAAATGGAGTTACTGCTTTCTAGCTAGCAGGGCAGTATAGTATTTCGTAAAAAAAAATAATAATCACTTTTTATTTGTAAAATAAATATAAAGAAAAATCGGAAATGGCCGAAATTAGGAACTCTTTTTTAAATGCATAAAAAGGGGCTTAGTTTTTTTAACCGTGTTTTTTGGAAAAAATAAACTGTAATAAAATTATTTTCATGATAAATCATGGTTCGTTATAATAAGTTGTATGTATAAAAAAATATCAAAAAGTAATAGCGCTTATTAAATATAGGATAAACTGTAAATGGTATCCTAAATTAGGCGACTTTCCTCTATTAAATACTAAATTTTAGTGTAAACGTAGTCAATTAAACTAATAAATTCGTGCAGACCCTTTTGCAGACCTTGTTGGAATCTAACAATGCGTAAAAAAATAGGCCGACGCTATCAAATGTTGATAAGGATTTCTTTTTTGTGATAGCCCAGAGAGCATTGTTTTGTCTAACTAGGACTAAGCAGGCTAATCTGCAAGCTGCACTCAACTGAGCACATGTCTAGGAACTCATTACTATAATGAGGCAGATAGGATAAATTATTTATTTTTATTTATCATAAATACCTATTATACAATGTTATTATATTATTCACAGCGCCTGCACTAGAATAATATTATACGGTAATTTCAAATTTCCCAAAATCGCCAAAAAACGTCCTAGACAGAAAATTCTTGTATACAAATGTGTTTCATGAAAAATAAGAAGAAAAAGTCTAAACGAAAAATAAAAAACTTTGAAAATGTCCGTCTCTCTGATGTAGACAAGAACGAATAATCCGATCGACTTCAAATTTTCAAGAAAAATCAAGTTCTATAAGGGGAAGATCTTTATTGTTTTTCAAAGTAAAAAAACCAAAAACAAAAAAAGTTATGGGGGGTTCAACTTAAAAAAAATAAAAATTAACATTTTCAAAAAAAAAAAATTCAAAATTTTTTCGTTTTTCGCGAAAAGAAAATTAAAAAAAAATGAAAAATAAAAAAAAATATTTTTTTCAAATTTTTTCGAAATTTTTTCGAATTTTTTTTTAATCATTTTTTTTATTTTTCGTTTTTTAAAAAAAGATGGTTTGGAAAAAATGTATTTTTTTTATTTATTTTTTTTTGAAAATATTTTTTTAAGTATTTGGGAAAATGCAATATACCATTTACTGTGAACAATTTCGTTTTTCAAAAAAAGATCGTTTGAAAAAAAAATAATAATTTTTTTATTTATTTTTTTTTGAAAATATTTTTTTTAAGTATTTGGTAAAATGCAATATACCATTTACTGTGAACAATATGTAATGGAATGCGTAGCATTACATATCTTCACGGATTGTTTAATATTATATGAAGTAGGTAAACTGTAAATACTTAACTACTTGGAAATTAATTGAATTATGTAATACACTAGGCACAAAAATTAAAGGATATTAAAAAATCCAATTTTTTTTGGTGATTTTTAAAAGGCTGTAACTTGGCGAAAAATGTTCGTAAAGCAACAATAAAAAAGAAAGTTGAAGCTTAAAGTCTCTAGTTTTAAGATCCCGAGATTAATAATTACAGGTATTTTTATCCTTGACGGGTGTTGAGTAATAATAAAAAATTAGCGATATTTTTTTTTTATTTTTGTTTGCTTTTCAAAAGGTCCACGGTCTTCAATAATTTTTTTGTGATTTCTTCTAAAAGCACTTTTGGCTTGATTTTTCTTGTTTATTTTGAGCTATCCAAGACCTCTGTACGATGATTTTATGCTGAGTTATCGGCGTTAAAAGCTAAAATTACACTTTTAAATTTGATAATTAATTACTCCGCACAGAAAATTGAATTATAGTTTTGAAAACTTCAAAGTATCCTCTATAAAATGTTTTTATTGTTTTTTTGATGAATTTTGTTTTTGGTGCGCGAAACCTGATTCAAGAAAAAGTAAGAAATTCGTTTTTAGGATTTTTCGTTTGACTTGGGTTTACATTGCAAAATATGATAATTATTTTATAATTTTAATTATAATGGATCTTAGTCTATAGACTAAATATATTTTTGTTTCTTTTAACCTTAAACCTTTCCATTAAAAAACAATAAAACATCTTATATACTTTGAAGTTTTTAGAACCATACTTCAATTTTCTATACGATCATTAGTTCCCGAGTAATTAATTATCAAATTTAAAAGTGCCATTTTTGTTTTAACGCCTGTAACTAAGCAAGAACTTATCGTATAGAGTTCTTAGACAGCTCAAATTAAAGAAAAAGAATCAAGCTAAAAGAGCTTTCGGATAAAATTACTAAAAAAAATTATTGTAGGCCGAGGACTTTTTGAAAGCAAGCAAAAATTTTGAATTTTTCTATCGGTGATTTTTTATGATTACTCAAAAACGGCGAATGATACAAATATTTGAAGGATCGTAAAATTAGAGACAAAGCTTTAATTTGATTTTTTTATCATTGCTTTACGACCATTTTTCATCAGCCTCAAGACTGGTTTAAGGCAGTTCTTCATCCTAAAGCCTGCAGCCCGCTCTTCAAAATATCTTTAAGTAGACTTTTTAAGATTTTATAAAATCTCATATCATAATTATTTTAATCGATAGTAAACTCTTGGTTTGGAAACCAACATGTTTTACCATTAATTCATAAAGCTTTTTGGTTAAGTGTTCAAATCAGATGTAATTTTACTACTAGTACAGACATTTAAGGTTAAAAAAGGGGTAAACCTTGAAATGAAAGATAACAAGCTATAAACGTATAAATCTTTGTTTTGACATTCTATAAGCTAGCTCAAAAGTCTCAAAGAATCTCGTGTCTGTGTCGCAAGATAATCAAGGTCTAAGGTGCCAAAAACCGTTTTTTTTGTAATTAACTTGTTTTGCTTCAAATTACATTGTGAGTTATTAGCAAAGTTGTAGGGCATAAAATTCTCTACAAATTGATATAAGGCAATATTTTATACAATAAACTGTTTTCGAGACAGAGCGCTTATCCGTATATTTGATAACGCTAGATCAACTGTGGAATTCAATACATAGTACAGTTTATAAAGTTAATTATTTACTAAAAATATTATATTTATTATAGTTATAAACTGTACTATGCATTTAATTCCACAGTTAACCTAGCGTTATCGTATACTGTGCCGTCCAAAAGTCAACCACCCATCCCTCTTAACGTCTGAACCAGTTGAGATATCGACTTTAAATTTCAAACACTTAAATAAGACAACTTAGACTATCTTTTAGCATATATTCGATATTTGTATTTTTTAAAGTGTGGTCAGGGAGGTAAAGGGGAATATGTTTTTAAATGGAAAGGGATCATGTGATTAAATGGAAAAGGATCGTGTGATACATCATTTTAAAGCAAATAAAATTTTATATTTGACTATATATTTTTAATTTTTTTTAATATTTCAATTCTTTCCCTAAAAAATACGATTTTTTAAGATTTTTTTTTGTAAAAGTTTGTTTATATCGTATGCAAATACGTTAATTATACCTTTAAACTAGTTTTATATGATATAAATAAAATTTTACAAAAAAAATCTTAAAAAATCGTATTTTTAAAAGTCCAAATGTAAATAATTTTTTTTTTAAATATATGGTTAAATAAAAAATTTTATTTGTTTTAAAATGATGTATCACACGATCCTTTCAATTTAAAAAAAAAAATAACTCTTTTGCCTTCTTGACCTCATTTTAAAAACTACAAATATCTAATATATGCCAAAAGATAGTTTAAGTTGTCTTATTTAAGTGTTTCAAATTTAAAGTCGATATCTCAACTGGTTCAGAAGTTAAGTGGGGTGGGTGGTTGACTTTTGGACTGCACAGTATATGATAACGCTAGGTCAACTATGGAATCAAATGCATAGTACAGTTTATAACTATAACAAATATAATATTTTTAGTAAATAATTAACTTTATAAACTGTACTATGTATTGAATTCCACAGTTGACCTTGCGTTATCAAATATAAGGATAAGCGCTCTATCTCGAGAACGGTTAATTGTATAAAATATTGCCTTATACCAATTTGTAGAGAATTTTATACTCTACAACTTTGCTAATAACTCAAAATGTTATTTGAAGCAAAGAAAACAAGATAATTACAAAAAAACGGTTTTTGCGACCTTTGACATTGAATATCTTGCGACACGGAAAAAAGATTCTATGAGAGTTATAGAATGTCAAAATAAAGATTTATACAAGTTTATAGCTTGTTATCTTTCATTCCGAGGTTGAATGCCTATTTGACTGGACTATACTTTAATTTCAAAGGACTGAGGTTTGGTTTGGAAAAAAGAGCTTTGCTAAGAGTGACTTATTTCAAGCTGGTGCTGTGGACAGGAGTTTGTCCTGGAGTGTTTTTGATATGATGATCCAACGTAAGAATTTTGGATAGGGTAATGCCTAGAGGTTTTTCCAGTTAATATAGTGTTTGAAAATTAAAATGTCTTTTGTTTTGTTTTGCGAGAATATAAAGTTTGGCTACAAGACCTTTTTGACAAACTTCTATAATACAAATAAAATTATTAATTTATTTAATTCGTTCCCACAAAAACTTGCGTTCGTCTCTCAATTTTACTTACAAAGTACGTTATGTACAATGCTAATTACTTATTAAATAACAAAATTGTTTAATTTTTTATAAGCTTGACATAGTTTACCAGTTGTAAAATTGCTGTGCAGTTTTTTTACTGATAAGCAATTGTGTAGCTAAATGCGTAGGCCGAGTAAATTGATAAGATATTTTGACATTATCAACATTTTAAATGCATTCCGAGTGACACTAATTATATGCTGATATCCTTATCATAATTTCCTTACTCTATACCACTGGCTTAACTTCTGAATATATTTTTTTCATTACACGATATACATTTTAACTAAAGTTTGACGCACGGATCTGTGGCTACGGGAAATATGTTTGGAGTGTGTGTGCAAGTGGGAGGCCCGATGTAGGCACGCACGCCTTATAACGCTCTTGACGGAAAGAAGAGAGCTCGAATGATTCCTCCCTCTTACGTCGGAGACTTTCTTTCATGTAGAGAACTATATTTATTTTTTAAATTATTTAATTCTTTCTTGTGTTGTTTCTTCACTAAATTGATAGTAAACAATTTCCCATCTTAATACATTTACAAATAAAAAATATTTACATTTAGGTACTTAATTTAAATAACATTAGGGCATTTTTAATTATTTAATTTAAAGATAAATATCTTAGATGTAAACCCAAGCACATTCACACCAAGTAGTAACACGTTAAATTAATTTTCTTTTTTATCGACTGCGACAATTATATTCTGTAAATTATCCAACCAATTAGAATCAGGAATTTTCAAACTGATGCAATAAATCATAACACATTTGAAATTTTACTTTGAAATCACTTAACTATTAACCTTACTTTTTACGAATTGTCTGTTTGAAATATTCTTACATTTTAGGGAATATTAACGCTTAACGGCAACACCGCTTTAAGCTCCGCTTGGCAACCTCGGAGAATAGCGTCTTGATTTTTAAATTAGGCACTTTTATTTGTTAGTGTCAGTACTTGGTGTAATTAATTTTATGCAAACTAATAGTAAATTAAAAGTGGAATGCGAAATAAGTACC
>OY294046.1:24429077-24540465 GCA_958510825.1 Brachypterus glaber
TTCAACTTTCTTCGCAATTTCTTCCTGGTCAACCATTTGATTTGATCTTTTGTCAAGTAAAGGTTACTAAAGTATAAAAAGATCCATCGTTTCAAACAAAAATTGAGATTAACATGGTGGTTATGCTAATCGACGTCGCTGCGGTTAGGTTTCATTTGCTTCCCTCAACTTAAGTCATTAGTTCCACAAAAACAACAAAACATGTTGACGAGATGTCAAACAAGTTAATTTAAGTTGAAAAAGCGCTGGTACTATAATAAGGAAAAGGGATGCGTAATTATGAGCGATGAAGGGCATGCGACGTGAAATTCCAGAAGCCCAGGCCGACTGAGATTTAGTATGACATGAGGTGCTATTCATGGCCCATTACGATGTTTGGAATGTATAGGGTCACATTACCGGCGTAAGACAGATATTTGAACTTTAAAATATTGATACTGGGGTGAAATTAAGATGCTAAATTATATTTAGGGCAAATACTCGCTTAAAGTTTATTTTAGGAAGCAATACTCAGTTTACGTGTAAACTAGGCGTTACTAATTAGCAAGAGAGTATTTCAACACTATTCAGTAAAAACAAAAAAGTACCGGAAAAAACAAATCAATGTTTACCTCTCATGACGTGGTTATGATGAGGGACAAACAAAATGTAGTCCTACCTATGGGTACTTATTGGGAAATTTTATCATAAATCGTTTTGAACGCAGATTTGAAATTACCAGAAAAATTCGTACGAAGTAAACGTTTTTACTTTCTTTTAAGGCAATAATTATATTTTTGAAATTCACTGCTATCCGTTGGACTATTTTAAATTTCTTTTTTATAAATTCAAAAATAGATAAGCAATCAGTTCTGGTAGTAAATTTTGTAATGCTTTTTTACTTACTAGCCAAACCGTAATGAAGCGTTAAACTTTGTTTTAAAAGGTTGGATGAGAGTGTGACCCGTTCAGTGACTTTATTTAAATTTGGGGATGCGTAAAAAAATGCTGGCTTGGGAATTTTATTCTAAAGAAAAAGTTTTTTTTTTATGGATGTTGTACTATTTCTACCTAGTAGTGGATATGGTTTGGACGTTGACTGTTTGGAGGTCGTTTTTGAGGTGCTGATCCCACTTAAAGTTTTTGGATAAAGTACTATCTAGATTCAATAATAACAGTAGGCAACAAATCGAAACTTTTTTCCCCCTATCGGAAAGTAAATTTTTCTTACTAATTCGAGGGCGTAGAATCCGAATCGGAACTAAGAAAAATTCCAGCACCTCACACTTTTAAGATATAAGTCCAGAAAATAATGACGTTTTTTTTTCAAAATCTTAAAGAAAAGGAGTAGGATTTTAAAAATTTAAGGGTATATTAAAAAAAAATACGAGGAATTCAAAAATCTATATGCGAAGGTCCTAGTATCACAGTAAGTGCGCGAAAATAAAAAATAAAAAGCTTAAAATTAAAGTTTAAAGTTTAATTAATTGCTCATTTGTGGCAAAAGTATAAAATTTGTATAAAAATATCTATAAAAATATTTTTTTATTTTGCTTAGTTTGTTGGTAAAAAGTAAATAAATGAAAAAGCAAAAGCAAAATTAAAGCACACAGTGTAAACTTTTTTCCTGAGCCCAAAAAATATATTTTTCTTATTAATTTAAAGGCGCAGAATCCGAATTTGACAAAAAAAAACCAGCACGTCGTATTTTTTAAATTTTAGTACAGGCAATTATGCCAATTTTTAAAAAAATATAAAAAACAATATTGCTTATTCTTTTTTCGTTTTTTTAATGATTTTACGTCATAAAGATGTCACTTCATTACTTAAGGACCGTATTTTTAGTTTATTTAGTAAAGCATTTTGGTTTCTTTTAGCAAAGTACGTGGCAATAAGTTTGTCCCTCTATGTACATCTCTCCTCACCCCCACCCTCATAATTCTGTCACAGAATCAATTTTTTTTCAATATATTTTTTTCCTAGTATCCCTACTTATTCTACCTATGAATTAAAAGTTTCCACATTTGTCCTAACAGTTTTTTTATCTCCCATGATTTTAGAACAAAAGAGGGCTAAAATAATGATTTTTTACCACATTTTGTCTTATTTTTCTCAGACATCTAAGATAGTAGAAACATTCTGAGGCCAGATTCGGTCTCAGCGATCCAAAGTTAGTCAAAAAACATATGACTGCAATCAGGGCAAGAAACCGTGTTGCCTAGTGTAATTAGTGTATTCTCTTTGTATTTGCGCATCTCATTAGTTAAGGTAGAATTATAGTTTCCATATGTTCAGAAATAAATATTTAGAACTCACATAAAATTTTTTCTCAGTGTAAGTATGGTTCTGGGAAAAAAATAATATTATAATGTATGTACCTTGAAAATTATTATTATCGTATGTAAAAATATAACTAATAATACTAAAACCAGAACTACATTTGTTTTTAAATAAAGTTAATAGAGAAAATGTTGATAAATATTATTTATTATCTATTTTCCTGTTAAGCTTTCTTGATAAAAATAATTAGCTATTTCAATTCTTGATAATTTTTTATGGGTGCATGAACAATGTGTCTAGAGATTATTATTTAAATTTTAAATTTTTTAAATTATTTGTTTTTTTCATAGATCTAATTTATCAGTGACAAATTGTCAGAAAGTATTTTTTTTTAATTTGTTAGTTATAATTATTTTTTATTTAATGACCTTTATTTTTTGTATTTTAATATATACAGTACGGTCTCCTAACTTGTTGGGATGTCTTATCTATAAATGCGTAAATTCCTAAATTTTGAAAGTTTTATAAAGTATTTTTTTTTGTTATAATAAGAAATGGCCAAAAAAGTTATTAAATAAAATAGTTATTTATAATACAAGGGCGAAAAGTTAAGTTTTTCGATTAAGTAGGTTTTTAGAAGCCGATGGCCGGCCGATAGGGCCGGACCGTGGGTAATAAACCTACGAAATCGAAATTTAACTTTTTGTCCGTGTATTATACAATATTTTTTATTCGATTGTCACTAATTATAATAAATTACTAAAATATACTTAATTTTAAATTGCAAAAAAATATTTATTTTTCCTGTCTTATTACTTATCTAGTTATACATGACAAATTGCTATCCAATCAAATCGCTTAAAAAACAATTTAATCGTTTCTTTTGCGTTTCATTTTCATTTTTTGGTTTCATTTTCAAATTAAAAAAGCTTGGTGATTAATTTCTGTTAAAATGTGTCTGTTATGAAAATAATAATACTTCCAAAAATGTTCTATGAATATTGTAAATATTGAAATTGATTTTACAATTGAAATTTTGTGTTTTTAAGTTATTTTAGTGGAGGAATACAGATTAATCAGTTAACATATATTTTGAGGTTATGTTATAGAAGAAATTATTTTGTATGAAATGATTTTAATAACTGTATGTGGTCAAAAAGAACAGTTAGTTCAAGACCAAAAGTGACCAAAAGGTCATATTTCTTTATAAATATTACAGTAAAGAAAAAGCATCTTCTTTTAAAAAGCTTAAAAATAACAAGTTTTAGTTAGCGGGCGAAAAAATGTTTTATATTCTTTGTTCCAGATGACCAACACGAACTACCCCTACAACCACCCCAGCCCTATAATGTTTCATTCAACGCCAAATTCGACTGGCTACAGCGAATCAAATACCACATATCCACACACCCATCTCCAACAGTCCCCCGTATATGTTCCCAGCAACAGGGCGATGCCCCAGTACTCCTCCCCCGCCAGTGGTCATTTCGGGACAGCTCATCAGACCAGCTGGCATTCTGGGGGAGGCTACGGTGATATGACTGCACCGGCTGCACATGGTTTGGGAGGCTCCCCTCATATGGGAACCCTGAGTCCGGGACAGGTTTATGCCCAAAACATGATGATGAGTTCGTGGAGAGCGTATGATGGTGCTGGGTTCCAAAGAACGTCTCCTTATGGTAAGTTCAATTAATTTTCGGTCGAATATAATATTTTATACTAAATATAGCCAGGTTGCGCAATACGGGGGAAACTAAGCCTAATTTTCGCAATTTATTTTGCGAGGGGTCCAATACTGGGAAATTTTTGTACACCTACTGCAGAAAATGCATGAAAAATGCACGTACTGCCCGGTATTTTTACGAAAAATGCACGTACTGCACGATATTTTTAATGCTGCAGAATAATGCAAAGTAATGCACACATTCTTGCAGACAAAAAAAATTTCCCCGACAAAATTTTTGATGACTAAAAAAAAAGGTCCTCACCTGTAAAAAAAAAGATTAGTCCCTGACGGTTTTTACCAAAACTAATGCAAACTAATACAAAATAATGCAGATAATGCAGAATAATTTAATGCACAATCAATAATGCACAATAATGCAGAATAATGCACGTAATGCAGCATAATGCAGAGTAATGCAGGTACTGCAGATGTAATGCACAGTAATACAGATAATGCTGATAATACAAATTTAATTACTTGCATTATCTACAGGTACTGCAAGGGTCTGCATTATTAATGAAGACAATTTTGTACGTCGAATGCAGCAGTGATAGCCCCTCGTTATTTTGTCAACTTTTCCCTATTCACACGTAAGAGCTTCATGTTCACTTTCGCCCCAAAAGTGCAATTACAAAGTTTTATAAATTCGCAAAAGGGTGGTCACATTTTACGTCTTCAACGAGGTCTTCAATATTTGTCTATAGCTTAACGTTTCGTACTGTATCCGAAGCTGCAAAACATAATAGGTTCATAGAGAAAAACCTATAAAGTGTCATACAAGGTTCAGTTCGGGGACCAGCTTAATAATTAAAAATTCTACATGATTTTCTTGAAAAAATTGTTCGTCAGTCTTCTTAATTTTAAAACAAATTTAGAAATCTGTTTAAAGTAGGTAGTATTATAAAGCCATAAATAAGAATTAAATTATAAATTCCAATAGATATTGGATATTAACGAGTACATAAATATTAAAGTAAATTTTTAAATCTCAAACATTTAATTTCATGTTCCATATGTTTTAATACAGTGTTCATTAATTCTTCGGCATTTTAAGTGAAAAACATAAATCTTTATTGGATTGTAAGTATCTGCTAGTATTTTTTCCTAATAATCATTTGATAAGTGTAAAATTACGCAATATCATTTCGAGTAGGTACACTGAAAAAATTATTTTGTAAAATTACTATAACTATCGCGGGTTATTTTTTGCCAAACGCAATCAAAGTAAATTTATTAGCGTAATATATTTTTTCTACTAATTATGTAAAAATACGTATTAAATTATTTTCTAAAATTACAAAACATTTGTTAAAATTATCACAATAGTATTGATAATATTACAAAAGAATACTTAAAATTCATACGAGACGAGTAAAATTACCATAATATATTTCCAATCGTTGTTTTTATTTGTTGCATTTATAATAGCAGTTTTAATTTCTTTTATAGTATATTTACAAAAATATTTAAATTTATTGCTTAACTAAACAACTTATTTGTAATTCTACAAATTATTATTACAAACATTTTACATATGTACGATAACTATTACAGTGTTTTACAAGTTGCAAACAAACAAGAAGTTTACATTTTTTTAAACACAGTGTAATTTCACATGTTTTTTCGAAATAAAATTCAATTTTTTCTTTGTAAATTAAAACTGAATTTTACAATTTTACTGCTATGTATAGAAAAGAAGATGGAAAACAAATGGTGTAGGTATGAAGTTGAAACTACAAATAAAACACATTATAAACTGAAATATTTTAACAAACTATACTACTATAATACTACTAAACTAGAATAGTTGACTCTGTACAGGGTGTTTCAAATGTCCCGCCCATGCATTTTATCTCGTAAACTGTTAGAGATCATTAAAAAAATTCAAAAGCACGTTCTAAATCTCAATCTATACTATAACTAAGACTATCTCTATTTGGTATTAATACAAGTAAAAACCTATTCTTCTTAAAAAATTTACCTATCGACAGCTCTGCACAACTATGAATATATTAGCCAAAATGTAACCTACACCTACAAAAACTACAAAACAACATCTAAATAACAAGGATAACTTACCGATTATAAATATAACAACACTAAACAAAACACAGCTAAATTAAAAACACATTTGCCGGCGTCTCACAACAACGTGCTTCGCCATCAACTGGTGCAAGGAGGAGCACGCATCAGGCTGTTCCGCTTCGTTGCTAGTCTTATTAAGGTAAATTCACAATAATTGTAGTAATAACGCAATTTTGTTTGTAAAATTAATAAGGTTTTGTTAATTTACATTAAAAGATAAAAAGTTTTTTAAAATTAATTTGTACTTGTACAATGCCTATAGTAAAATTCTTAATGGGTAAAGTAAAATTATTGATTATTGTATAAAACTAACAACAGTTTTGTAAAAATATATATATTTTTATTTTCACTAAGATAATTGCATTATTATTGCTATTTAAATTTACCGAAATTTACTAATTATTGTGTAATTTTACCCCTAATTTTTTCAGTGTAGATAATACTACTAAGGGGCTGTCCATATATTACGTAACGAGCCTAGGGGGGGTCAGAAAAATTGTTACAGTTTGTGACAGGGGGGAGGGGGGGTTTAGGTAAACGTTACGTAACGGAATTTAATAAATTTAATGTTTATTTCCTAAGCTTGGCAGATGTATTTTTATTTCAACATAAATTACTATTTAGTGGCCCATAACTCCCTTTTTCACACAAAAATTGACGAAACTATGCATATATAATATTGTAATCAGTAAAAAAACTGTTGACATTGATATTAAAAAAAAATCTTACGGCCCTGTTCTTGCGTGATCTTGCCGATGAATCATCTGCGATGATAAATTTTCGCGCGGAATGTGTACTCACAGAACACCAATGTGTGTACTATTTTGTGTACCTGTGCAAAAACAATATACGTGTTATATGTGACACTCAGTGTAAAAAGAGGTACCTAGTATTTTTTCCCTGTGTGATATTGATTATGAATATTTTTTAAAGTTTGAGTGATTTTTTCGTGTAAATTTTTTTTAAGGTTATGTTATACTATATTTTAGGTTCATGTTTGTTTTGTCGAGAAAAACGAATCAATAGTGAGAATACAGTTAAATTTATTGCGAAACAAAAATTTTATATTGTTAGGCGTTACAGGGGGGGGGGGGTGTTGGTAAATGTGACAGTTTGTTACACGAGGGGGGAGTCATTTTTTTTTTAAATTGCGTTACGTAATACAGCCTGTTCCAGAACTCGCGTACCGAAATTTGAGGGTATATTAAAAACCCTCTGGAAAATATGAAAAAAATTAAAAAAAAAATCCATCTTCAATACTAATTAAAAAGGAAGCTATTTAATCTGACCAATCCTGTTGCTGATGTTAAATTACCTAAAAATTAGTTTTTCCCTACTTATTAGTAACTATGGTTGCATTTTAATGGTTGACTCGTGCATTGTTTAAGACTTTCAACTTTAGAATATTTTTAGGTTATTATATTTTGACAAAACCGACAGAGGCTATCAAATATTCTATTTTTATAGGGTCACTCCATCCGGCGGTGGTTTTATGATACCCGTCTTAGACGGCAGCAACAAACTGCCGATGCAACTCCATTCAGCGCGCTGAATTTAGTGTTTTTTTTATTAGAAACTCAGATCTTTTAATTGATTTACTGGCTATAAATTCTTAATACAAATTAATAAAATAAAAATACAATAACTGAAATTTTATTTATTTATTTCAAAGTAATGAACATAGGAAAAATTTTTATCGGTGTTCCGAAAAGAGAACATTCTAGCTAGAATGTAATTTTAAGATTGGTGCAGAGGGCAAGGAATTTTGGAAGTTTAAACGCAAACAGAAAAGTGGTTGGAGACACTTCGCGAAATGCAAAAACTGTTGATAATAAAGAAGCTGTCATTTAGACTTTTGAAGAATAAACTGGAACAAGCATTATTATCGTGGCAAGAAATCTTGAATGTCTGTCCTGTGTTTAATGAACTCTAAAAGATGAAGAAACGCATTATTTTTAGCAAACTCGCGTTCAATGTATGAAGCATGCTAAAGAATATGTTCAAAATGACCTCCACCAACTTGAACACATAAAGCAGCTCTTTTTAACAGACTTCTCCTGGGATTAATAATCATATTTGGAGTTACTGACTCAAGCGCTTCATGTATTCGGTCTCCTAGTTCTTCTACAGTGTCTGGCATATTTCTATACACAAAATTTTTAAAAAAGAATGCTTTTTATAAAGTTTTCATTATCTTGATGTTTCTGCAACAGCCATGTGCAAAATTCGACTCGTAAAGGGTAGTCCTCCGGTGTCAAGCATTGTACTCGAGTGTAATGAAAGGGATGCATTTTTTCATCTTTTAGAATTCGTTGAACAGAGGTCTTAGACATATCAATATTTCTAGCCACGATACTAAGGCTTGTTTCAGGTTCTTCTTCAAAGCCATTATCAACAGTTCTTGCAGTTCGCGGAGCGCCCCCAATCTCTTTTTTGTTTGGAGTTAAATTTCCAGAATTTCTTGCCCTTTGCACCAATCTTAAAATAACATTTCTGCTAGGATGTTCTCTATTGGGAAAACGAATAGAATATTCTACAGATGTAGCTGAAGCACTCCGGCCACACTCGCCATATAAAATTAGCATTTCGCAATACTCTTCTGAAGTAAACATCATGAAAGTTTTGATATTTTTTTATGACATTAATAAATATTTATGTCACATTAATCACCATGTCAACCTACAGAATATGTACCTGCAATAATTAAACTTGCTTCCATAGCTACAAATTCAACCTTTAATGGTAATTTATAATCAGCAACAGTATTGGTCCATTTAAAGCGTTCTTATTTTTGAATTGAACGAAGATGGATTTTTTTTGAATTTTTTTTCATATTTTCCAGAGGGTTTTTAATATACCCTCAAATTTCGGTACTCGAGTTCTGGAACAGGCTGTATATGTTTAAAAATGCTAAGCCCCTTTGAAAGTGGCTAAAAAATTAGGTTTTTATTTAATAACTGAGGAACGCTTTGAGGTAGAGCAACGAGGTTTTGAATGTAAACTAACCTCAATAAGGCCCATCTTCTTATGCTATCTTTATGTACTTATTTTAAAGAGGGGTGTGCGAAACTGGGGGCTCTATTAGTTTTTCGTCCCAAACTTTTTTCTGTGTAACTTTTTTCTAATTTTATTTTTTGAATACGATTCCTCAGGTCAAAATACATAAAAAAGGTACTTGTTGTAATACTGTAGGATTAACCGGTTATCGAGAAAAATTCATTTGAAGGTAAAATTACACGGATCGAGAACAAAAAATTAAGTACTAACATGTTTAAAACCAAAATTTCATATTATTTGTTCTCTCAGAAAGTTAGGATAAACTGATCTAAAAAGTCCAATCAAATTACTAAGATCTGTAAAGTTGGTCCTAGTCCTGACTTATTCGTCTAGTAAAGACTAGTTAGGACAATTTTATTTAGAAAACATGAAAGTTTTCCACATATGACAAACATTTTAGACTAGTTTTTAGGATTTGGGTTTTAGATAGGAATTTTTTTTAGTAGGCACATGGGGCTAGTGTAAAGCAATACAATGGTGTGCTTATCTCAAAAAGTGGATTTTTGCAGATAGGACAACTTGTCTTAGCAGGGCAGTATAGTTGACCATGCTTAATTCATGAATTTAATTTATTGTAAAATAATGTAAAAGACTGGTAATTTTTGTAAAGAATTGAAAATTAATTTAAAATTACTAATAAACTCCTTTTTTGGAAGTCGGTTAAAAATTACATCACATTGATTAACATCTATTATCAATTACGGACTACGTAATTTTACAGAAAATTAAATGTCGGTTCATTCTTACACATTGCTTTATTGGAAAATCTCTATGGCAACCAGTTTCCATTTTTTATTATCAGAAGTATACTATACACGGTGTATTTGAAATAGCGTAGGAAATTTTAACTACATGATAAAATATGACAAAAAGTTCCTATAAATATATGTCTAAAAATTCGTCATAAGGGAGCTACGCCCCTTTGAAAGTGGCTAAAAAAATCGGTTTTTATTTGATAACTCTGGAACCCTTTGAGATATATCAACGAGGTTTTGCACGTCAACTAATCCTACCAAGGCCCGTTTTTATGTGTTATTTTCATGTATTTAGTTTAACCAGGGGTGTGCGAAACGGGGGGGCTTATCAGTTTTGTGTCCCAAACTTTTTTCTGTGTAACTTTTTTGCAATTTTATTTTTGAAATATGATTCCTCAGGTCAAAATACATAAATAAGGTACTCTTGTTGTAATACTGTAGGATTAACCGTTTTCGAGAAAAATTCATTTGAAGGTGAAATTTCACGGTTCGAGGACGAAAAATTAAATACTAAAATGTTGAAAACCAAAATTTTAATGATGCAGGGCGAATGTACATTAAAAACTAAGAAAAAAACCTCATATACAGGTACTTCCAAAAATCAATCCTAATGGAGCTATGGTCTCCTAAATATGCACCATTTTTAAAGGGCTATGGTAGCTTTAAAAGCGTTTTTTCGACCTACATGTATGGAAACTTTTTTCTAAGTTTTTGATGTAGAATAACATTGCATCATTAAATTTTTGGTTTTCGACATTTTAGTATTTAATTTTCCGTCATCGAACCGTGAAATTTCACCTTCAAATGAACTTTTCTCGAAAACAGTTAATCCTACAGTATTACAACAAGAGTACCTTTTTTATGTATTTTGACCTGAGGAATCATATTTCAAAAATAAAATTGCAAAAAAGTTACACAGAAAAAAGTTTGGGACAAAAAACTGGTTTAAATAAGTACGTGAAAATGACATACAAAGATGGGCCTTATTAGGATTAATTCACGTGCAAAACCTCGTTAATATAACTCAAAGGGTTCCTGAGTTATTAAATAAAAACCGATTTTTTTAGCCAATTTCAAAGGGGCGTAGCTCCCTTATGACGCATTTTTAGACATATGTTTATAGGAACTTTTTGTCATATTTTATCATGTTAAAATTTCCTACGCTATTTCAAATACACCCTGTATTACGTACTATAATCCTATCAGCTGTGTATTTTTTTATCTAAAAGCCAGTAAAATTTATTTGAAAATGGGATTGACAAAAGTGGTCCATGACTCAAAGTTATTGTCTGGAACTAGAATTCAAACTTGTAAGCGACTCTTTTTACACTATTTGTGCAGTGATCTTTAATATTTCTAAAAATCTTCCCTGTAACAATAAACAATCGCACACACGTCGCGGAAAAGGTTTATATAGTTCCAGAAAGCGGAGATAACTCGAAACTTTATGACCGTCCGCGGACTGTAACTTTAGACACGCCGTGAGCGGTGATTTAGAGGTTACATTAGGATCATAGATAAAAGGCATCAGCATAAATTCAACTTCAAAAGGCGGCTTTGTTGTACACAGTGCAGACCTCGAGAAAACCATTATTACCCATCTAGACGCCTGGTGAAACTTTTTTTTTTGGGGATTCTCAAGTGGTCCTCTTCTAGCGGCTTCCTTGTTACGAGATAATGCTCTATGGTTTTAATTTTTAGGGAAATAAAAAATAACACCCCATATCTGGCTTATCTTGTAACCAATAATATCATATTCCAAAAGCTATATATTTCATATTATGTTCTAAAAACAGTTTTAAGGTCATATTTTATGTCTTTTTTTAAGATCGACTTATCTTTTAACTATCAGGCTTATGGTATGCTAGTCAGTTAATGTACTTAAAATAGCGTAGATAATTTTATTTTCATATTTACATAAATTACATATTTTTTATACTAATTAACAATTATTTGAATGAATTAACCAATCTGATAAAAATTATAATTCTTCATATTTTTCTTTTTATTTTATAGAAAAAGTTTAAAAATCATATCTAGGCTAGATAATCTAGCTGATTTATTAACAGTCTTTTTCTATTTTGCGACTCTCATAAGCTCATAATCACACGCATTTTGCGTGTTCTTATAGGCCCATAAGAGGTCTGTACTCTTTTTTCTGTTGGGTTGGCAACATACAAAAGCCTATCTCTTGACGTTTTGCGTGCAAATGTCAATGTCGATTTAAAGTTTAATTTTTTACAAAATTTTGGTTTGGGTTATTTTTTACCGTGTAAAGAGATGACTGTAAAATATATCAAAATATCATTTGTTCTTAGAATTTTAAACGTAGTGTAAACTGTAATGCCAACCCAAAACAAAAATCCCTAAATCAGTCATCAATTTAAATGTAAGTTTTTTAAATTTTAGAGCAAAATTGAAAAAATTGTATTAAGCACTCGTTTCATAACACGTTTTTAGAGCACTAGTACTTCAGAAAACGTATGTTATGAAACTAGTACTTTAATATACTATTATTATTAAGAATAGCAGTATATGAATTATTAATTTATTCCTTCTAATCAACCATATGCATTAGGGTGCCGAGTCAAAATTAAAAAATGGTTTTTTTTAGGGCCCCACCCCCTATAAATGTGCATTTAGGTCAAAAACCAATCCCCAATTTTTTTCAGAGAGAAAACATGTTAAGCCTTATTATTAATATTTAAATATAAAAACGTTGAAATCAGGCGATTTTAGGAAAGGAAATTAGTTTTAAATAATAAGGGAATATTCAAAAAAAAATTACCCTTTTACATGAAAAAATGGCTTAACCAGGGTAAAAACATTGCGAAAATTGACGTATGAAGCTTATTTATGCTACAAAAAAGGTTACTTAGAAATTTTTCTCATGGGCCATTTTTTTTTAATTCATTGATAAGTACCAATTAACGCCCGATATTTATTTTTTAAGAAACAGACCAGGGTGTCAAAAAAAAAATCAAAAATCCCATAAAATGTAAAAAAATCACTTTATTTCGATAAAAGGGATGATATTTGGCCAAAAAGTATAATGTACAAATTGCTTTGAAATTTGTTTATTTTTATAACTGGGTGTTGCGTATTTTTTTTTCAGATTTTTATAAATAAACGTCCTAAACTTTTTTTGAAAAAACTTTATTAAATGTGTTATTACCATTAATCGGAATAAATTCAGTTATGACTCATCAACGTTTTTATAAAGGTCACTAAATCGAAACATTTGACGACTAATTTGTTACACACAACAATATTGAATATACATATTAACTATAAATATGTAAATTATCGGTGTTTTTGGAAGAAAATAAAAATGCGCCTATTCGAGCACTGGAAATTCGCCGATGACTGTTTATTACATAATATAATATACTACAAGTCAGTTTAAAAACATTTTTTATCTATTTGCTACAAAATTGATATTTTATTGCAATTTAATGCATTTTTTAACTTTTATTGAGATATTTAATTATTTTTTGGACAACCTGTACTTTTTTTCAATAAAGTAAATATAGACCCTAAAAAAGAATACACTAGAAAAAAAGGACTATTTGACAAAAATTCTAAACTTAAAAATGCTCTTGTGATTTTTTTTAGCCTTTATTAGCCTCATGTTTCAATTTTTATCATTTTTACCACATAAAAAATCCGTTTTATTTTTGTAGAGGGGCATAAAAATTGAAAATATTCCTTTATTATCCAGAAAAACGTTTTGTTCAATAAACGTTCTATATCAAAGTTTTTATATCCTTAAAAAAACAAAAACCCTTCACATGATTTTCTGTGTATTATATTTATATATAGTATATACTTTTAAAAAAATCTAAAAACAAAATCAGTTGTTTTTTCACCTAAAGGAAGAATTTTGAGGGGTGGGACCTAAACAATTCCGTAGATCCTGGGCACCCTATGTATAACAAAAATTATAATCATTATAAATTATTATTATTAAAATTATAAGTTAATAATCGTTTAATAATGACAATATTAAAACGCGAATCTAATCATTTTTCTAGGAAGGCCGCAGGGTAGCATTTTGAGGCCAGTTAAATTAATTTTTATAATAAAACAGATTTTTAAAAATTATATACCACAATTTTTTGAAGACTCTCTAATACTTTTTTGAGTGAGTTGATAATTTCTTATTGGGTGGTCCCTCGAATAAAACATGAATAAAACCAAAAATATTTTGTCCTTCACTGTACGAATTTATAAAACTAAAAATCTTTACGTTTTCACTTTAACACAACGTGATACTACTCATAACATTTAAATAAAAAATCGTTAATATTTTCAGATGCGGGTATGGAGTTCCAATTTGGCGAAGGCCGGGAGTGCGTCAACTGCGGCGCAATTTCGACGCCCCTATGGCGCCGAGACGGCACAGGTCATTATTTGTGCAATGCATGTGGTTTATACCACAAAATGAATGGAATGAATAGGCCTCTTATCAAACCTTCAAAAAGACTGGTAAGATATTAAATAATTATTTTCTTCAAATGGACTGTTTAGAACCAGAAATGTATTAATTTCATTTCCATAATAACACAGGCCCACAAAACAGAGTCCTGAATTCCAATATAATATTCCTATGTATTTTTTCCCGGTGAAACTGAATCCGCGGCCCGTTTAACCCCTACACGTCAGGATTTTGACATAACCTTAAAAAACACCCGAAAAACAACTGAAACCGCTAAAATCATCTATGTCATACCACTGTCACCCCCCTGTCCCCAAATTGGTAATTCTATAACCCTAAAACCCCATAATCCCCTAACCTCAGAATACCATAGCCGCATAACCTCAAAACCCCCTAACCTGATTAAGTAGAAAAATATAGTTTGGGAAAACAGAACAAATTCTTCAGTTTTTTTTTTGTGGAACATAGTCATAGGTAAGTAACTCTATAACCCCAAAATCCCCTAACACCATAACCTCAAAAAAGAAATATTATAAATAACCTCAAAATAACTTCACTTCGTAACTTTATATACTATATCCCCTTAATCCCGTTAACGGGATTAGGAATAGGATAATTATCCTATTCTGTGGAGAAGTCCGGTTACTGAAATTATAACCCCAAACCTCAGAAATGTGGAGTAAGTTTTTTATTGTTAATTTTTTCATATTAGTCTCCAATGTTCTCGGAGGTAGCAGGATTTCAAATTCCGGAAAAAAATGATAGAACTTTTCACAATTGCAATCGTGAAAAGTAGTAGTAGTGATAGTAATGGTCTTTCGTTAAACAATTGCGTAAATACCACGAAAAAATTCAATTTCATAAATATTGCAAAAAAGATATTGGATAACAAGCTTACTGAGGTATCAGACGTCTGAGAGGTGTTAAAAAAATAATGAAGTAGACCTTGATTCATGACTTCACTCACAAAACTCTTATGATTTCGAGAACCGGACTTCTCCACAGAATAGGATGATGGGGTTAAGAGGTTATAATATATGGGTTTACGGAGCGAAGAGGTTAGGAGGTTATGGTGTGATAGGATTTTAGGGTTATTCAGTTACTTATTCATAACTATGTTCTACAAGAAAATTTCACGTAATTGTTCTGTTTTCCCGAACCAGATTTAATGAGGTTAGGGGGTTTTGAGGTTATAGAGTAATGGTATTCCGAGGTTAGGGAATTATGGGGTTATAAAATTACGAATTTGGAGGAAGAGGGTGAAAGTGGTATGGAGTAGATGATTTTAGCGGTTTCAGTAGTTTTTCGAGTGTTTTTTGAGGTTATGTCAAAATCCTGACGTGTAGGGGTTAAACGGGTTGCGGATTCGGTTTCAGCGGAAAAAAATACATAGGAATATCATATTGGAATGCAAGACTCACGAAAAATTTTTTTTTGTGGGCCTGTGTAATTATAATTATATGCATGTGCAATGCAGATCGTCCATCTACACAAATAACAAGTATTTTTTTTGTATATATTTAATATGCTTAGGGCGCACAATGGAGACAGGGAGAAAAGATGGATATTTTTTTTTAATGGAAAGGGGGGTCGTAAGCTTATAAAATTTTCTATTCGACTACATAATTTTAGTTTTTTTAAACTTTTTTTTAAGGTATCCATTTTTCAATTTTTTTGCTAAAAAATGCAATTTTTTTGTAAAATTTTATTTTTATCATTCAAAATTGGATGTTAAAAGTATAACTAATGCATTGGCATCATGAAATAAACCATATTTGATTAAAAAAAAAATTGACAAAAATTCACGCTTTTAACCCTATTTTAAACTCCCAAAAATTGTTCCGAAAAAATAAAAAATTTATGTCAATAGGAATTTGAAATAAAAACTCGAATAAAAACATACAAAGGACTTTTTTGTTGATTACTTTTCAAATTCTACTTTTACTGCAAATAACACTATCAAAAACTTTACCGTTACGTTAAGAAAAAGGCATTTTCTTAAAAATCAGCATTAACTGACCTTTTGGTGATCAGATAAGAAAACACCCCAATACCCAATAAAACATTAATTCTTGTATTCTGAGTTCTAACCAGTCCAAACCTATTACCAAAAAAATAATTTCTTGAATAATTTAAATGTAAATGTAGGACTTCCCATTGCAGTCGGCATCTAGAAGAATGGGCCTGTGTTGTACAAACTGCGGCACCCGGACGACAACGCTGTGGCGACGAAACAACGACGGCGAGCCAGTGTGCAACGCGTGCGGCCTTTACTTCAAGCTACACAATGTGAACAGACCTTTAGCAATGCGTAAAGACGGAATACAGACGCGCAAACGCAAACCAAAGAAGCCAGCAGGCGGAGACAGAGAGGACGGGAGTTCCACCCAGATCGAAGGTCAGTAACGCCCTCTTAGGTTTATTGGTCGAAGGTGATCAGCACGTGATCGGCCGAGATCGGTAAGTGATCGGCTAAGATCGCGAGGCATGTTATTATAATCAGACACGCACTTGTTTTGGCTTATGTTGTCCTGTCAATGCGTAAGGAGATATGGCATAATAATAAATATTTTTTTTTATTTCCCACCCTTTGATATTTTTCTTAGTTTAGAAATTATAATATCTACATTAAATAAAATAATATATTTAATAAAAACAAATAAAAATACTGTGGTATTTCGAGGCCTATCGTTTTTTTCTATATATTTTTTTAATAGTCAGACAACAGCGGTTTTTTGGTCTGTTTTATTTAAATCGATACGTTTCTGTCACAGAACTAGAGAATCCCTTCGTTTATGTGGTTTCTGCACACACTGAGTTCATGTTACGCTGAAAATCGACAGATGTCTCTGCTATTCGCTTTCGTGATTACAGATCAGTACTCATTTAAAATTAATTAACAGAAGTGGATTTAACAAATTTAAATTTAAACGAATATTATTCTGAAAATAAAAACAAAAAATTGTGCAAAAAAATAAGGCAATAAGTAGATAGGTAGGTTCACTAGATCTTAGTTCTTTTGCAACAATATTTTGGGGCTCTTTTAACCCGGCGCGTGTGTGGTGGGGTTAAAACCACCCATGAAATTTCAAACGTAGTCTGCTTTGCAGTATTTTTTGTTTTAACATTCTCCTCTTCAATAGTTGTAGGTAAACGCACAGGGCCGTAACCAGAAAAAAATCTGGGAGGCTCAGCCCCCAGGGGGGCACCCTCGAAAGCTTTGTACCTAACGGTTTCAACCAAAACCTGGCGCCCCTTCAAAAAAAAATTGCCGCCGCCCAAAAAAATACCTTTAAGAAAAAAGCTTTGTCCCTGACGGTTTCTACCAAAGCCAAACTTGGCGCAACTGCAAGAAAAATTGGCGAGCTAAAAATTACCTTCAATAAAAAAGCTTTGTCCCTGACGGTTCCTACCAAGCTTAGCGCTCATTAAAAAATAAATTGGCGCCCCAAAAAAAGTCACTAACGGGTTTCTGCCAAACTTGGCGCCCCTGCAAAAAAATGGCGCCCAAAGGTAGGAGACTTAAAAAACACCAGGAGAGGCTCAGCGAAAACGCCAGGGGGGGCTCAAACCAAGGCCAGGGAGGGCTTAGCCCCCCCGCTGGCCCTTCCTAGTTATGGCCCTATAGACGCATAGAGAACATATTGACAATTTTTGTTATCCTTACATGTTTATTTCTAAGCGGTTTCAAAGTGTCGTGTGGGTGGTTTTAACCCCACCACACACTTAACGTTATAAAAATATTCTTAATTTTAGATACGTATACACCATATAAAAAAGTCCAGATTGACATATTTTCAACATTCTTTTTTAGTGTTTCTTACATTTATGGTGAAAATTTGTCAAATTTAGTGTTTTAGGGGCAACTTTGGCGGATTTTCAGCACCTGATAGAATCTTTTGATCATTTTGAAATATGGCACATAATTTTGTACACTTAAAAAGAACAAATTAAGATTTCAAGGCTTTTTTACTATTTTTGCGTAATTTCACGATTTTAGGGGTCCTTAGGGGTCCAATTGGGACCCTTAGAGAAATTTGATTACCCTCATATTTTCAGGATGTTCCAGATACACCAAAATAAAAATTTTAAAACAATAAAAAATAAGGTTCACCCAAATACACGTGTATGAACCTTGTTTAACCAAAACTAATAATGTTATTATTATTCCAGAAAGTAAGACTCCAACCTTAGTTCAAAACTCGACTCAGCAACATCAGCAACAACAATCTCAGCAACAAAATCAACCCACATCAACGCAAAACCATCCCACTCACAGCCAACTGGATAAATCCTCGCCGGTGGAACGGCCGTACTTGGGGCAAACGTCGCTCCTGTCCTCTACGAACTCGGCCACCATAAAAAGCGAACCTGGGTACGACTACAACTACCTGCACAACCAGCCCTCCTATCCATACCAACAGATTTTTGGATTCCCGGCAGGGACTACAGGAAACGGGGAAATGGCGTACCATCACCAACACCACGTCACTGCGGCAGCGAAATTAATGGCGTCATCTTAATTTTAAGGTTAAAAATACACTGAAAAATATAAAATAAGAAATATTGCAGATATTTGTCAATATTGACAGGTTTTTATAAAAAGTTTTACATCTTTTGAAAACTGTTTCACCAAAATATTTATCCTACGAAAAAATTAAGAACTATATAGTTCAAGACTCTTTTTTATAGACTGAATTCCGTTCACTGGCGTTCCAAAAAAGAGAAACAAACATATATCGCCTTAAAATCTGCCATCGGGACTTGATACCATATCGATTTTTAATAAAGGAAACCATTAATTTAAAATAATTTATTATTTTTTTTAGCCACCCTAACAGTAACTTCATGTCAGTAAGCGTAAAAATTCAATTTTTACATAAAGAGAAGGAATTTTGGAGGATTATTTTTTACTGATTTAAATCTGTGTTCAGAACAGTCTTGAAGTGGCAAAGGAAAAAACTTTTCAAAAATTCTAATGTTATTTTTTTTATATTATATTAGATTAAGTTACTATAGAAAATCAAACGAAATAAAATAGAAATGGAAATAGATATGGTTTCAGATTTTTACGCTAAAACTAGACGTTTTAAGAATTTAAATCACCCACTTGGTTTTTCTGTAGTATTAATAATAAGAATAAAAAAAAATAGGGTTTGTGAAAATGATCAAAATTTGCGTTACTTGAACTTTCCCTATGTAGTAGGTTGGCTAAAAAACTCAGCGATGGAATATTTTAATTTTATTTTTGTTAAAATTCGATAAGGAACCAAGTATTTCAAGGATATGTTTTTTAGCTATTTCTCTTTCCTGGCACACTGTATGAATGTCGCGGAGTCACATTAGCATAGTCTTTAAGGACTTTTTAAGAAGCAGTGGCGTAACTACTATGTGGCAGGTGTGTGCAATGCCGCCCTCGAAGGGGCAGCCAGCCTAAAAGGTACACTATTCAATTCTGATGTTTTTTTACTGAAATTTTTTAAATTTTCCTTTTTAAATTATTTGGTACCCTTGAAGATTTTAAAAAATCTGAAATAAATACTAATCTCATCATATAGGAAACATTTTACTGAAAGGTTTTAAAATTTGTTTATTTTTCAAATTCTGAAGTGTTTGGAAAATGTATGACCTTAAAAATTTCAAAACTAAATTCCAATAATAGAATTACATAAAAAAATGTATTAAAAGGTTTTAAACATTTTCGTCTGCAGCACTGAATTAAATTCCGGTGATATAATCACGTAGGCAAAATTTTAAAAGTTAATTTTTATAAAACTTATCTTGTCAATTTTTCCTTGAAATTATGTTCAAAGAGTAAATATTGTCACAAGAGGTTTATAGAGGGGGACGTATTTTTTGCACACGGGCCAATTTACAGTTACGCCACTGCTTAGAAGTCTTTTTAAAGTCTTAATTTTTCCAATTGGTGCTCTACTCTACAGGTCACACACCGTCCCGATGAGGAAAAGAAAGACCTAATGATTTTATTTTGACTGAAAAATTATTTTTAAAAATTGAAATTTGAAATTTATATTTTTCAGTGTATAAATTACATCCTGTATATAATCGACTGCTTTGTAGTGTAATTTTTATTTTGTAGATACGTGTGAAGAAAAATTACCTAGATATTTTAGATAAATGTTATTTGCAAAAAGACTTATTTTTTAAAACAATCGTGATGTAGTTAGTATACTAAACATATTTATAAACTTTTTTTAGTAAAAGCGCACTATTTAAATGTGACTTATTTTATATAAAAAATAAAAGATGAATTAGTATGTCATTATAAATGATGTTAAAATACAATGCATACTGTATAATACAGAGGCTGTCATAGCTTTGGATACATTTTTTTATGACAAAGTAATCAGGACAAAAAAAGAAAATTAAATTTATTTTTGCGTCTTATATAAGAGATGTGTATTTTTTGCAAAAGTCCAAGGCAGGAGATAATTTGAGAGGCCGAATGGCAACCTTCTTCTACCGTATCGACCAATTTTATTATTCTTATTATTTTGCCTATTTCCAAATTTAAGATTACTGACATGTTGTATGTTATTACAAAAAATCGTACTAAATATGGTTAACTTATTAAAACTAGAGCACTAGATAGGTAGGTTTGTTAGGGTAGGTGGGTAGTTTGAGTGGTTCCGCAGGAACTTTGTGTAGTGTGTAAACTACCTACCTACCCTAACAAACCTGCCTATCCAGTGCTCTAATTATAACTTATAAGAATATGAATTAAATTGTTATAATAACCCTAATATTATTTCATTGCCCGAATCTACGATCATTTAAAGTGTAATTTAAAAAGAATCTACCGAGTGATTTTTTTTAATTGGTATAATTCTTAAAATCAGAAAATCAGAACAAAAAAATGTTGAATATCTACAGCTTACTAGTGTCTAAATTAAAACCTGGTTCATTTCTAAAATTAAAAAAAAAAAAAATTTCTAACAAAATCACTGGAAACTTAAGGATTAAAATAATCCCAATGAGTTATAAAAAAATGGGTTACTTATACACTCAGAGAGCGTTATCGTATTCAACACAACGGAGCTAACGATACAATGTAGCTATAATTAAATATCAATTTTCAGACACCGTGGCACTTATAACCCTGTAAGAAATGAACTAAATCTCTATTCCCAGACACCGTGGCACTTATAACTTAAGTGTTTACAAAAATAATAGATGGAGAAAACAAAACAAAAAGAAATACAGTAGGTACACTCCATAGTCTGAACCATATAGAAAAAATTTTTAAAGTGCTCTTCACTATTTAGGAGAGCATAAAAGTTAACCAAAAAATGATATTAAAAAAAAATGGCATTTTCTACACATGACAGGTGAGAAATGTCAATTTTTATGTCTTTTTATGGTTATTTAAAAGTAGTTATTATTACAAAACTTTTCTATATGGTGCAGACTTTATGGCAAACACTGTATACATAACTGTATAACTATTTAATTTACTGATATTCTTAGAATAAATTAACCATATGAAATGCATTATTTGCATTCTTTGATTCAGTAAAATGTATTCAAACATTTATAAGAAAGATCATTACTGAAATAAATCATCACCAGAGTTGATACTTTCATTACAATAACAGGGTCGGACAACAGGCATTTTAAAGTATTTCTAACTTTTGTTGAGTTTCTTTAATACATACCTATGCCGAATAAGATTATATGTCTGTATACAGACATATAGGGAATCTTATTGGCATAGGTATGTATTTGAGAAACTCACCAACTCCGACCCTGTTATTGTAATGAAAGTATCAACTTTGATCATCACTGTAAAAAGTCCATGTATCCCTATTACAGTAAATTCACTTTAATCGGGTTATTCACCAACGGTTTACATAGAATTTACAATTTTGTAAATTATATGTAAAATTACATCAGATTCACTGCTTTATATAAGAATTACATTGGTATCCGTAAAAGGGATTCCTTGTAACATTTATTGTATACAATGAATTAAAGGTTAATTAAAATTATACAGAATGTACAACTTTTAACTAGACGAAGAAATATAGGTGGTAAAATTTTTAAAAGTTACAGCGCTTGAGCACGCCCTGGCACTAGCTGCTGGAAGAGGATGAGGAGGGATGGAATAGGGAGAGGAGGAAGGTGCGGGAGGAGTGAGACTAGCTCACTGATGCTGGGAATGCATCTGTCCTGAATTGGTGGGTACCATTACTGGTTGAGGAAGTTTTTGATCTTTTTGTGGGTGTAGTGGATTTCGTGATCGTAATCTAGAAAGTTTGAGATGAGGGGGTTTGGGTGATCTAAATTGTCTTGTACAAAAAACGTGCTGTAACGGATGATTTCCGTTTTTAGGAGGGGCATGTCAAGATATCTGTGAGTGCCTTGTTTTGGAAGGCCTGAAGTTTGGCTGAGAGCTTTTTGTTAAGGGTGATTTTGTTCCAGGCTGGGGCTACGTTGATGAGTACCGGCTTTAAGGTTTGGTTGTAAAGAAGAAGTTTGTTTTTGATGGATAGGGGGCACTATCTACCTATTAGGGGGTAGAGTTTGGAGAGGCGGCAGTTGGCTGTTTGGAGGGTATTTTTGACGTCCTGATCCCAAGTAAGGTTTTTGGATATAGTAATGCCAATGTATTTGGAATGGTTTTCCCAGTTAATGGCTAGGCCATTTATCTGAGTGGGTTGAGGTGGGCTTTTTAATCCTAGAGATTAAAATGCCTTTTGTTTTGTTCTTCAATTTAGTGGCGGACTGGGTACTTAAAGCCCGGTCCGGCAAGGTCAAAGCAGGAACCGCAAAATGTATATTTGGGTTGAGCCCGGGCCAGTCCGCGGCTGTATATATACGAAGTGGACGATAATATATTGTTTTCTAGAACTGGCCAGATGGCGGCCATCACTTCTGCTACTGGCCTAACTGAAAGCTTTATATACTTTATAAAAATTTACACCTTATTCTTTATAATTTTGCAGTAAATCCACTGCAGTGAAATCACTGTAATAGCGAAATATGAACTCTTTACAGTGTAGGCAGTACATACTAGGGTGGGTCGAAAAATGTTTTTTTTAGTTGGTTTTTCTGGTTTAGCTAGAAGGCTTCTCAATGCGTTAGAAAATAAGCCTGTAAATTTTGACGATTCACTTACCGCAGCAATGAGGAGAATCCAGCGCATGCGCACTGATTTTCTTATTTTTGTTTTAACGTATGCCAAAAATTATTTTAAGCTTATTTAACATTCTTTTGCAGAATTTTACAAAAATATCTACTTTTTTCTTATGCATATTGTTACACCAGGCGAGCATTTATTTTTTAATTAGCTAAAGCTAAATTATTTAGCCTAAATATCCTATATAGGATCAAATATTTGATTCCTAAAATATATCTGTATCTAAAAAATGCCTCCAATTAAAAAAAACACCAAACCAGCAAACTACCAAACCATTATTAACGTAAACCAACGCCTTCCGTTAAAAAAAAAAACACCAAACCAGCAAACTACCAAACCAACCCATTGTTAACGAAAACCAACGCCTCACATTAAAAAAAAAACACACCAAACCAGCAAACTACCAAACCAAACCATTGTTAACGTAAACCAACGCCTCCCATTAAAAAAAAAAAACACCAAACCAGCAAACTACCAAACTACTACTACCAGTACACTAGTTTTTTTGTTAGAATATATAGCAAAATATTGTTAAAATACTCAAGAATTTCTGTTTGATTTTTTTAATGGGAGGCGTTGGTTTACGTTAACAATGGTTTGGTTTGGTGTTTTTTTTTAATGGGAGGCATTGGTTATGGTTAATAATGGTTTGGTTTGGTAGTTTGCTGGTTTGGTGTTTTTTTTAAAATCGGAGGCATTTTTCAGATACGATATTTCAGAATTTAGAAGGCGATATATTTTAAGAATCAAATAGGATTATATCTAGGCTAAATAATTTAGCTTTAGCTAATTAAAAAATAAATGCTTGCCTGGTGTAACAATATGCATAAAAAAAGTAGATATTTTTCGTGTAGACCAATGTCAATAACTTAAAAAATCAAAATGGAGGAGATTGAGGAGGGAGTCAACCTCGCCATCGAAGAAAAAATTAAATTTTGGACCACCCTAATGGCGTGAATTTTTTTTTAATTTTTCGTTATTTTATTCGAAATCAGCGGTATCAAAAATTTAGAATTTTGTCCCTGTTTCTTTTTCCTGGCTCACTGTGGAATATTTCGATTTTCCGGTTGATTCTGGGAGATGTTCCCCATTGTCAATCATCGCCAAAATTTACAGGCTTATTTTCTAACGCATTGAGAAGACTTCTAGCCCTACCAGAAAACCCAACTAAAAAAAAATTCTACCTAACCTAGTACCTACTCCAAAAAAGTCATACTAGTTGTTCTAAAAATAACTCTCGCGCATAATTCAAAGAAATATTTATTGCTATAAAATGAAGCGAGTTTAATTACTTTTCTTTGGAGTAGGTCATAAAAGCTGATTCAAATTTTGTGATTTTTAAAAATTGTAAATATTGTATTAATTTAATTATATATCCTTGTAAATAAATTCCTGTCTTTATGTATTAATATTTAAAATGTACTATGAATATAAACAATAAAATAATGTGTATAAAAATAATTAAAGCGTTTTTCTACTATCCACAATGTTGATTCTACATCGCTATATTCCGAGCTATATTCTATATAGAATATAGGTCTTTTCCCAATGAGTAAATCTGTAAAAGTCTTTAATCTGCGAGAGTGACTAATTTGAGTGACCTCCATTTTGAACCTAATTTATTGCGCGAAATTTATATTGCCAGATTGTGATTGAATATATTAACAACCATAACAAAAAGTCACTAGAAATTACTTATTTTAAAGGTTTGGACTTTTTTAAAAAGTCCAAATCGTAAGATTTAACAATTACGTAAAAAATGGTGGATATTGTAACAGAGACAGAGAGAGACAGAGACAGTATTATGAGTGTAAGAAAAAATACATAACGGTGAAGAAAAAATATACCAGGGTTAAACTAGAAATTTGGATGCGCAGAAGGTCAATGCGCCGTCTAGGTTTACTCTTATGTCTATGTCTTTTCCGCAAATGCGGCAATGTTGTCAGCAAGAAAAAACAATTGGTTACACCTATGGCTCTGTGTGTGTGACACTCCTTAGACTAGAGATGGGTCGTGACATCACTGACGGTATAACTGCTCTTTAGACAGAACATAACTACTTAGGTATTTTATATTTAGCCATTAAGCCTGTTTTTTCAGCGGGATCATAGGAGTGCTTACATTTAAGCCCGTAAAGCTTCCAATGGACTATGGAACGAACCGGGCCATAGGTTGGACATCGGGTAAAAAACAAAAATTCAAAAATAGGGGTTTAAATTAGGTTTTATTATATTTAATCATATTATACATTGAGTGCAGGCAAAATTTTCATGTATAATTAAGGTTAGCCAGAAAAATTAGCGCTTATATAGATGTCTAAATTATGCCTACGAAAATTTGTAGTCTTTTTTTTTTTCTTATCATACAATATAATCTTTTCCTATTAATTGCCTAATAATAACAACATTAAAGTGTATTATATAAAAAAATAAAATATTATGTACATCTCCTATTTTTTTTTTATCGATTTTTTTTTAATTTTCCGACATTTAAATGTTTTTTTTTTTTTAATGCATTTATTGAAAAGAATATACAAATTCCATAACAGGTACATTTATATCACACTATTTTCTAATACTAATATAATATTTTTTTACATTGAACGAAAAACTTTTGATAGATTTATCTGTCTTAATAGTTTCTGGAAGTTCATTGAACCATTTTAAAGCTGGCTGTGTTATTCTCTTTCTACCTAAGTTCGAGTTTTCAGGAAGTACATAATAATGTTCTTTTGTGCGAGTGTTATATTTGTGTATATCATTTTTTTGTTTGAGTTTAATATTTGTGTTAATTAAATTGTTTTTTAGTTTGTAAATCAGTTTAACACTATCTAATTTTATAATCTCGAATATTTGCAAGATATTAAGTTCATTATACAGTTCTTTTGTACTACTACTATATGATTTATTAAACAATATTTTTAAAGTTTTATTTTGTATTATTTGTAGTTCATTTATATCCTTCTTCCTTGCATGGCCCCAAAAGGCAGGTAGATACATCAGATGAGTATTAATGTATGAATTATATATTAGAAATTTAGTTTTTAAATTTAAAGTACAAGAGTTTCTTTTGAGATAATAACATACACTATTAAGTTTTGTTTTTAGGTTTTTTATGTGTTCACTAAAATTTAATGAGTCATCAAGAATTAGTCCCAAATACTTAGCACTACTAACTTTGTTAAGTTTTTTATTGTTTATGTTTAAAGAATAATTATCACAGTTAATATTTTTATTTTTATTTATCACAATATAGTTGCATTTGTCCTCGTTCAGCTTGATGTTGTTATTTTTTGTCCACTCACTTATTATTTTTAAGTCTTTTTTAGCTTTCTCAAAGATTTCTTCCATACTGCCCGAGTAAAAAAGTCCAGTGTCGTCAGCAAATAGTACAATATTTCCTTCGATTTTACAGTTAGTTAAGTCATTAATATAGATTAGGAAAAGTAAGGGGCCGAGAACCGACCCCTGTGGCACACCATATAATATATTTTTGAGTTCACTTATCATGTCACCGACGCACGTATATTGAACGCGGTTTTTTAAATAACTTGTAAAAATCTTGTGAATTTTTCCAACAACTCCTAGAATTTCCATTTTTTTTTAGAAGTATATCATGGTCCACAACATTAAACGCCTTACATAAGTCTAGAAGTATGCCTAATATTGCCTTTTTTTTTCCTATATTTTTATAAATGTATTCTGTAAGATTTGCGATTGCTGTTTGAGTACTTTTCTTCTTCTGAAAACCGTTTTGTTCAGTACTTAAAAAATTTATTTTTTGTAGGAAATCGAGCAGTCTTTTGTGTAATACTAATTCAAAAATTTTTGAGATGACTGATTGGACAGATATGGGTCTGTAATTTTCCAACCTAGTTTTTTCACCTTTCTTGTGTATTGGCGTTACTTTTGCTATCTTCAGTATATCAGGAAAATGACCCATCTCCATATTTTTGTTGATAATTTTTGAAATAGTTGGCGCAAGAATATGTTTTACTTTTTTTACAACTACAGTTTTTATACCATCATGGCCGTTAAAGTCCCGTAAAGTCCCGCACATTTGTTATTACTAGAATATAGTGGACTAAGTAAGGAAAAAAATGATGTAGAGATCAGACCCCAGAAGACCCCAGAACCCCTTTAATTTAAATTTTTGTGTTAAAAAACAACTAAAAAAAAATTACTTTTTACATAGACTTTTACAGATATTCTTTGTGGTGGATAAATTTATTGGAAAATTACGTTATTATACTATTCACAGCCCGTAAGCGTCTGTTCATCCGCCCGTCTGTCCGTGCCATGTCACTTTTTTGTGGACAAGATAACTCCAGAACGAATAATCCGATCGACTCAAAATTTTCAGGAAAAATCAAGTTCTATCAGGGGATGATCCCTATTGTTTTTTTTAATAATCCCCCGATTTTTTTTGAATTTTTTTTTTCGAAAAAATGATTTTTTTGAAAAAATAATTTTTTTTTTAATTTTTTTTTTCGAAATTTTTTGACAATTTTTTCATACTCAATACTTGGCTAAATGTTTTACTTTTTCTCGAAAAAGCCAAATTTATTAGCTAAAATTATAATTTTACAAGTTACACACATTTTGCAGATTTTTTCCAAACCGTATTAAATACATAGCTAAATATCTTTTTTGTACACTAAATGGTAATTAACCATATAAAAGAAAAATAAATTTAATTTTTTTTTAAGTTTTCCAGATTTCCAGATTTTTTCCCAAAAACGAAACCTAGTTAAAATGCTTTGTCGTACCTAAAAATGGCTGCATACCAAATTTTATCAAAATCCCAGTTATCGTTTTCAAGAAAAGTATGATGTCCGGCTTACGGCCCGGTTCGTCCCATAGTGCAATGGTGGCTAAGGCGCTAAGTATTATTATTATTATTGGATTTTAAGACATTTTCTTTTATTGTAATAATAATAATTGACTTTTTAAAATCTGAGGTGTTAGGAAAATGCGAGACCTTAAAAATTCTAAAATTTTGTAATAAAGTGGTATTACAATTTTAATTACCTTTTTTTCTCACTAGGTAACAAACAAGCCTTCTCTTTTTCTTAATTTTATTTTAAAGTGTTACTTAAAATGGATGACAATCTAGTGTCATGATCCGCATATTTTATATGGTGTTAGTTTTTTTAAAATAATATTGCTTTAATCATAGCGCAAATACATTCTGGCTTTACGAGATTTGCTTCGGCAGAGTCCAGTTTGTTCTACATTAGATCGGACCCTTTTCGGTGACCCTTTGCGGTATAACTTAAAAGTTGACTCATAGTTATAACTGCATGAACAATAATTATTTATTGTTAAAATGATAGTTTCAGATGTCAGGAAAAACATTTTTTTTAACAATTCCTTTTTTAAATGATTCTTTAAACATCATTCTTTAATACTCATATAAATTTATCATCACTAATTAGAGTTAAATATTTTTTAAAGGCAATTTAAAGTCAGAAAAAAATAAAAGGACCAAATTTGTCAAAAATTAAAAAAAAATGTATTTTTTTTATTAATGCCTATATTAAATTTTACCCAATAAAACAATATAACCTTAAAATTGACTACAATTCTTACCACTTCCGGGACAACCGGAAGTCCAGAAAGGGTTATACTATACCAAAATACGTCTTTTATAAAACTATATTACCCAAATTTCATTTAAAACGATCCACAGTTGTAGAAGATATTGAATTTTGACCGCTAATGACTACTGTGTGCCGCAGAATAAGTTAATTTTATTTTTACTTGCTTTGATGTCTCTAGATTTTATTATATAAAGTTAAAAGTTCATAGCTTAAAAAACGCTGGGGGGGCTCAAACCAAGGCCAGTGGGGCTTAGCCCCCCTCGCCCGCCCCCTAGTTACGGCCCTGTGTGTGCCGTCCTTAATTAGAAAGCAGTAACTGCATTTGGCAATAGCAGCGTTTTCAAAATAAGTGCTTACGTGTACAAGTTGCTATGCGAAAAATACAGTAACTACTTTTTAAGTAAGGACGTTAGTATAGTTACTGTGAGTAGGGCTGCAGTCTCAGAACTTTTTAAATTCGGAGGTGAAAAATAATTATAAAAAGTTTTATACAATAATTTGCTTTTCGAATTCTTAGAAATTGCTTGTCCTGAAAAACTGTAAAAAAATTTCAAAAAGTCCAAACCAAAAATGTGATTACGAATTTAACTGTCAAAGTCAATAACACAAACTCGGAAATATACGACATCGATATTGGAGCTGCTCAAGGCTCAATACTGGCTTCCTTCTCCTTCTTTTTATGAATGACTTAAACCTGTCTGAATTTATGATTAATTTTGCCGACGACACATCAGCGATCGTAACTGCAAAAACAATAGAAGAGCTTAAATTAATAGTCCAACAAGTAATCGACAAAATGAGTAGCTGGTGCTACAAAAATAAACTGATATTAAATCAAAGCAAGACGGTATACATAAACTTTTATAAAAAGATACCAAAAATAGTTTCCGAGAAAACCTCAAATACTGTAAAATTCCTAGGATTATATTTAGATAATAGACTCATTTTCGAAGATCAAATCCGACATGTGTGTAAAAAACTTAATAGCGTCTATTATGCCATACTTAAACTAAAACAAAACGTTTGTGAAAATACGCTACAAACTACATATTACGCACTGGCATATACACACATGTCTTAAAATATTTTACTATGGGGAAAATCCACAGAACTACAAAGAGTTTTTGTAGCGCAAAAGCGTATTCTCAGGTTAATGTACAATTTAAAACCAATGCAATCATGCAAAACAATATTTAAGGATAACAAAATATTAACGATATATTGCATCTATATATTAAAATGTGCCAGTTATGCCTACCAAAACCTAAATCTCTTCGATACTAACTCTTCAAACCATAATTATGGAACAAGAAACAATGAATATCTTAGGATACCAAAACATCAATCCACAATGTATGAGAGGCAAGGGCGTATCCAGGATTTTTTTTCGGGGGGGGGGGGGGGGCAAAACATTTTTTCCCTAAATCGCGCCGCAGGGGAAAATTTTTTCATGTTTTTTTTACTTCTGTTAATTTTCGGCCTTTTTTTAATTCAATGTAGTAAAACAAGTTTTAAAAATTCAAAAAAAAAAAAAAAATAAGAAAGCCCTAGCACCGCAGGTAAAAATTTTTACAACTGTGCTGGTCTATTTAAATTTGAAAACAGTGGTATAAGTTTTAGCGCTGTAGACGAAAATATTGACGAATTTCAAGCTTAAGTTTTATAAACTCCAATAAAAAAGAACGTATAAAAGCTATAGCGCCGCAGGCGATTTTTTTTAGATAATTTATAGTGTATTTTAATTTTAAAAGTGTTACTATTTAAAGTTTAAATGCAAGAAAACTCTAGCGCCGCAGGCGATTTTTTTTAGATAATTTATACGAATTTGAATCTGTATGGTCCACTAGGAAAAGAGCCTGCATATTTGCATCGCTTTGTGCCCTTTTAAAAGTGTATTTAAAGTTAAAATGCAAAAAAAGTCTAGCGCCGCAGGCGAAATTTTTTACGAATATGAAGGTGTATGGTCGACTTGAAAAAGAGCCTGCATATTTGTTTCGCTTTATGTCCTTATCGTTCTGGGGGAGTAAAAAAGCTATAGCGCCGCAGGCGAATTTTTTTAGAAATGCTATAGTCTATTTTAATTTTAAAAGTGTATTTAAAGTTTAAATGCAAAAAAACTGTAGCGCCGCAGGCGAAAATTTTTACGAATTTAAAGGTGTATGGTCCACTTGGAAAAGAGAGTGCATATTTGCTTCGCTTTGTGCCCTTATCGTTCTGGGGGAGTAAAAAAGCTATAGCGCGGTAGGCGAATTTTTTAGAAATTTTATACTCTATTTTAATTTTAAAAGCGTTAGTATTTAAAGTTTAAATGCAAGAAAACTCTAGCGCCGCAGGCGAAAATTTTTACGAATTTGAATCTGTTTGGTCCACTTGGAAAAGAGCGTACATATTCGCTTTGTGCCCTTATCGTTCTGGGGTAGTAAAAATAAAGTATAAACTATTTATTATAAACCAAAAGAAACTATCCTGGCCTTAAACCCGGGTCCCGGAGTAGCTTCAAAAAAATTTAGATTTTCGTATAAAATTTTAGAATTTAAAGAGTATCTCTGGGAAAAACATTACTACAAGATGTCCGAGTTTATGTCAGATTAACCTGGACCTACCTGTAAATGTATTGTGTTATTTATTCATGTATTTATTTATTGCAATTTTTTTTTAAATGTTTGTACTTTGACTTGTCTCATGCCGTTTAATATGGTCAAAAGATTAAATAAAATTATTATTATTATTATTATTATTATTATTATTATTATTAATTAATAGATTTTATAACAATATTTACTTGTCAAATTCTAAAGTGTATGGAAAATGCGAAATCTTCTAAAAATTTCGCCAGCGACGCTAAACATAGGTTATATTTTAAGAGGTTTTACCTACCCAATTAAAGTGTGTCCTAATTGTCCTAAAAAACATTAAAAAGTAAAAAAAAATGCCTACAATGCTAAACTCGATTACCAATAATGAGAATACAATTTTAATTCATAGATTTTTTAACATTATTTACTGGTCAAATTCTGTAGTGTCTGGAAAATGCGAAAACTTAAAATTTCTAAAAATTTTCGACTAAGGCGCTAAGTGTGCCCTTACAAGGCTTTCTCTGTCTACCTGAAATCTCATAAAATAAATTATTTTATGAAGCTTATGAGGTAAAAACGCGTGACCTTGAAAATTGTAAACAAAATTACCTGCGGCGCTAAACTTGATTACCATTGTTGGAAAGCTAAATAGGCTTGCCAGCATATGAAATATTTTATGGTCGTCCCTGGCTTAGCCTGGCTTAAAAATTAAGCTGTTGAGGTTTTTTTACCATCACTTGTTTTTTGGGAAAAAAAGTTTGCTAATTTTTTAATAGAAAAAAATTAATAGTTCTTTTATTGAAATGCTGGAAAAATGGTTTGGACTTTTTGTGATTTCAGTTTCAAATGAGGCGCGGTGCGCGGTCCACAGTCTGGCGTAACAATAACATCAGAGACTACAAAATTTCTGATAACATTATAAGTCTTCGCACAAGACACATAATGGTGAATCAAAGCAATCACATCATTTTTACTTTACATTTGTTGTTACAATGCAATCAGAGAACTTGTGTACCAAATTAGACGAAAATCGGTGAGATTGATATGTGAAGGTGGTATGGAATTAAAAAATTTGACCCATATATATATACTTATGGATTATAAGTATAATTTATATATGTACCTGTATAAGTAATTATTATAATTATTAATCAGATGCATGTGTTTAATTGTTATGTCAAATGTATTTCTGACAATTTGTTTACTTTCGTAAAATTTCTACACTCTACATTCTTTATTATTTTTAATCAGTATTCCATTGTAGGACCGCCTACATTTCTTGTAACTTCCAGCTCGCTCTCCAAAATGTATTTAGGTAATATTAATTTTAATTTTAAGGGGGGGGGGGCATCCATAAGGAAAAAAATTGCGCATTTACGAAAAAGTGTAATAAACTGATTTAAAATAAATTTCTTCTAGTTTTTGCTATAAGGGTTTAGAAAAAATGTCGTCGTTATAATTGGTAAACTCCCCTAGTTGGATACTTTATTTTTAAAAGAAAGAAGGGAATTAAATGTTATTTATTGAGACAAAATGGCTTAAAATAATAATACATATAAATACATATATGCCTTAAATAATTTATTAATATTATTTAACGCAACGCGACAAATTATTTAAAATCTAAACAAAATAACCTTTGTGTATTGATCAAAAATATTATATTAAGTGTTGGCAAGTTTTAAGTGTACATAAGTGTTAAGAAAAAAAACTGTGAGAAAACAGTAAATAATGATTATATCCGCGTCAAATAACTTATCAATTATTAAAAATGACAGGTGAAGTGCTCTAGGTGTTAAAATGGTCATTGTTAGTAGTCTAGTGGCGTCAAAAAGCCACGTGTCATACAGGGCGACCTGGTCAAGGGGTTGAAACCTCCCTCAATAATAGAAAATAAACTGTAGGTACGTCCAACAGTAAACTTGCATTTTTGTCGATTTGGTTTAGTCTTAGCATCAGACCCTGACATGTTTTTTAAGTCTTGCGTTTATATATTTTTTGTTTGTCCAATATACAGGGTGTCTCAAAAGGTTTTAAATATTTGGAAATTTAATAAAATCTGATACACGGTACTTCCTCTAGGAATTCCTCGGGTCTAAACAATGAATTCCAGGCAGAAACCTTCTAAAAGTAAACTGTTTCTTGGGTGCTTTAACTAACCTCTAATAATAATGCCAATAAATAGTTTAAAGTGTTTTAATTTAGAATTTAATATCTTATTTAGTTCAAAAGTCAAAAGGTATGGGGTGACCGCACTGTATATGTCTCAATATTAAAAAAAAAATACAAATAAAAGCTTTTTTCTATTTTGCGACTCTTATAAGCTCATATTTACACGCATTCTGCGTGTTCTTATAGGCCCATAAGAGGTCTTTACATTTTTTTCTTTTGGGTTGGTAATAGACAAAAGCCTATCACTTGACGTTTTGCGTGAAAATGTCAATGTCGCTTTAAAGTTTAATTTTCTACAAAATTTTATGTTTAGGTTATTTTTTTACCGTGTTAATTGTGCACTGATTAATTGCAGTGAAAAAGAGAAGAGATGACTATAAAATATATCAAAATATAAGTTGATCTTAGAATTTTAAACATGGTGTAAATTGTAATGCCAACCCAAAACAAAAATCCATAAATCAGTCATCAATTTATATGTATGTTTTTTAAATTTTAGAGCAAAATAGAAAAAACTGTATAAAGCACTCGTTTCATAATACGTTTTTAGCGCACTAGTACTATAGTACTTTAGAAAACTCGCCGCATGCGGTTTTTTTTCTAGACTTGTACTCGTGGGCTAAAAACGTATGTTATGAAACTAGTACTTTAATATACTATAAACACATTACTAAAAATTGGTTTTGGGCTATTTTTATACCAAAACGGACATGTCCGCAGACCGGGAAATTTTCTTATGGACTTGCAATGTTCGTTTTGCACCTATAATGATCTAGTTGTCAATTTATCAATCAAATATTGTTATGGGTAAATATAAAATCAGAACTAAGATTTGTTATTTAACATTTTGTGAATAAACCTTCATTGAACAGGTTCTATATAGTTTATGATAAAACGAAATGGGTAAGATATATTTTAATAAACTAAAAAAACTAAATTAAGACTGTTTTTCTAATTTTCTTTTTGTCCGATACGCCACCTACAATATTCTTTTATAATTATTTACTGATTCATTACATAAAAAAAATAATTGCCACTTTATGGTCTTATAAAGTGTGGTTCCAGACGAAGTTTTCTATTTTAAGTTTTTTTTTAATCCGCTACAATTATTTTTGTCTACTTGGTGATACCTTTTTCACACTTTTTCGTAAAAATTTATTTCATGCTTATTATTTAAAAAAATAATCAGAACTTTATCTCTCATAGCTTTGAAAATAGGCTGATACAAAAAATTACACTTTTTGAAAATTGTATCATATAAAAAAAAACTTCAAAATTTTAATTTTGCCTTTTTGACTAAACTAAAAGTAATTTGTATATATATATATATATATATATATATATATATATATATATATATATATATATATATAGAAAGAATTTTTATAAAGCGACGATTTATATTATTTTATTTTACCATGAAACAACTATAAAAAGTTGATAGCCCACTGCCTTGTCAATTGACTTGATCAAGTTAATTTGGATAGTAATAGAAAAAAGTTATACACGACGCATTTTTAGACATGTTTATAGGAAATTTCGGACCCTATTTCAAATACACCGTGTATAGTTACTGAGCTCATGAGATAAACGCATGTGACGGATGGACGGACGGACTGACCGAGCGATCCTATAAGTGTTCCGTTTTTCTTTTTTGAGGTACGGAACCCTAAAAAGCATAAATGCGTATTAATATTTTGATATACTTAGGCCGTTCTTTACCAGCACCTGTTCAGTGCAAAGTTTGTGGTGATAAATCGTTCGGAAAACATTACGGCGTTTATTGTTGTGACGGTTGTTCCTGTTTCTTCAAAAGGAGCGTTAGAAAAAATGTGATCTATACGTGCATATGTAAGTACTAATAAAATTTTTAAGTTATGTTTATTTTAACCCGTTACAAAAATTACTTTAACACGATATTGTGCAACAGAAAATCAAATGACCTAACTTGTTATACTTTTTACCACCAAAATATAAAGCCGATGTCATTTGGACATGGATGCTATTTTTTTTGTAAAAAGTGCTTGCGTGGAGAAATACCAATATTTAAAAAAAAATCATTAATAATAAATCAATACTTAAATAACGAAAATATAGGTTTTCTGGACTGAAAGAAGATACCGGGTAAGTTTTATTTACACAAAATTAAGATTAATCTTCGATAAAAACGAAAGTTTGGTGATTTGTATAATTTTACATTGGCTAGAAAATGGCTTATTTAATTTTTTGTTTTACTTTCGGTTTCGCCGGAAGTGGGATATATATGTTTTTTTTAATGGAATAACCTGTAATTTTTTACATTTTTGAATTCAGCCGAAAATTCTATGTTGATTGTTTTTTTTTTACTTTTTTTTCGTTTTCGTTTTTCTCGTATAATAACAAGATTTACATATCTTACCTGTTTTTTTACTCACCTAAGCTTAAAAAATATATATAAAACTAATATTAAAATAAAAATTTGATTAGTGACAGCGAATTAGAGCTAAAAAATGTTTTTTTCTCCTGAGTTTTTTCCCCTTTTTTCTTATGCCAAACTTATGATGAACTTTAAAGAAAATAAAAGTAAAAAAAAAACTTTTATACATAGAATTTTCGGCTGAATTCAAAAATGTAAAAAATACAATATTTATGCCACTTACGGCAATGCCAATGCCAATGCAAATCACCAAAGTTTCCTTTTTATCGAATGAAGATTACCTAATCTTAATTTTATGGGTGGATTTAAATAAAACTCACCTGGTATAGTCAGGGGAGACGGAGTCACAGATGTTTTAAACATTTTAAATACTGCAGCGAACAAACCAAAGCTTTACCGTAAACATATATATGCAAATTATTTTATTTTGAAATATTATGTTTACTTTTAAGCTTACAGGGCTTGCGCTTAAATAATATATGGTAGTTTCGAATTTTCAAAAAAATTTAAAAATTCTCTTAGACAAAAAATTCTTGGATATAAATTTGTTTCATTTTAAAGTCCGCCCGTCCGTCCGTATGTCTGTCTGTCCAATATCACGATTTTTGTGAACACGATAACTCAAGAACGAATAATCCGATCAACTCCAAATTTTCAGGAAAAATCAATCAAAAAGTCCAAACAAAGAAATCAATTCAAAAAGTATTATGAGCACGGGTCGGATCGAAGTAGCCATTAGGGAACGTTCAAGTATTACGTAACGCAAATTTTGATCATTTTGGACCCCCACCCCCCTGTAACGCTATTTTCCTATACCATTAACATGGGCGTAACACTCCAAAATGACCCCCACCCCCCTAGGAGTGTTACGTAATACTTGAACGTTCCCTTACCGGGGGCATGCAAAAATTAGATTTTTAAAAAACTCTTGTTCAAGTAAATAGACGCTTCAAACTATTTCATGTTGACGTTGTTAATACTCAGTGAGTGACTTGGTCATGGTCCATGACTCATAAAGACTTTATTTTTTTTTAATTGTTTCCCTTTTCAAAAAAAGAATAATTAATAAAAAAAAATATTTTTGTATTAACTATTCGTTTTTTGAAAACATAAACAATTAAAAAAAAATTAAATCCTCTCTATGAGTCATGGACCATGACACTGAGTATGAATAGCATCGACATGACATTCCGCTTGGTCAACAATAGTTTAAAGTGTCTATTTACTTGAAAAAAGAGTTTTGTTTTTTAATTGCTTTTTTTGAGTTTTTTCTTTGAATTCCTTTTTTGAAAATGTTTTTTTCAGTCAGAAAGTTACTTAACTTTCGACTTCAGGGCCGTAACCAGAAAAAAATCTAGAGGGGGCTCAGCCCCCAGGGTGGTACCCTCAAAAAAAAGCTTTGTCCCTGACGGTTTCTACCAAACTTGGCGCGCCCCTGCAAAAAAAATTGGCGCCCCAAGGTAGGTGACTTAAAAAATACCAGGGGGGCTCAGCGAATACGCCAGGGTGGGCTTAACCCCCCAAAAAAAAATTGTGCCCCAAAAATTACCTTCAAGACAAAAAACTTTGTCCCTGACGGGTTCAACCAAAACTTGGCGCCCCTACAAAAAAAATGTCGCCGCCCGAAAAAATACCCTCATGAAAAACAGCTTTGTCCCTGACGTCTACCAAACTTGGCGCCCCTGCAAACAAAAATTGGCGTCCCAAAAATTACCTTCAAGGAGAAAAGCTTTATTCCTGTGAGTTTCTACCAAACTTGGCACCACTTCAAAAAATAATTGGCACCCCAAATTTTACCTTAAAAAAAGAAGCTTTGTCTCAGACGGTTTCTACCAAACTTGGCGCCCCTGCAAAAAAAAATTGGCGCCCCAAGGTAGGTGACTTAAAAAATACCAGGGGGGCTCAGCGAATACGCCAGGATGGGCTTAACCCCCCATGGCCCCCCTAGTTACGGCCCTGTTCGACTTAAAGTAAGAATTAAAGTAAAATTTAAACTAAGTCAAAATTTAAGTAAAATTTAAATTTAAGTAAAATTCTGGTTGAAATTAAAGCTCGGTGGGCTCAACAATTTCGTAAAATTTTTACTTAAAGTCAGGCTTAAGCAAAAGATTTTGTAAAATATCAACTTAAAGTAAGAATTAAGGTAAAATTCTAACTTCTTAAGTAAAAAAATATTATAGCTTAGAAGAAAATAGACATTTTTGGTCAGAAATTATCGGTTCCTGTTGACAAATCGTAGGTTCTTAAACTAGCTCTCAGTTGCTTACTATGCACAGTCTAATAAACAGTTTTTGTTATAGCCGGTGATGGTAGATGTGTTATCGATAGAGCCCGAAGAAATTGGTGTCCGTATTGTAGACTTCAAAAATGTTTAACAGTCCGAATGGATGCTACAGGTATTTATCGTAACTCAAAGTGCAAAAGGTTGTATGTCTAAAAACCGTATTTTTCAGAAGAGCAAAAATAGTTATTTTAACTAGTTTATAGAATTCAATTTTATTAAAATTTTAAATATAAATCTATAATTTAGCAAAAAATTGTGACAAAAAGATGAAGTTTTCTTAACCCTCAGTCACAGTCACCATGGAACGTTACTACAAACAGGGAGCAAAAATTACACCTCCCTTAAAACAATTTAAAAATCGAACAAAATTTTTAAAATTTTGACTTATTTATGGTTAGACGTGTTCTTTATAGCTTTAACACGTTGACTACCACAAGAGTCACCGGTGACTCTCAATATTTTTTCCCTTTATTCGACGTGTATTACCGGTGACTCTCAGTAGCATAGGTTAACCTCAGATCATAACTCTTAAACATACATCATTTTAAAAATTATAAAATTCTATTTGACTACATATTACTTTCACCAAGGAAAGTCTTGCATTAGTAAAAAAAATCGAAAAAAAAATATTGCTTTTTTTACGTTTCTGGACGTTTTGTATCCAAAAAATATGATTTCCGTCAAAAAAAAATCTGTCTGTCGGTCTGTCTGTGTCCGGTAAATTTGTGACGACGATAACTTAAGAACGCTTCGGGCCAAAGACTTTAAACTTGGACCATAGGTTCATTATCAAAAGTTCTAGAATGGGATTGTTTTAGGTAAAAATCGGATTGGGGTTTTTGTCATTTCAAATTATTATCGAGTATTACGTCAAATTATAAAAAATAACAAAAACTTTAGAATTTAATATCTCAAGAAATATTGATGTTAGAGATTTAGTGCCAAGGACCATTTTTGTAGGAAATTAAATTTTCTACAAGTTTATCTTTTGAATATTTTTTGTAGCTCTTGTCAATTACGAGATAAGGACAGAAAAACGTAAATTTTATGAAAAAATTGGGTTTGGTGGCCCAAACTACCTCACCAGTACGAGTTATGATTATGCCGCAATGGGCACTTTTGTAGAGCATTCAATTTTGAGAAATACCTGTCTATGGTCGAAGCGATGCCATAAAATGCCGCTAAGCCATAGTAATTTAAAGAAAAAAATCAAAGTTTACGTGTATTTTCAATGGGAAATCTTTACATGCCTTGGTCCACTACTTAATATTAATATTAAGGGCTAAAATTTTGAGGGATTTTTTTTTAGGGTACTTCCAACAAAATTTCGTGATGGGACCGAAAAAACAAAAATAGTCGAAAAAAAAAGCACCCTAATAACTAGCCCAGAATTTTTAATAATTAGATTTTTATTAAAATTAGGCAAGGTATTATTTTAGCATTTTACAGAATGTTTTAGACATTTATAATATTCTATAATTTGTTTAAATAAGCTACTAATTATAAGAAGTCATATTTTGTAAAGCCTACTATGTTTACTAAACATTGTTTAATGTCAACAGAATCTAAAAAAGGCAAATTTTCATTAAGCATGCATAACATACATACGTATGCTATATAAGCCAAAAATCAGACAAATCGAAGAAGTCTGTGTTTAAAATTGAATATTTTATGTTTCATTTGCCATGGAATGAGCCCAAACGTTTTCAGCTGGAATTGTTTTTGGCAAATGTTGACTCCACCTCAACATGTACCAGGGGTTCAAAAAAATCTTAGTCGAATTGTTTAAATAAGGAACCTATATTTCAAATTTGAAGTCTTTAGCTCAAAGAGTTCTCAAGATATAGTGATAACAAATTTTCCTACACACAGATTTCTATTGCTAAACTATTGTTTTTTGTATATTAAACGACAAGAAAAAAAAAATAAAAAAATACTAACGTAGAAGAGGAAAGTAAAATTTAAATTAGATTTCCCTTGCGAAGATTGGGTATCACAGCTAGTACATATGTATATAAACTCAATGGCGATTTCTCCCGTTAGATTAGACAGGGACAAAAGTTCTACCCAAAAAGGATAGAAGACATACATACACTCCCACTTCCACCCAACCAAACAAATTCTGTATTTGTTCTTTGTTGACCAAATACAATATTTACTTGGCCGGGCGAAAAGTGTAAATATATATTTTTATTAAAGTAATTACTGGCGCCATCTAAATTTTAGTAGAATTATCTTGTTCTACAGATTCACATTAGCTATGTTCGTTCGTGCGCTCAGTGCTACACTTTCCGGCCAACCAAATAAATACTGTATTTGTTGTATGAAAAACAAATACAGTATTTATTTGGTTGGCTGGAAAGTGTAGCACAAATGAGATAGAGATAGGGTAGACGTCTTTTGTTTCATAATTCTAGTTGTAGAGAGCTCCATTTAAGGTTTTACAAAACATATTATGTAAGTATCTTATTATTGAATTAAAATAACTGATATTAGTTTGATTAATTCCTAAAACTAAATTCCAGTGCGAATAAGGGGTCCACTGCTAGTATATATATGTATACCAGACGTAGTAAAATATTGCAGATAAATATAAAATAGTTATTAAATATATCAGCATTTAGATTTCAAAAATACAGTATTATTAAACTCTGCGTTAAAAAGTGGTCTGGAAATGAAATTTTGACTGACATTTATATCTTTAATATTTTGCCCAAAGCAATCCCATGGTCGTCCCATTATGAGCACATGGTTAGAAAAAGATCTACAGATTATCATATCTTTTTATTAAAAAAATCAAAGATGGCGTATTCTAAGATAATCGTCACCATACATTGGCGACTTTGGTGACCATCACCAAAACCACTAAATATTACATATCTTTAAAACATATTAAAACACAACAAAATAGCTTTAAAATATTTTTTTTTAAATCTGTATCTTTTAGCGTTACTGAGATAGAGCTGTTTAAAAACAGGCTGTTTTAGTGACTTTTGCATTTTTGGCCAATTTCAAAAGGCCGTAACTCTATAAATAATGCCCAAAAAATCTTAAAATTATATAAGTTCTTATTAAGCATACGTAAAGCAAGTATACCAAAAATTATTAAAATCGAAGAAGTCGATGTCCAAAATTGCCCTTTTAGGGTCCTATTTGGCGTGGAATGAGCCTAACGCAAGACTTTCCTTGGGGAAAGTAAACATATTTATAAGATAAAATTGAGAACTTAATCATAAATAAACAACATAAACGTAAAAATAAATACAAAATTGCAATGGGCACCTAAATTATTGTTTTTATTATTTCCTATTTACAGACATGGCGTATTTTTTACGCCACCTAATTTTAAATAAACACGTGAAAAATCACTGTGCAACACACCAACTTTCCCACTCGGATTTAGGGCTTAAACTAAATGTCCGAAAGGTACTGAGATGCGGAAAGGCGCAGTTAGTCGGAGTGGGGAGCATCACAAATTGCATACTATCCAGGCGTAAAATCTACGCCGTGTCTCTAGCTAAGGGTTAATATGCAAAATATTGAGGTTTTTTTTGTCACTAGTGGAAAAAACTTAACTTTTTATTTACATTTAAAATAGTGCTCTTCTAAGCCAAAGAAGAGTGAGCATAAAAACTTTCTAGTCACTAACTTGTGATATCCTCGGCTTAGTGTGTTAACCTGCTAACTACACTTTTGGACGATATGTCGTTTTTGATACCTTTCAAAAGAGGGCACTTAGTTACACCATCTGCAGAAAACAGGCAACTCTAACCTTTCCCCAAATATTACTTTTTCCATGACGCTAGTCGAAAATCTGCTAACTCCACCAGTTCCAGCAATTATTGCAAAGGTTTTTTGATGTTGAAGACAGTATTTTGTCGTTCATTTTCTAAAATAAAAACCTTTGCAATAATTGCTTTATTTTTTGAAAAAACTTTACCTAAAACCTGCCAACTTCTTCATGGAGATTCATCTCGAAGGTAGAAAACTTGACACCCTTTTTAATTCAATAAAAATCAAGCCCAAATTATTTTTTTTGTAGTTGATAGTTTTTAAAACACGCTAATAAAGAAAGGGGATTTTTCATTTCGTTATACAATAATTATAGAAATAATTATAAGGCGAGGGGTTTACTTATTGGACAATCCTTGTACACCTATCCAACAATCTTCTACAATCTTTGACAATTCCTTCTTCCACAATCATCTACAATCATCCAAAATTATCTACCATCATCCAAAATCATCTACAATCCACAATCATCTGAAATCTTTCCACAATCTTAAAAAATCTTCATTAAAATGTTGTACAATCTTTCACAATATTTTTGACAATCTTCCACAATCCTTTGATTCTCACAATCCTTGTACACTTTTTTTCAATAAATAAACCCCTCGTTATAAGGTTTTTTTCGTCTCCTGTAAAGTTTGGTCAAAAGGAGTTAGCAGGTTAACACTCTAAGCCGACGATATTTAAAATAGTGCTAAAAAGAAGTGTTTCTGTGAAGGTGTTGTATAAAACTATTTTTTTTTCCTTATAATTTAATTTTATTATTATATACATTGGGTTTTGTTCTTAGTTTCGAGTATATAATTGCATGAAACACTAACTTAGGCACTAAGATGCCACTTATAGAAAAGTCCAAACCTTTTTAATCCGGACTAATATCACCCGCGGTGATCCGGATTAGTAAATAATTCAGATTACTGATGCAGGAAAGTTTTTGTATTAAAAAGTGAAACATTATGTAAAACAGAAGCATAGCTATGCATAGCTATCGTTGGGGGAAATACCCATGAATGGGATATATTATTGAATGGGACAGTGCCTGTTTCTGAACTATGTTTCGTAATTTTTGGTTTTTGTTACCATGCTTAGATGGCCCTACATGTGCAGTTAAAAAATGGCAAAGTTTAGACAACTGGGTTTTTGACAAATTTAAAAAAGTCAGTTTTACCAAGTCAAAAGTAAATTTTTTAATAAATTTGAAAGATATTTTAGTGACGAAAGGCAAAAGGAAATTGTTTGAATTTGGTTTATGTAATAGAACAACACGAAACATATACCAAATAATCGAATATTATAGATAAAGGTAAATATTTTTAGCCTATTTTTTTTTTTGATAATATTGTTATTGTTCTTGAATGGGTCAAATTTCGTTTCCTAGAATGGGACAACTATTTTACCGCATATATCATTTCATTTAACTCTTTTAAATAAGAATTAACTCCAAAGGACAGAAAGTGTCTAGGATACTACCATTGAGGTACCTCTACCTCAATGGATACTAGCCATACAACAATTTAAAACAGAACTCAAAACAAACAAATATTTGATATTGATTCAACATGAACCATGGTAAAATTATTTAAAGTAAATTCTATGTAAAAAAAAGAATGTAAGACTTTAATAGCTATTTTTTTGTTATGAAATGATATTATAAGTTTATTGTTATTAGTTATAGTGATAATTATACCTATTTTCATGATTTGTTATCTTTAATAGCAATTTTATATTTGTGTCCCATTCAATAATACCGTGTTCCTGAATGGGACAAGTTACGTTTTTTTAATGCTTGTAGTTTTGGTAAAAATAAATAATATACAGGTTCAACACGTATACTGTGTTCTTTTATTTTTAAATATAATACCTAAAAAAAAATAAAAAAGATTAAAAATAAAATTTTTGCAGCCGTTTAAAAAAAGTGTCCCATTCATGAGTATCTCCCCCTACTTATTAAATTTTACATTATTTTGTTAAGTAATTTGATCCTTTTTCTAGAAAAGCATTTGGACAGATTATCGAAGAATTCGATTTACTGAATGTCTGGATTATCGAGGTTGCACCGTAATAAGAGCAAAAATTGTAATTTTTGACATACGTCCTTTTGCATTTTGACTGACGTTATATAATTTAGTTTTACTACATCAGAAATATTTCCACAAATTGTCGAGAAAAAAAATACTTTGCTTTTCATGATATGAGGGATATCCGGATATTTGTTTATTTTTTTCAAAGGTGTTTAATGCCTAATAATAATAATAAAATAATATAATAAAAATATAATTTTTAATTCATATAAAGATAAAGATTTGATTTTGCCATCATTAAATCCTGATATAAAACACGTTTTGGGGGCGCTGGTCCAGGTTAAAAAACTAGGTAATTTTAATGCAAAAAAAAGTTCTTATAGACTGGGATTTGTTATGTTTAAAAACAAAGTTGGTCGTAAGTTAATAACTTTTAGTTAATGCTTCAATATTATTTAAAAAAAATTTGATCTTTAGCAAAGACTATTTTTTTACAGAGACTAATTTTCTACCAAAAGTTTTGTTTCCCAGATTTTGGGCTACTTTATTCAAACCCCTACAACTTCCAACAAGTATAAAAACTATTATTATTTCAAACTCTAGCTGTCCAAGAAGAAAGAGGCCCAAGAAAACCAAAAGGATCTAATATTACCAGAAAACCTCCTCAACTAATAAACCTTAACTCTACAAAACATTTCTTCAGCACCTTCTGTTCATCTGAATCAAATTTCGCACACGAACTCTCAGCTCAAATTTTGTTAGTGGCAATAAAACAAGCAAGATCTAACTCTGGTTTTGGAATGCTGAAACGAAAATCGCAAAATTTAATTTTGGCACATCTTTGGTCGCCATTGTTTATACTTCGGTTGGCCTATTGGCCAGTTGAAACCGTTTATAAGCTACCAGTTTTTAAGAAGTCGGTAAAAAATTTAAACCACTTGAAGCTTGATATGGTTGAATTGGAATTATTGGAAAATATACTTTTATTGAGAAGCGATTTTTTGGAAGACGCTGATGAGATAACTATCTGTCAAAACATGTTTAATCGTACCTTGGACAGTTTGGCTTCAAGAAACTTTATGGATAGAAATAGGTTGATGAGTATTTTGCTTGCTTTACCTTTGCTTTTTTCACCCACTGCCAATGATGTGAATTCACTATTATTTAAAAGCGTGATTGGAACAGTTCCCATTGAAACTGTAATTTCTACAATTTAAAAAACATTATCCATTTTCACTATAAAGGTAATATTTATAACTTACCACATACCAGTAAGAAAAAAAATATTAATAAGTTATGAATCATTCGAAAAAAGGAATATTTATGAAATCAAATAAAAATTTTAAAAAGTTTTTCGTTTTTTTCTTTTTCGTCTTCGAAGTTACCTTGCAATAACAGCATCGACATGACAGACCGATTAGCGAAATATAGTTTCAAGTATTTATTTACTAAAACAAAAAAATAGATTTTTTGCACGACCAAGACTAAAACCTTATTTTACGCTTTCATTTTCGGGACTAAACTTGCCGTTTTTCTCCCTAGGGAATAAAAATCACGGCAACCTTCAATATATTAAAATATTATACTTACTATGTGCTTGGCTGGTCAAAAATTAGGTTTGGTGGTGTTTTGTAATAAATTAGCGATTCAAACCAATTTAATTGATTTTAACAAAGAAAACCTTTAAAAATAACATTGCTATAACAATTTATACAAAACTTAAAATTTATCATCTTCGTCCATTTTTTTGACGTTTGTGTCAACCATATTAAAAAACAATTGAAATCGCTATAACCATGAAACTGACTTTTCGCAATTTACAGGCATCTTGATTAAATTACGAAAATAAAACAACCGATTTAAGACGCGTGGTTTTTAATTTTAATTTTATCTACCTACCTAAATTATGTTTGGTCCTGCAAAAAATAGTGTATATACCTCAGGACTAAACTTGGCTGTTTTAGTCCCTTGCATTTCTGTTTGCCAGTTTAGTCCCTTGGTATATAAATATTACTATTTTTAAGGAGTCTTTCTGACTTGGAAATTATAAAATAATCTTTTTTAAAACATTTTTTTTATATAGAAAGAAAAAATATATCATTGTGATTTTTTTTTAGGTATGTTTATATTCAAAGAATACAAATAAAATTTCTTTAAATGTTTAAAGTGCCATTTTCTGGCCATACATTTTTTTGAAAAAAAAAACATCAAGAAACGGTGGTCGTCATGATTGGGGCCGTCTGGATCGACTGAAAAAAAAAAAACAAAACGGGATATTATTCAGTATTGAAGTCGCTATAGCGGACGTTTTTCAAAAAATTTCAAACATTTTCAAACAAAAATGTCGATCCGGATGGCAGGAATCATGGTGACCACCGCTTTTTGAGCTGTTTAAAAAAAAAATTCTGGCCAAAAAATGGCAATTTAAAAATTATAAAATCATTTTTTTTTGTATTCTTTGAATATTTTGCAAAATTTTGCAATAATATCTTTTTTCTTTCTATATAAAACAGATTATTTTTATAATTTCTAAGGTAGGTAGCCTTAAATTCTAATTCTTGAGAGCCCCGGTAAATAAATACCTGGATCCTACCAGCTTTCACGGCAAAAACATTAAAAACAATATTCACGAAGAAAACAGGGGCTGGAGCCATCAATCATGATTTAAAAAAATTGTTTTATTATTTTATATCATGTGTGAAACTAGGGTGGACCTTATATTTTTTTATTAACCATTTTCTGGCCATAAATTTTTTTGAAAAAAAAACATCAAGAAACGGTGGTCGTCATGATTGCGGCCGTCTGGATCGACTGAAAAAAAAAAAAAACAAAACGGGATATTATTCAGTATTGAAATCGCTATAGCGGACGTTTTTCAAAAAATTTCAAATATTTTCAAACAAAAATGTCGATCCCGATGGCAGGAATCATGGTGACCACCGCTTTTTGATCTGTTTAAAAAAAAAAATTCTGGCCAAAAAATGGCAATTTAAAAATTACAAAATCATTTTTTTTTTGTATTCTTTGAATAAAAATAAACATACCTGCAAAATTTTGCAATAATATCTTTTTTTTTCTATATAAAACAGATTATTTTTTAATTTCTAAGGTATAAATAAATACCTGGATCCTACCAGCGTTCATGGCAAAAATATTAAAAACAATATTCACGAAGAAAACAGGGGCTGAAGCCATCAATCATGATTTATAAAAATTGTTTTATTATTTTATATCATGTGTGAAACTAGGGTGGACCTTATATTTTTTTATTAGCCATTTTCTGGCCATACATTTTTTTGAAAAAAAAAACATCAAGAAACGGTGGTCGTCATGATTGCGGCCGTCTGGATCGACTGAAAAAAAAAACTAAACGGGATATTATTCAGTATTGAAGTCGCTATAGCGGACGTTTTTCAAAAAATTTCAAACATTTTCAAACAAAAATGTCGATCCCGATGGCAGGAATCATGGTGACCACCGCTTTTTGATCTGTTTAAAAAAAAAATTCTGGCCAAAAAATGGCAATTTAAAAATTATAAAATCATTTTTTTTGTATTCTTTGAATAAAAATAAACATACCTGCAAAATTTTGCAATAATATCTTTTTTCTTTCTATATAAAACAGATTATTTTTATAATTTCTAAGGTAGAGGGACGCCTTAAATTCTAATTCTTGAGAGCCCCGGTAAATAAATACCTGGATCCTACCAGCTTTTACGGCAAAAACATTAAAAACAATATTCACGAAGAAAACAGGGGCTGCAGCCATCAATCATGATTTAAAAAAATTGTTTTATTATTTTATATCATGTGTGAAACTAGGGTGGACCTTATATTTTTTTATTAACCATTTTCTGGCCATAAATTTTTTTGAAAAAAAAACATCAAGAAACGGTGGTCGTCATGATTGCGGCCGACTGGATCGACTGAAAAAAAAAACAAAACGGGATATTATTCAGTATTGAAATCGCTATAGCGGACGTTTTTCAAAAAATTTCAAACATTTTCAAACAAAAATGTCGATCCCGATGGCAGGAATTATGGTGACCGCCGCTTTTTGATCTGTTTAAAAAAAAAATTCTGGCCAAAAAAATGGCAATTTAAAAATTATAAAATCATTTTTTTGTATTCTTTGAATAAAAATAAACATACCTGCAAAATTTTGCAATAATATCTTTTTTTTTCTATATAAAACAGATTATTTTTATAATTTCTAAGGTATAAATAAATACCTGGATCCTACCAGCGTTCATGGCAAAAACATTAAAAACAATATTCACAAAGAAAACAGGGGCTGAAGCCATCAATCATGATTTAAAAAAATTGTTTTATTATTTTATATCATGTGTGAAACTAGGGTGGACCTTATAGAAAATTTCTAAAATTATAAGAGTGATAAAACTTCTCTAAGGGTGCTAATGGAGACCCTAAAATTCGTTAAATTACTATAAGTCGTAAAAAATCCATGAAAATTGTCTGCACTTTTTTTATAAGTGAAATATTTAAAGGGCTTAAAATTTTATATCCCTTTGAGCATACAAAATTATGTGCCAAATTTCAACATTGTCACAGAGTTCATTCGTTATAAATTTGGCGAAGGTGCTTATTTATTTTTCATTAATTTTTCGCGGGTTATTTTAAACCCGTGTAACGTACTTTGCCAGTTACTGGAGGGGAGACCGCCTTGTTCGCGGACTCCTCGGCACGAAATGCACAGCGTCGGCCATTTCATTTTCCCGTCTGTTGCCGTACGGATCGTGCGGTACCAGAAATATCTGTGACATCGCTCGCTCTTAGCAACAGGTAAATTATTATATTTTAAATTATATTTATATTGTAACTAAACAGTAAATTCTTTTAACAGGCGAAGTTTATGTTCTTGTACTGCATCTATGTGAATGTCCAAACAATAAAGAAGGGTCCAAAGAAAATTGGTTTTTTCTCTTCACCAGCCAACCCTTTCAACCCCGAGTGAACTTATTAGCATCGAACCTAAGGCTTTGCTACATAATTTTGGCTCCCAACGTGGGGCTGGTGAAAAAGAAAATTGGGATTTTTTTTTGAGATGCCCTTGACACCAAGGACACCGCCACGTGGCATCAATAATTTTCAAGATCTTCGCTTCGATGATGAAATCGATGGACCCCGGCGTAGGAATCCGGATTGGTGGAGAAATCAGCCGCTTTTTCCACCCGGAACCGAGGACAATGGAGACAGGGTGTGGCCGCCACGTGTTCCACCTTTACATGGACAACCTTCATCAGCTTCAGCTACCATCATTCAACTTACAGCTGAGCAGCTTACGCAGCTAGTAACCCAGGCAGTTTCGGCGGTTTCTACAAAAAACTCTAAGGCAAGTCAACTTACTTCTCTAAATATCACTTTTAACCCTGAGGACTCCAATCCCATGGAGTTTTTAGAGGTTCTTGAGTCAAAAGTGGATGTTTATAACATACCTTTTGTAGAAATTGCTTTGTCAAAAACATATTTATTTACAGGAAAAGCTCTCATATGGGCTAAAGCCTACATGGATAGCTTTATTTCATACAGAGTTTTTAAAATAGCTTTTATTGATAGTTTTTGGGGGCCAAGAGAACAACTCAAGGTAAAACTTGAGTTGGAATCGGCCCGTTATAGCAACCAAGAGTCCCTAGTAGACCATTTTAACAAATTTGTAGTAAAAGCTAAGTATTTAAGGCCAAGATATGATGAAGAGTTGCTCATTGGTACAATAGCGCGCCATTTCCCACCCTCGGTCTCCGCCACCCTTGTTGGGGTTCACACACTAGTAGAGGCGCTAGATCGGCTTCAACACGCCGATTATTTTTTTAATAAAGATTTTTCCAAACAAACAAATAGTAATTTTAATCAAAGAATAAGTAATAATAGTAGTAGTAGTAATAATAATAGTCAAAATACAAATAGTAATTTTAATCAAAAAAATAACAATTATAAACCTTTTTCAAATTTTAAAAATAAAAGTAATTATGTAAGAAATGCTAATGCTGTTTCTCAAGTTTTAGATGAGTTGGATGAGGAAGATCAGGAGGAACCAAAAAACGAGGAGGACGTTCACTAGAGGGTCCGAAAGTGATATCCAACGTCGAAAGGACCGTTCATCTAGAGCTAGACCCGAGGGATAATGTACACTCCGATGACGATCAGGATTTAAAGTCTGTGAGTGTAAAACTACCTACTCTTATTTTGGGTCTGTATAATTTTTATTTTCCCTGCCTGCTTGACACTGGCAGCGAAATATCCTGCATTAGCGACGCAGTTTGGTCACAATTATCCTCCTTACATAATGAACTACCTGTTTTTCCTTGCACAGGACTTAAAGTAGTGGGCGCTTTTCAATCCAGGCACAAAAAAGTAAACATTCAAGTTTTACTTGATTTCGAACTAGAAAATAATGTTTTTCAACACGAGTTTTTGGTTGTTGAAGGTCTATTACATCCTGTTATTCTAGGGGCGGATTGGCTCACGTTAGTAAAAGGAAAAATAAATTTCGAAAATAAAAAACTAACTTTATTTCATAACGAAAAAAAAGTTAAATTAAAAATTCAGGAAAACGATAATCGAATCAAAACATTAAAAATAAATGCTATTTCTTTTAAACAAGTAAACTATATCGAAAAAAATCCGTCGGTAGATACGGCAATTTCCATTGGGGAGGTTGATATTTCTGAAAAAGAAAAACAAATATTAAATAATTTAATAAAAGAATTTGAGGTTATTTTTTCGGACAAACCCGGCCTCACAAATTTGTATAAACACGAAATAAAATTAACTGATAAAAAAGGTTTTTTTATCAAACCTTATCCTTTACCAGTAAAGCATAAAAAACAAATTGAAACGGCAGTTAAACAAATGGAAGAATGGGGAATCATTAAAAAGGGCCCTAGTTCTTACATATCTCCTCTTTTAACCGTTTTAAAAAAAGATGGGTCTGTAAGGGTTGTTTTGGATGCGCGTAAGTTAAATAAACAAATAGAAAAAATGCACGATTTACCACCAAAAATCGAAGATATTATGTTCTCTTTACATAATGTCAAATACATGTCAAAATTGGATTTTAGCTCAGGTTATTTTCAAATTCCCCTTACAGAAAATAGCAAACAATATACAGGTTTTATTTTTAATGGCCAAAGCTACGTTTTTAACGTTATGGCTTTTGGTCTCACCAACGCAGTAAGTGCGTTTTCAGATTGTTTAAGGGCTGTTTTTGGGTCTGATTTTGACGAATTTTTGACCATTTATTTAGATGACCTCCTGATAAGGTCGCGCACTTTTAGCGATCATATTCATCATTTACGTCTTGTTTTTTCCCGGCTGGAACAAGCCGGTTTTACGCTTAAGCTGAAAAAATGTTCCTTCGTAAAAAAAGAATTGCCTTACCTAGGATATTTAATTAGTGCGGACAGCATAAAACCTGATGAGCAGAGGATCCAGGCACTCCAGGACTATTCAGTCCCCAAAAATGTCAAGGAATTGCAGAGTTTTTTAGGGTTGGCAAATTTTGACAGGAATTTTTGTAAAAATTTTAGCTCTTTGGCCCAGCCTCTCACACAGCTTTTACGAAAAAAAATTCCTTGGATATGGGCTGACAAACAACAAAATGCCTTTGAAAACATTAAAAAAATCTTGCAGGAGGCAACCCTATTGTACCATCCAGAACCAGGTTTACCATACCATGTGGAAGTTGACAGTAGTGACATAGCCCTTGGTGCGGTCCTTTTTCAAATTAAGGAGGGGGAAAGACGTCCCGTCGCCTGGATAAGTCGTCTTTTGCTCCCTAGGGAGTCTAGGTATCATTCAAATGAGCGTGAAACACTCAGTTTAGTTTGGGCCTTGCAACGTTGGAGAATCCACCTTCTGGGCGGTCATTTCACGGTACATAGTGACAACAAAGGGCTTTCTTACATCTTTTCTTGCAGATTATTGTCACCAAGAATAACTAGGTGGGCTCTGGCCCTCCAGGAGTACGATTTCACCATCTCCCATATTTCTGGCCCCACTAACTGCATTGCCGACGCACTTTCTCGTTTCTCTGGCAGGTTACCAGCTCCCAGCGATAAACAGTTTATTATTTTTAACTTCGAATTTTCTAAAGATTTCAGCAAAAACCTAAAAAAAATTAAAGAATATCAACAAGCGGACCCAGTTTGTTCTAACATTATATCTGAGGTAAAATCCAATCCAAACGACATTAAAATACAGGGGCGTTACGCTTTACACAACGATATTTTGTTTTGGAGACAAGGGGCGGACGAGCCATGTTTACTTTTTGTACCTTCCAGTATGAGACAAAATTTTATAAAAGAATATCATGAGGCCCTAGGGCATTTTGAGGTTTATAAAACCTGGTCTGCACTGAGGTACGAAGTACATTTTCCTAATATGTTTAGAGAGGTAAAAAAATTTTGCAACTCGTGTGTTTCTTGTCAAAAAACCAAACATTCTATTCTCTCAAATCCGCCCATCCAACCTATAATAACCGAGGGTAAAGATGATTTAATAGCAGTTGATTTTTACGGGCCCCTGCCACGATCTAGGGGCGGGGCAACGTTCATTTTTGTGGTGCTAAATTATTTTACTAAATATGTAACTTTTTACCCCTTAAAGTCAGCAACTACCAGAGCCAGTTTAAATAAACTAGTAATCGACTATTTTCCAACCATGGGCCGGCCCCTAAGGGTCCTTTCAGACCATGGAAGTCAATTTACTTCAGAACGCTGGTCAAATTCGCTTAGTGCAATAGGGGTTAAAGCCATTTTTAGCTCAATAAGGCACCCACAATCTAACGGAGCTTGTGAAAGAATTATGAGAGAAATATCTCGCCTAGCTCGTACTTATTGTAGTGAAAAGCATACGCGATGGGCTTGGGAAATTAAAAAGTTTCAGGATTTCTATAACAACGTTTGTCATGAGTCAACGGGTTTCACACCAAACGAACTTCAGTTTGGGCGGGAAAGGTTACGGTTGTTACCGCCGTATTTACACCCACCTTCCGCGCCTGACGAAGATTTTCAGTATATTCACAACCAAAAACTTGTTTTGGCTCAAGAAACTTTTCTGGGAAAAGCAGCCAAACGTAAATTAAACTATAAATCGGGTAAACTTATTAAATTTAAAAATAATGAGTTAGTACTACTAAGGGCGGACCCGGTCTCCAGTGCAGCTGCAGGGAAAACAAAAAAATTTATGCTTTTGTTTGAGGGTCCATACAAAATTCACAAAAAGGTTAGTTTTGACACTTACATTCTGCATTATCCTGAGGGAGATGCTGTGAGGGGTACCTTTCATGCCTCACTCATTAAGCCATATGTGCTTTCTCAATAAAAGTACTCCTGATGTTCCTCATTAAGGCCTTAATTTTTGTTTAGCTGGCCTTGGTGATTCTTAGCCTTTAAAGACCCTTAATTTATAGTTTTTGTACCTGTGAACGTCGCAGTGCTAGTCATATACCTAAAACAAACCGAACATGTATTTATTTATTTATTAAGTTTAGGTATTTATATTTTGTGGTTCATTATGCTGTTTAAACTCAAATTGTTTATTATAAATTATATTTTGTCATAAATTTTTAAAACCTTTAAATTATTTTAGTATTTAAAAAAAAAAAGAAAAAAAAAATATGGTAAATTTTTCCTATTTATATTAACTTATTTTAAATTATTTCTAACAGACCCTTATTATTCTAAGTTTTGTTTTATATTTAAGTGTTATATGTACTTACCTGTTCTATTATCTTTTTCTATGTAATAATTTCATCCCAAAGTCTTTGTTTAATATTTGGGCAAATATTTTTAGGTTATGTAACACTTTTGTTTATATCACGCTGTCATTTACTTTTAGCGCTCTTGTTAGGGATGGGCAAATGTCACAGAGTTCATTCGTTAAAAATTTGGCGAAGGTGCTTATTTATTTTTCATTAATTTTTCGCGGGTTATTTTAAACCCGTGTAACGTACTTTGCCAGTTACTGGAGGGGAGACCGCCTTGTTCGCGGACTCCTCGGCACGAAATGCACAGCGTCGGCCATTTCATTTTCCCGTCTGTTGCCGTACGGATCGTGCGGTACCAGAAATATCTGTGACATCGCTCGCTCTTAGCAACAGGTAAATTATTATATTTTAAATTATATTTATATTGTAACTAAACAGTAAATTCTTTTAACAGGCGAAGTTTATGTTCTTGTACTGCATCTATGTGAATGTCCAAACAATAAAGAAGGGTCCAAAGAAAATTGGTTTTTTCTCTTCACCAGCCAACCCTTTCAACCCCGAGTGAACTTATTAGCATCGAACCTAAGGCTTTGCTACAACATGATCAAAAGATTCTAACCCGCGCCGAAAAACCACCAATGTTGCCTAACGCTAAAATTCACGAATTTTTACCATAAATATGAGTCAAACGGTAAACAAATACACTGTAAAAATTTTACTTAATTATCAGACGCAAATGTAACAGAATTTTAAAATTTTCCAACATATTCATAAAATTCACTATTTTTTAGTTTTTTACTTAACTAGTTTAAGTTTGTCACTATTTATTCCGTACATCAATTTATTTTTATTTTTTATTTTTTTAATACTACAAAACTTAAGTATTTTTAGTACACTTTTAAAGCCTGACATGAATATTCAGATGTCGTTTTTATATTAAGGGCGATATTAGATTTTTGTTGTTAATTTGACATGAGTTTTTTTTTATCGATATTTAATTTTAAATAATTGCTCCGTATTATTTGGATTGTTCTAAAGTATTACTTGACAAATACATTTTAAAATTAAGATCATGTACTGGATTTTTTAAAAAGCATTTGCGCATGTGTCAGTCAAGATTGATCAGGATATAGAACTTCATTTAGTGCAAGGGGCTATTTGAAGGTGTATTGTTTATACAGGGTGATCCATAACTGGCATGCCAAAATTTAAGAGGTGATTCTAGATCCAAATATATAAAAAAAGTTCTTATAAAGGTTGGTCCGGAAATGAGCCCTAAGGGATCTAGGGCCCTTTAAAATTGTAATAAAAATAAGGTTTTTAATTAATAACTCGGGTACCGTTTAAGCTAGAGCGCCGAGCTTTTGCATGTATACTAGTATTAATAAGGGCAATAAGTTTATGTTAATTTATTTTTTTAATTTATCCAGAGGCGTGCCCAGACGGACAAAATATATGAGGCTTAAAACATTTTTGCCCCAAACTTTTCTATGTGTATGTTTTTTTGATTTGTTGTAAAAAATATAGATTTCTAGAGTAAAAATACATATAAAATATCATATAGTGTAACACTGTAGGAGCAACCGTTATCAAAAAAAAAATGCAATTAAGAGGAAGTAACATTTTGTGCCACCAAAAACGTTACTTTTTAAAAGGCTATTACTCCTTTAATATTAAATTTAGGTGTTTTGCTGTATATTACTTTTTTGCTCAGTTTTAAATGAAGAATCACCCTGCAGCATTAAAATTTTATTGGTGCTTTTTTTTGTTCCCCATTCAATACGTCATCACGAAGGGCCGTAGCTCCCTTAGGGCTCATTTCCGGACCAACCTTTATAGAAACTTTTTTTCATATTTTTGGATGTAGAATCACCTCTTAAATTTCGGTACGCGAGTTCTGGAACACCCTGTATGTAGTGGCGTTCGACGATATTTGATGAAGAGGTATGTATTGTATAATTTTTAACTTTATTATTGTTCGATTGTTGTTGATTTTACTATTACAGATTTATTTAAAGGTCTGTAATGCATTTGGAAATAAATTAATCTGCTAAATTGATTTGTAATTGAGAATTTTCTCGACTCCATGAGGCCCAATCGGCTGCTGATAATAACTTTTCTTTTTTCAGAATAGGGTGCTTTGCTATGCTTTGGACTTTTGTCTGGACAAATGGAGAGCAGTTTTTAGACAACTTCCGAAATCAAGGTGTTAATTAAAGGTAAGTTTTTTTTTTGTAACAAGATAGAAATATTAATGTGTCAATTTCAATGAACAAACAAGCCGTGAAGATATATAATGCATTCCTTTATATATTATTCATAGTAAATGGTATATTGCATTTCACAAATACTCAAAAAAAAAATAATAAAAAAAATAACAAAAAAATTACGTTAAAAAAAACCTTTTTGGAAAAACGAAAAAATTATCGAAAAAGAAAATAAAAAAAAGTTATTAAAAAAACTTAAAATATTTTTTTTTAATTTTTGTTTTTTTTTTTTAATTAAAATTTCTTTTTGCGAAAAACGAAAAATATAAATTAAAAAAAAACTCTTTTTATTTTTATTTTTTTTAGTTTTTTTTTTGTAGAATTGATCCTTATGATAAAAGTAATTTTTCGTGAAAAAATTACGTTAATCTGAATTTTCTTTCAGCTTTTTTCGATTTTTTAAGTTTAACCCCCCATAACTTTTTTTTTGGGGGATTACTTTCAAAAACAATAGGGATCTTACCCTCGTAGAACTTGATTTTTCCTGAAAATTTCAAGTTTTAGATTTTAAGCTTTCACGGCCATTAAGATATAAAGAACTTTCACTTTCGGGTTTAGACCGTGTTAATGGATTTTCACTTTCCGACGTTTCGTCTCTTACTACTAGAGACATCTTCAGGGATTAATCTGAAACTGATTAATCCCTGAAGATGTCTCTAGTAGTAAGAGACGAAACGTCGGAAAGTGAAAATCCATTAACACGGTCTAAACCCGAAAGTGAAAGTTCTTTATAAATTTCAAGTTGATCGGATTATTCGTTCTTGAATTATCGTCTTAACTAGGCATCGGATTTTAGGGAGTCGTGACGTCAGAATGTATAGCCGGGTACAATAACTTAACAAATTCATATTAATTTTATAAAAATGTTTAATATGTTATCAAACTACTACATTTACAAAGAAAATTATATAAATATTATGAAAATCCCATAACGTTTTATTTAAGTAAAAGAAAATTAAAAAAAAGTACAATTCCGAAAACTACGATTTAGTTGTGCTCTTTAATAATCCAAATTTAATTATACAGTATTGTGGCATGGTGGCTGGGTATTACTTTAACCAAGTAAAAAAAAATCTACCTGGCCAATCGTTTTTTATTCGCAATAAAAGGTCACGTGACTTTTATAACTTGTGATTAAAATTAATTTAATATTTTTTTACTTACTTTAAATATTAAATTGTCCTTGATCCTCATCTTTAACTTTATGGGTTTTTGTGTTCACATGTCTTAAAATATTACTTTTTCTTTCCCAGGTTAAGTCTTTTTTACAAAATGTGCAGTGTAAAATATTGCCGTCGAACTCTAGTTCTGGATTATTTAAAAGTCCAACTAACTAATTTTCGGATCTGTTATGTTTTTTTTTTAATTTTCTTTTACTTAAATAAAAACGTTAGGGAATTTTCATAATATTTATATACTTTTCTTTGTAAATGTAGTAGTTTGATAGGTTATAAAACATTTTTATAAAATTATTATTCTTTTGTACCCGGCTATGGATTTTGACGTCACGACGTAAAATTCGATCTCTAGTCTTAACAAAAATCGTGATATCGGACAGACGGGCACACAGTGGTCCTAGGAAAAAAGTTGCTTATTTTTTCATGTAACAAATACCCAAGAATTTTTATTTTTGATTTTTTTTTTGAAAATTCGAAACTACCGTATAATATTATTCTAGCGCAGGCGCTGTAAATAATATAATAACCTTAATAAAAATTAAAAAAATTATATTGGATAAAGAATTTTATAACTTGAGTTACGAAAGACCTTCCTTTTATTTTTAGGGCATGGTATGCTGGGGATATATGTTTACAATAAAAAGTTCTAAAAATCCAGGCAGGGCAAAAGGTATTAATTACGTTCTAAACGCAAAAAAAATCGACTTTTTTTTAAATTTTTGCGAGTAATTCTCAGTATTGACTTTAAAAAAAAGTCTTTATAGAAAAAAAGTTTCTCTTTATATTAGCTAAAAAACATTTTTTAATTTTTTTTATTCAGACAAAAGGAATAACTCGAGGAACAAGAAAGAAATAACGATTTTTTTATTTTTCTATACCAAAAAAACTATAAAATATTACAATAATGCGGTATTCATGGGTTTATTTTAAAAATTAAAAAAAACAGTTTAATAGGGTATTTAAAACTACATTTTAATATAAAAAATGTGTATTGCATGAGGTAAAAGTTTAAAAATTATTTTGTAGCTAAGGACTTTTTGTATGAAGACTTATTTTCTAAAGTGTAAAATAAGGGAACGTCCATATATTATATCACACATTTATTAGACTTATCTTACCCCCCCCCTCTTGTCACAAAGTGTTACAATCAGTAACCCCCCTACTCCTGTCTCGTCACATAGGTAAAATTAAAAAAAACAATGTACAAAAAAAAATAAAAATATTACATAACTATACCTATACTTTGTCACGTCACACCAGCTTGCCCCATCCACCCCCCTGTCACAAAATCGAGGACCCCCCCTAAAAGTGTCACATAAATTATGAACGTCCCCTAAAGGCAGTACTTGCAAAAGTTTAAAAGTGTCGATTTTTTGGCGTTTATACTTATATTTATAACCTTTTGCCCCTTAAAAATCTTATGTTATTTACTGTCTTTACTATTTTCTTAATTCAAATATTTTTCCTAGATACGTTGGAGTCCTTGAAACAATGGGAAAACTTCGGGAAAAACTGTATTTTTTTATTTTTAAATATTAATTGTGTGTATTATGATATAGTATATTATAATGTAATATAGTATTATGATTAAGTTATTATGTACATTATTATAAGTATTATATTTAGTTTTTTTTTTGTAGATATTATAGTTTTTGGTTTCTTTTTTTGGTACGTGTTTATAAGTACATATTCTAGATATTTTTTTTATAAATTATATTTTTAGCTAGTTCTTTTTCCTACTTTTTTACTTAAAGTAAATTATTGTTTAAACAATAATCTTTCAGTAGAAATTTTTACCTACCTCCAAACTATTTACTTTTGATTTAATTCTTTATATTTAAAAAAATAGTATACTTGGGAAATAGATTTAAAAAATTACCATAACAATATTAGCAGTGTACTTGATAAGTGGATTTTTCTGTTCCGCTGCTGTCACAAAGTATTTATTAATACTAGTTGGATAGAAATATTCATTTATCGGGGGTAAGCAAAAATAAAAATTAAAAAAAAAACTATTTTTATAGTAAACATACACTTTGAACTATATATCACTAACCGGACTTCCATGTAGAGGCTTATTTTATAAAGTGATTTACTTGGAAGATAAGAAAAAAAATCACTGTAAAAACAGCATCGACATGACCTGTCTGGTTAGTAAATTAGATTTTAAAGTGTCTATTTACTTTAAAAAATAGTTCTTTTTTAATTTTAATTTTAGCTTGCCCTCGGTAATTGAATACATTGATCCGACCAGTATTTATTACTAACTGCCAGTAAAAAATACAAACATAACACCCCCAAGTCCTCAACTTTAATGTTTTTAAAATGACTTTTTAACTATTTTGCTTGTTAGCTTTTCAAAAAAATTCGCCTGCGGCGCTAATATCTCTATTTATTAATAGATTTTATAAAATAATATGATTCATCAAACTGGAAAATGTGAAGCATCAATATTTCTGCCCGCGGTGTTAAACATGATCAGTTGTATTTTAAAAGGTTTTTACCTACCCATTTGAAGTTTTATAAAATAATTTGCTTATCCGGAAAAACTATAAAATCTTAAAATTTTCTTGATAAGCTATAATGTGATATTACAATTTTAATTAATAAATTTTGTAAAATTATTTACATATCAAATTTTGAGGTGTCTGGCAAATGCAAAAACTTAAGATTTCTAAAAATTTTCACCTGCGGAGCTAAGCATAATAAGTTGTGTTTTAAGATGTTTCACCTACTCACAGAAAAAAAGGATAATTTGAATCAAAGTAAAACGATCTTGAACCAAGGCCGCCATGGCTTTCGATATGTTCAACGCCATGACTGTCTTGGATCAAGTCCGCCGTGATCTTGGTATTTGAGGTCCTAGATTTAAGGACATTTCCTTAAATCAAAGCCACTTAAACATTTATTTAAGATCATATTATCTTAAACCAAGTATGTAATTATCTTAATTTAAGATCATATTATCTTTATCCAAGATAATATTATCTTGCACCAAGTCTTGGTTTAAGATAATATAATCTTGAATGAAGAGAATTATAATCTTGATTTAAGATTATTATTCTCTTGACTCAAGATCATATTGACCCCACAGTCAGGTTCCAGGGTTAATAGAATGGTAAATATTTTGAAAAAATTTCCCGCACATGTATAATATTATTTCGCATGCCTATGAAATATGATACTTTCTTACTCTGTTAATCGTGATATTTGGTCTCATAGGTGGTCGTAGGAAAAAGCACTTGTTTTTAAAGAAAAACTTGTTACAACGCCATTGCAAAATCGCGCTTATAGGTATAAATTATTTAATGCTACTTACCCGTGAATTTATAAGTAAATTTGAAAATCCCCATCGTTTGAGGGTAACAGATACAAATTCGTCCATTTTAAAGCAGATGAAAACAATGATACACCTTTAAAGACAACTGACGGCAAAAAAAACATACCTAACTTCTCTCCCGCGCATATCTTGAACTACTGCTCAAATTGTCTGCCAGCCAGCCGACAAACTCTTTACCGTAAGCCAACAGGGCTTTGAGTCAAGATAATAACTCTTGATTCTCTGTTACTATTTTAAATGTCATGCATTTAAGGAAAAAATCCTTGACACAAGGATTTTTCTACCAAGAGAATAATTAAAGGAAACCAAATTCACAGATAATCTTAAACCGAGGATACATGATCTTAAAAGAAGATTATTACCTCGATTTAAGATAATATAAATCCAAGATAATTTATTATCTTCTGCCAAGATAACCTTTTTTTCTGTGCTTATTTAAAAATTTATAAAAATAATTTGCTTTTCGAATTCTTAAAAACTGTTTGTCCTGAAGACTGTAAACTGTAAAAATTTTCACCTACGGCTCTAAACTTGATTCCTAATGATGTGATATTACAATTTTAATTAATAGATTTATAAGATTATTTACATTTTAAATTCTGAGGTGTCTGGAAAATTTAAAAAAAAATAAGATTTCTAAAAAGTTTTTCCTGCGGCGCTAAACAAGATAAGTTATAATTTAAGAGGTTTTCTCTACCCATTTGCAATTTTATAAAATAGTTTGCTTTTTGAATTCTTGGAAATTTCTTATCCTGTAAAACTGTGAACTGTTAAAAAAATGCCTGCTTCGCTAAATTGTTAAGCAATAATGTGATCATAATATTGTAATTACAATTTTAATTAATATATATTATAAAATTATTTACATATCTGCAAGTTCTGATGTGTCTGGGAAATGCGAAAATTCAGGATTTTCTTATTTCCTCTGTCTATTTGAAGCTCTTTTTAACAAATTGTTTTTCAAATTTCGACGTGAAAGTGCGTGACCTTAAAAATTCTAATCAAAACTGACTGCGTCGCTAAACTTACTAAAATTGCAAAAAAGTCATGAAGCTGAAGTTTGCAACGTTTTTTTGCAACGAAAATTCAAAATTTTTAAAATCGACTCAATTTCATTTAAAAACAATAAAAACCCGGTATCTAGTATTTTTAGATCGAATTTAGCCCTTTTCGACCCACAAATAAATAGAAAAAGCAAGAAACATGCCAAATATGCGTACAAGTTCAAATTTGGTCATGTTCTGTCTCTTTTATCGGTGCCAAATAGACTTTAAACTACTTCCTATCATTAAACACAAAACATATCAAAAATTCACCTGGCGGAAATTATCCTAGCCCCGGCTAGATAGGTAAGAATTTAAAAAAAATTGCAAAATTTTCGTACAAGTTCAAATTTGGTCATGTTCTGTCTCTTTTATCGGTGCCAAATAGACTTTAAACTACTTCCTATCATTAAACACAAAACATATCAAAAATTTACCTGGCGGAAATTATCCTAGCCCCGGCTAGATAGGTAAGAATTTTAAAAAATTGCAAAATTTTCGTACAAGTTCAAATTTGGTCATGTTCTGTCTCTTTTATCGGTGCCAAATAGACTTTAAACTACTTCCTATCATTAAACACAAAACATATCAAAAATTCACCTGGCGGAAATTATCCTAGCCCCGGCTAGATAGGTAAGAATTTAAAAAAAAATTGCAAAATTTTCGTACAAGTTCAAATTTGGTCATGTTCTGTCTCTTTTATCGGTGCCAAATAGACTTTAAACTACTTCCTATCATTAAACACAAAACATATCAAAAATTCACCTGGCGGAAATTATCCTAGCCCCGGCTAGATAGGTAAGAATTTTAAAAAATTGCAAAATTTTCGTACAAGTTCAAATTTGGTCATGTTCTGTCTCTTCTATCGGTGCCAAATAGACTTTAAACTACTTCCTATCATTAAACACAAAAACATATCAAAAATTCACCTGGCGGAAATTATCCTAGCCCCGGCTAGATAGGTAAGAATTTTAAAAAAATTGCAAAATTTTCGTACAAGTTCAAATTTGGTCATGTTCTGTCTCTTTTATCGGTGCCAAATAGACTTTAAACTACTTCCTATCATTAAACACAAAACATATCAAAAATTCACCTGACGGAAATTATCCTAGCCCCGGCTAGATAGGAAAGAATTTTAAAAAAATTGCAAAATTTTCGTACAAGTTCAAATTTGGTCATGTTCTGTCTCTTTTATCGGTGACAAATAGACTTTAAACTACTTCCTATCATTAAACACAAAACATATCAAAAATTCACCTGGCGGAAATTATCCTAGCCCCGGCTAGATAGGTAAGAATTTAAAAAAAATTGCAAAATTTTCGTACAAGTTCAAATTTGGTCATGTTCTGTCTCTTTTATCGGTGCCAAATAGACTTTAAACTACTTCCTATTATTAAACACAAAACATATCAAAAATTCACCTGGCGGAAATTATCCTAGCCCCGGCTAGATAGGTAAGAATTTAAAAAAAATTGCAAAATTTTCGTACAAGTTCAAATTTGGTCATGTTCTGTCTCTTTTATCGGTGCCAAATAGACTTTAAACTACTTCCTATCATTAAACACAAAACATATCAAAAATTTACCTGGCGAAAATTATCCTAGCCCCGGCTAGATAGGTAAGAATTTTAAAAAAATTGCAAAATTTTCGTACAAGTTCAAATTTGGTCATGTTCTGTCTCTTTTATCGGTGACAAATAGACTTTAAACTACTTCCTATCATTAAACACAAAACATGTCAAAAATTCACCTGGCGGAAATTATCGTAGCCCCGGCTAGATAGGTAAGAATTTTAAAAAAATTGCAAAATTTTCGTACAAGTTCAAATTTGGTCATGTTCTGTCTCTTTTATCGGTGCCAAATAGACTTTAAACTACTTCCTATCATTAAACACAAAACATATCAAAAATTCACCTGGCGGAAATTATCCTAGCCCCGGCTAGATAGGTAAGAATTTAAAAAAAATTGCAAAATTTTCGTACAAGTTCAAATTTGGTCATGTTCTGTCTCTTTTATCGGTGCCAAATAGACTTTAAACTACTTCCTATCATTAAACACAAAACATATCAAAAATTCACCTGGCGGAAATTATCCTAGCCCCGGCTAGATAGGAAAGAATTTTAAAAAAATTGCAAAATTTTCGTACAAGTTCAAATTTGGTCATGTTCTGTCTCTTTTATCGGTGACAAATAGACTTTAAACTACTTCCTATCATTAAACACAAAACATATCAAAAATTCACCTGGCGGAAATTATCCTAGCCCCGGCTAGATAGGTAAGAATTTAAAAAAAATTGCAAAATTTTCGTACAAGTTCAAATTTGGTCATGTTCTGTCTCTTTTATCGGTGCCAAATAGACTTTAAACTACTTCCTATCATTAAACACAAAACATATCAAAAATTCACCTGGCGGAAATTATCCTAGCCCCGGCTAGATAGGTAAGAATTTTAAAAAAATTGCAAAATTTTCGTACAAGTTCAAATTTGGTCATGTTCTGTCTCTTTTATCGTTGCCAAATAGACTTTAAACTACTTCCTATCATTAAACACAAAACATATCAAAAATTCACCTGGCGGAAATTATCCTAGCCTCGGCTAGATAGGTAAGAATTTAAAAAAAATTGCAAAATTTTCGTACAAGTTCAAATTTGGTCATGTTCTGTCTCTTTTATCGGTGCCAAATAGACTTTAAACTACTTCCTATCATTAAACACAAAACATATCAAAAATTCACCTGGCGGAAATTATCCTAGCCCCGGCTAGATAGGTAAGAATTTTAAAAAAATTGCAAAATTTTCGTACAAGTTCAAATTTGGTCATGTTCTGTCTCTTTTATCGGTGCCAAATAGACTTTAAACTACTTCCTATCATTAAACACAAAACATATCGAAAATTCACCTGGCGGAAATTATCCTAGCCCCGGCTAGATAGGAAAGAATTTTAAAAAAATTGCAAAATTTTCGTACAAGTTCAAATTTGGTCATGTTCTGTCTCTTTTATCGGTGACAAATAGACTTTAAACTACTTCCTATCATTAAACACAAAACATATCAAAAATTCACCTAGCGGAAATTATCCTAGCCCCGGCTAGATAGGTAAGAATTTAAAAAAAATTGCAAAATTTTCGTACAAGTTCAAATTTGGTCATGTTCTGTCTCTTTTATCGGTGCCAAATAGACTTTAAACTACTTCCTATCATTAAACACCAAACATATCAAAAATTCACCTGGCGGAAATTATCCTAGCCCCGGCTAGATAGGTAAGAATTTTAAAAAAATTGCAAAATTTTCGTACAAGTTCAAATTTGGTCATGTTCTGTCTCTTTTATCGGTGCCAAATAGACTTTAAACTACTTCCTATCATTAAACACAAAACATATCAAAAATTCACCTGGCGGAAATTATCCCAGCCCCGGCTAGATAGGTAAGAATTTTAAAAAAATTGCAAAATTTTCGTACAAGTTCAAATTTGGTCATGTTCTGTCTCTTTTATCGGTGCCAAATAGACTTTAAACTACTTCCTATCATTAAACACAAAACATATCAAAAATTCACCTGGCGTAAATTATCCTAGCCCCGGCTAGATAGGTAAGAAAATGAAAATATTTTAAAAAAATTGCAAAGTTTTCGTACAAGTTCAAATTTGGTCATCTTCAGTAACTTTTATCGGTGCCAAATAGACATTAAACTACTTCTTATCATTAAACACAAAACATATCAAAAATTCACCTGGCTGAAATTATTCTAGCCATGGCTAGATAGGTAAGAAAATGAAAATATTTTAAAAATTTTTAAAAATTTTCCTTTAAGTTCAAATTTGGTCACCGGGTACTACTTGAATCGGTGCGAAATACCCTTTAAACAACTACCTATTATGAAACACTAAACATATAAAAAATTCACCTGGCGCGATTTAACCTAGCCCCGGTAAGTTCAATAATTTCGTGACATATCTGCTAGATCTAGTACCTAACTTTTTTTTATAACTTAATTTTTTTTATTTGTTTACGCTATTTTTTGTGTGGGATGGAAAACAATATGTAATTCACGTCGGAAAAGTGGTTTTCTGTGTTTTGAGAAGTGGCTCGGCTCGACAGGTATCGCCTCTCCATATTTTTTTTTTTTGACCCAACTTTCCTGTCCAGGATTACAATATTACTATTTAAAAAAATATATATTTTTCAAAAAATCAAATTAAAAAAAATTGCATTTTTTTGTCTCCAAAAAACGATAAAAAGCAAATTTTTAAGAAAGATAGTTTTTAAAAAGTTTAAGCCCCAATACCTTTATTGTTTTTATTTATTTTCAAAAAAATTGCGAAAATTACTTACGAAATTGCGTAAATTTGGTTATCTTCTATAATTTTTGTCGTTGCCGAATAGTCTTTAAACTTCCTCCATCAAAACATAAAACATTGGCTTAAGCTAAATAACTAACACCGGCTAGTAGTTAATATAATGGAAAACATTTAAAAAGATTAAAAATTTCTTACAAGTTTAAAATTGACCATTTTCTACCTTTATATAGGAGTATATATATAAAAAAATTTAAAATATTTTTTTTAAAAAAAATTGTGTTTCAAAAAAAAAAATAAATATTTTTTTTATTATTTTTTCACAGACATAGTTTTTTAGAAGTTTAACCTCTTATAACTTTTTTGTCTTTAGGGGGATTACTTTTAAAAACAATAGGCATTGTCCTCACATAGAACTTGATTTTTGCTAAAAATTTCTTTTCCACAAAAACTTGACGGATGGTCAGACGGATATTTTAAAAGTCGCTGATTTTTTTATGAAACACATTTGAATCCAACAATTTTTTGTCTAGGACGTTTTTTTTTTCTTGGCGATTTTGGAGAATTCGAAACTACTGTATGCATTTTAGTGGTAACTCATAAATGAAGCAGTTTGCCCAGTTTAGAGACAAAGTTTGGAAATACAATGTGTATTAGTTGAGAAATTCTTGGTTGTAGTTGCAGGAAAATCTGTAAGAAAAAATACGGGACACTGCGTGGCAGAACTTGGTAAAATGTTATGTCACCGGGGACAAACAAAATACGGGAATTCGCAAATTAGATACGGGACATGGTTGGGTGGTTAGTTCTGTAATGTATGCTACTGGTGCAGGAAAAATCCAAAGCTGTTCCCCCTCAATGAACATTTCTAGCTGCACAACTGTATTCGATAATCTTATCTTTGTTTACTACGTTTTTTATCGCACTAAAAATTATTTGTATGTGAAAAGAAATGGATTATTTTAAATTCTTGTCAAGTGTATACCGAATGAAAGACTGGTTGTATTTAACTATTCTAAGAGAATGACAAAATCATATAATACGAAAAATATTAACGATGATTATGTAATCATTTCATATGTGTATTTTAATTAAATTTTAAGATATTAGTTAAGATACTAGTTTTAAAAGACAAATTTTTTTTTGCACGAGTGCACAAAATGTCTTTTGTGACTATTGTCATCTTTAGGCGATAACACTAGGTAACAAATCACAACTTCTTTTTTGCCCTGTTCTAAAAATAAATTTTTCTTACTAATTTGAGGGCGTAGAATCCGAATCTGATCTTAAAAAAATTCCAGCACCTCAAAATTTTGAGATATAAGTCCAGGAAATAATGACGTTTTTTTTTTCAAAATCTTATAAAAAAAACAGTAGGAATTTAAAAATTATACGGTTATATATAATAAAAAAAAAACGAGGAATTCCAAAATTCATATGCGAAGGACCTTTGCCGAAGATCCTACTGCAGTATGACATGCCACAGTAAGTATGCGAAAATAAAAATAAAAAGCTTAAAGTGCAGAGTTTATTTAATATCTCATTTGTGGCAAAACTATCAAATTTGTATAAAAATTTTATAGGAATTAATTTGTAGATTATAAAATGCTCTACAAAAATTTTATACAAATATTTTTTAATTTGTCTTAGTTACTCCGTAAAAAGTAAATAAATGAAAAAGCAATCAAATTAAAGCACACAGCGTAAAATTTTTTCCCGAGTGCAAGCAATTATGCAAATTTCAAAATAATTTATAAAAAACTAGCAATTGCAAGCACCCTGTCAAAACATCGGCACTATTGTACACTAGAGCCATCTAGTTTGCAAATTTCAAAATAGGTGTTTTGTTTGATTTTAAATTCTGTATCTTTAAAATATTATATTCTAGCAAAAAACTGTATATAACATTTTTTATAGGGCTTAAAAAGAGCTTTTATTTAAAATATAATTTTTTGAAATCGGGTTATAAATATGTGAGATATGCTAAAAAAACCTTTTACTGCTTTAAACACCAATATCTCGAAAACAGTGCGTTTTAACGTTGTTTATAACATTTTTTGACCAATTTAAAATTATCTTTTATATAAGTGCTAAATTAACCAAATACAATAATAATTGCCTTAATTATAAACAAAAAACGCTAAAAATAGGAGTTTTACCCTATTTTTACCCCCTTACCCCCAAAATCTAATCAGCTCTTCGGAATACCACAAGAAACAATATGCAAAAAACCGATATCTCATGTAGAAATTAGAGAGTTTACACCCAGACAGACAGACAGAGACAGACAGACAGACGGACGCAATTTTTTTTTCTGATTTCGACTCAGAATGGTTTAAAACGTCGAGAAATGTGAAAAAAACGTGGTCAAAGATTTTGACTTTTCGGCGAAGATTTCAATACATTGGCACTCTTAGTAGCACTAAGTGCCGATGTAAAAATATGCGTATTTTTTAGTAGCACTAAGTGCCGATGTAAAAATATGCGTATTTTTTGTCTTTTTTTTGGTTCTACATCATAAAAATGTTTATTACGTATTACGTAACATATTTTTAGTTCATTTTTGATCCCCTAGTGATGATTTTTGTCGATTTATGCACTCCTCTCCTTACCCTCCACCACTACTTAGTTTTGTCAAAGGATCCACTTTTAGCTTAATCTATTGTAAAGAAAAATTTTTACTATGGCTAACAAAAAAAGCGATAGAGCAAAAAATACTGACCGATGCATCGCGATGCATACATTCTTAAAATCATAAAATTCACTTTTTGCAATGTAATATGTAGGAAAATAGGGGCCGTGACGATTTGGCGCAAAGATAACTTTTTATACGATGGCGATCAACTAAATTGATTATAAAACATATTAAGAATTTAGTTATAAAACATATTAAAAATTGACTTTAGAATAATTACACTAGGCAACACGGTTTCTTGCCCTGATTGGAGTCATATGCAGTAGTCGGCGTAAACTCAGTTATGACTCATCAACGTTGAAAATAAACAGAACAGAAACATAGGCTTACAATATGAATTGATTACGTAATTACCACCTCTCCTTGTAATAAAACGTAATCGTTGGCCTAGGGGACCTTAGTCTGGCCCAACTTTCGTTCGCAGGAAATCTGATATCGTTACAAATCACATACCAGCTTATGTAATAGACCCTTCTGAGTTCAAAAATGATAATCTTGTTTTGCGGAAATGCACCGTTTTTTTTCTATGGCGATTTTTTATATATTTTTTGTTTTGGCAAAAAACTGTTATGGAAATCTGTGACTATTGGAAACGAAGTATATTCTATTTATTTTGGCCCCTCTGAATCTAAAAATAATAACAGTTCTTTGCGGAAAAGCACCGTCTTTTTCCATGGCTGTTTTTTATATTTTTTTAAATTTTTGCAAAAAAACTTTATGGAAATCTGTTATCGTTAAAAATGAAGTGTATTCTACCTATTTGGACCCTCCTGAATTTGGAAATGATAACCATCTTTTGCGGAAATTCGTAGTTTTTTTTCATGGCTATTTTTTATAAATTTTTTGTTTTCCCATAAAAAACGTTACGGAAATCTGTTATCGTTGGAAGAGAAGTATATTCTAGTTATTTTGCCCCCCCCCTAAATCTGAAAATGATAATCGTTCTTTGCGGAAATACACCGTTTTTTTCCATTGCTATTTTTTATATATTTTTTTATTTCTGAAAGAAAAACCTGTTATCGTTGGAAAATAAGTATATTCTACCTGTTTGCTCCCCCCCTTAGTTCGAAACTGATAACCATCTTTTGCGAAAGTTCTTCGTTTTTTTTCCTTGGCTATTTTTAAAAAAATATTTTTTTCGAAAATAAAACGTTATGGAAATCTGTTATCGTTAGAAATAAAGTATATTCTGACTATGGGAGATTTAGCTCAGCGGTCAATGGCATCGATATAGCCTGACACTGATCTAATGATCGTGAGTTCAAACCTCACTGGCGCCGATTGCCTTTTTCAGTTAATTAATAATTGAAATTTGGCGAAGGCGTACTCCCTAGATATATTGGTTCGAAAGTCAATTAAAGCCGGTGGTTCCCTCTACTACTAGCCCACACAAGTCCTGGACTTAGGGGATGCTTAATTAAGTAGAATAGAACGAGGTTAAAAACAAACATAAACATAAACTAGTAGGACCCCTCTGAATTCGGAAATGATTAGCACTTTTAGCGGATATTCTTCGTTTTTCTCTATGGCGATTTTTTACATAGTTTTTGTTTTTGCAATAAAACCTTATATAATAATACATTACATAATTTAATTTTAATATTCACATATAAAATTAAAATTAAATTATGTAATGTATTATTATATAAGCCGAAAGAATAATTTTATATGTGAATATTACGTAATGGCGGGCTTGAACACAATTTAGCCGCGCGCGCGCGCGGCTAAATTGTGGTCAAGCCCGCCTCCTTTCCTCTCGGCTTAAACTATATTTTTAACCCTCCTCGCTTGACTCAGTTCAAATAATAAATTATACAATTTTAATTTCATTTAATATTATTAATACGTAATGAATTGTGGTCAAGCCCGCCTCGCTTCGCTTGGCCTGATTTATGTTTTTGACCGTCCTTGCTTGGCTCGGTTCAAATAATAAAATTTTATTATTTTAATTTAATTTTATATTAATAATACGTGATGAAGGGCTTGACCACAATTCATTTTCCCATTTATTCAAAATATTCGCAGAGGTTAAAATAGCAGGTTGCGAACATTTATTTTTGTTAAAAATACAAATATTGAAATTAAAATAAAAAAGGCAAAACTTATGAAAAAAAAGTTGTCAATTTAGGACTCAGGGAGTCCAAACAGGCAGAATAAACTTTATTTCTAAAGAAAACAGATTTCCATAACTTTCTTTTGCTAAACCAAATAAATATAAAAAAAATAGCCATGAAAAAAAACGGTGTGTTTCCGCAATGAACGATTAATATTTTCGGATTCAGGGGGGGCAAAATAACTAGAATATACATCGTTCTTAACAATAACAGATTTCCATAACGTTGTTTTGGCCAAAACAAAAAATATAAAAAAATCACCACAGAAAAAAAACGGTGCATTTTCCCAAAAAACAGTTATCATTTTCGGATTCAGGAGGGTCAAAATAAGTAGAATATACTTCGTTTTAAATGATAACAGATTTCCATAATTTTTTTTTGCCAAAACAAAAAATATATAAAAAATAGCATTTCCGCAAAGAACGATTAATATTTTTGAATTCAGGGGGGCCAAAATAACTAGAATATACTTCGTTTTAAATAATAACAGATTTCCATAAAGTTTTTTTGCAAAAACAAAGAAAAATTATAAAAAATCGCCATTAAAAAAACGGTGCAATTCCGCAAAGAATGATTAACATTTTTGGATTCAGGAGGGCGAAAATAAGTAGAATATACTTCGTTCCAAACGATAACAGATTTCCATAAAGTTTTTTTGCCAAAACAAAAAATATATAAAAAATCGGCATAGAAAAAAAACGGTGCGTTTCCGCAAAGAACGATTAATATTTTCAGATTCAGGGGAGCCAAAATAACTAGAAAATACTTCGTTTCTAACGATAGCAGATTTCCATAACGTTTTTTAACCAAAACAAAAAATACATAAAAAACCGCCATAGAAAAAAAACGGTGCATTTCCGCAAAGAACGATTATCATTTTCGGATTCAGGGGGGTCCATAAAGGCAAACAAATATTTTTTTGAAAATTTAGCTGATTTCCTGCGAATGAAAGTTGACCCCTTAATCTTTACGAATCTCCTAAATCTATGACTTTATTGCACGTTTTTAAATAAATTTAATTTCCAAGACCATCACTAAAATTTTGTTTCATAACTAGTAAGTAATATTTTTTTCCCTTATCCTTAATGTTTTCCGTATTATATGATTTCGTAATTTTCTCAGGATAGTTAAATACAACCAGTCTCGGTATACAGTTGAAAAGAATTTAAAGTAATCAATTTCTTTTCACATACCTACAAATAATTTTTAGTTCGAAAAAAACCATATCAAACAAAGATAACAAAAATTAGTAGCAAAAACGATTCGTACTGAATAAATTATCGAATACAGTGGTGCCGCATTGAAGGGGAAGAGCTTTGGATTTTACCAACTCCGGTAGCTTACATTACAGAACTAACCACCCAACCATCTCTCGTATCTAATTTGCGATGTCCAGTATAACATTTTACCAAGTTCTGCCCCACTGTGTCCCGTATTTTTTCTTACATATCGCCTTGTAAATTTCAGAACGTCGTATCTCAAAAAAGTCAACTTTACAGGAATGAGAAATAACTCTTTCTCGCATTATTCATAGGTTGAAAATGTACTTTTTTAATATAAACTTAATACATTTTTAATGATTAACTTACCTTAAATCATTTTATTGTGTTTAAAATAAATAAATACAAATAAAAACCTAATGTTTATAGATACGACATTCTGATGCTCAAAATTAATAATTTTTTTTAAGATACGAGCTTTGAAATATTATTATATTATTATTCTAACAAAATATAATTAATTATTATACTAATTTTATTAATTATTGAAACATTTAAACTTCAAAAAGTTTTATAACATGCGCATAAGCGTCGCCAAATGCAAAAAGTGCGTTCCAAAATAGTCAGTTAACTAAAATTAAGAGATACGAGGTTAAAAAATTTATTAATTTATTATCATATAACGACGTTACTATTTTGCTTATATTTTTGTTATTAAAAAAAATAGCAGGTGAAACTTAATTTTTAGATGTAAATTGATAATATAAAGCGTTTAAGTCCAAAATGTACAACCAAAAATTTCCCAACTAATACAATGTGTATGGCCCAACTTGCTCTTCAAAATGCATGAACTGCTTCATTAATGACTTATTATTTACAGCGCGTAACCGCTAGAATAGTATAATACAGTAGTTTCGAATTTTTCAAAATCTCCAAAAAAACGTCCTAGATATTTTTTTTTTTTGACAAATGCGTTTCATGGAAAAATAAGCAGAAAATGTTGGTCTGTCCGTCCGCCGTCACGTTTCTTGTGGACACAATCGTGCACGATGTTTTTGAAAATAATCCCCCCAAAAACAAAAAAGTTATAAGAGGTTAAACTATTTTTAAAACTGGCTCCTCTATACATATAAAAGTAGAAAATGGTCAATTTTAAAAATTTTCGAAATTTTTAAACTTGATATTTTTTTCCATTATATTAAATACTAGCCGGTGTTAATTATTTAGCTTACGCCAATTTTTGATGTTTTATGTTTTGATGTAGGAAGTTTAAAGACTATTCGGCAACGACATAAATTATAGAAGATAACCAACTTATTACGTATTTTTTGAAATTAAATAAAAAACCTTAAAGGTATTGGGGGTTAAACTTTTAAAAAACTATTTTTCTTAAAAATTTGCTTTTTTTAATAGTTTTTTGGAGACTTAAAAAAATGAAATTTTTTAATTTGATTTTTTGAAAGATATATATTTTTTTAAAATAGTAACATTGTAATCCTGAACGGGAAAGTTTTTGTTTTCCGGGTCGAAAGGAAGATATGGACAGGCGATACCTGTCGAGCCTAGGCACTTCTCAAAACCCAGAAAACCACTTTTCCGGCGTGTACTACATATTGTTTTCTATCCTACACAAAAAAGAGCGTAATAAAAAAGTTTTAAGAAAAAGTTAGGTACTAGATTAATGGGGGCTAGGTTAAATCGCGCCGGAGGAAATTTTGATGTTTTGTGTTTTATAATAGAGAGTTGTTTGAAGGCTATTTGGCACCGATAAAAGATGGAAAGGATGGCCAAATTTGAAATTGTACGAATATTTTCCAATTTTTCCAAATTTTATTTTATCACCTATCTAGCTGAGGCTAGATTAAATCGCGCCAGGTGAATTTTCAATATGTTTAGTGTTTTATAATAGGTAGTTGTTTGAAGGGTATTTGGCACCGATTCAAGTAGTACCCGGTGACCAAATTTGAACATGCGAAAATTTTGAATTTTTTTAAAAATATTTTCATTTTATTACCTACCTAGCCGGGGCTAGGATAATTTCCTCCAGGTGAATTTTTGATATGTTTTGTATTTAATGATAGGAAGTAGTTTAAAGTCTATTTGGCACCGATAAAAGAGACATAACATGACCAAATTTAAACTTGTACGAAAATTTTGCAATTTTTTTTAAATTCTTACCTATCTAGCCGGGGCTAGGATAATTTCCGCCAGGTGAATTTTTGATACGTTTTGTGTTTAATGATAGGAAGTAGTTTAAAGTCTATTTGGCACCAATAAAAGTTACAGAACATGACCAAATTTGAACTTGTACGAAAATTTTGCAATTTTTTTTAAATTCTTACCTATCTAGCCGGGGCTAGGATAATTTCCGCCAGGTGAATTTTTGATATGTTTTGTGTTTAATGATAGGAAGTAGTTTAAAGTCTATTTGGCACCGATAAAAGTTACATAACATGACCAAATTTGAACTTGTACGAAAATTTTGCAATTTTTTTTATATTCTTACCTATCTAGCCGGGGCTAGGATAATTTCCGCCAGGTGAATTTTTGATATGTTTTGTGTTTAATGATAGGAAGTAGTTTAAAGTCTATTTGGCACCGATAAAAGAGACAGAACATGACCAAATTTGAACTTGTACGAAAATTTTGCAATTTTTTTAAAATTCTTACCTATCTAGCCGGGGCTAGGATAATTTCCGCCAGGTGAATTTTTGATATGTTTTGTGTTTAATGATAGGAAGTAGTTTAAAGTCTATTTGGCACCGATAAAAGAGACAGAACATGACCAAATTTGAACTTGTACGAAAATTTTGCAATTTTTTTTAAATTCTTACCTATCTAGCCGGGGCTAGGATAATTTCCGCCAGGTGAATTTTTGATATGTTTTGTGTTTAATGATAGGAAGTAGTTTAAAGTCTATTTGGCACCGATAAAAGAGACAGAACATGACCAAATTTGAACTTGTACGAAAATTTTGCAATTTTTTTAAAATTCTTACCTATCTAGCCGGGGCTAGGATAATTTCCGCCAGGTGAATTTTTGATATGATTTGTGTTTAATGATAGGAAGTAGTTTAAAGTCTATTTGGCACCGATAAAAGAGACAGAACATGACCAAATTTGAACTTGTACGAAAATTTTGCAATTTTTTTAAAATTCTTACCTATCTAGCCGGGGCTAGGATAATTTCCGCCAGGTAAATTTTTGATATGTTTTGTGTTTAATGATAGGAAGTAGTTTAAAGTCTATTTGGCACCAATAAAAGAGACAGAACATGACCAAATTTGAACTTGTACGAAAATATTGCAATTTCTTTAAAATTCTTACCTATCTAGCCGGGGCTAGGATAATTTCCGCCAGGTGAATTTTTGATATGTTTTGTGTTTAATGATAGGAAGTAGTTTAAAGTCTATTTGGCACCGATAAAAGAGACAGAACATGACCAAATTTGAACTTGTACGAAAATTTTGCAATTTTTTTTAAATTCTTACCTATCTAGCCGGGGCTAGGATAATTTCCGCCAGGTGAATTTTTGATATGTTTTGTGTTTAATGATAGGAAGTAGTTTAAAGTCTATTTGGCACCGATAAAAGAGACAGAACATGACCAAATTTGAACTTGTACGAAAATTTTGCAATTTTTTTTAAATTCTTACCTATCTAGCCGGGGCTAGGATAATTTCCGCCAAGTGAATTTTTGATATGTTTTGTGTTTAATGATAGGAAGTAGTTTAAAGTCTATTTGGCACCGATAAAAGAGACAGAACATGACCAAATTTGAACTTGTACGAAAATTTTGCAATTTTTTTAAAATTCTTACCTATCTAGCCGGGGCTAGGATAATTTCCGCCAGGTAAATTTTTGATATGTTTTGTGTTTAATGATAGGAAGTAGTTTAAAGTCTATTTGGCACCAATAAAAGAGACAGAACATGACCAAATTTGAACTTGTACGAAAATATTGCAATTTCTTTAAAATTCTTACCTATCTAGCCGGGGCTAGGATAATTTCCGCCAGGTGAATTTTTGATATGTTTTGTGTTTAATGATAGGAAGTAGTTTAAAGTCTATTTGGCACCGATAAAAGAGACAGAACATGACCAAATTTGAACTTGTACGAAAATTTTGCAATTTTTTTTAAATTCTTACCTATCTAGCCAGGGCTAGGATAATTTCCGCCAAGTGAATTTTTGATATGTTTTGTGTTTAATGATAGGAAGTAGTTTAAAGTCTATTTGGCACCGATAAAAGAGACAGAACATGACCAAATTTGAACTTGTACGAAAATTTTGCAATTTTTTTAAAATTCTTACCTATCTAGCCGGGGCTAGGATAATTTCCGCCAGGTGAATTTTTGATATGTTTTGTGTTTAATGATAGGAAGTAGTTTAAAGTCTATTTGGCACCGATAAAAGAGACAGAACATGACCAAATTTGAACTTGTACGAAAATTTTGCAATTTTTTTTAAATTCTTACCTATCTAGCCGGGGCTAGGATAATTTCCGCCAGGTAAATTTTTGATATGTTTTGTGTTTAATGATAGGAAGTAGTTTAAAGTCTATTTGGCGCCGATAAAAGAGACAGAACATGACCAAATTTGAACTTGTACGAAAATTTTGCAATTTTTTTAAAATTCTTACCTATCTAGCCGGGGCTAGGATAATTTCCGCCAGGTGAATTTTTGATATGTTTTGTGTTTAATGATAGGAAGTAGTTTAAAGTCTATTTGGCACCGATAAAAGAGACAGAACATGACCAAATTTGAACTTGTACGAAAATTTTGCAATTTATTTTAAATTCTTACCTATCTAGCCGGGGCTAGGATAATTTCCGCCAGGTGAATTTTTGATATGTTTTGTGTTTAATGATAGGAAGTAGTTTAAAGTCTATTTGGCACCGATAAAAGAGACAGAACATGACCAAATTTGAACTTGTACGAAAATTTTGCAATTTTTTTAAAATTCTTACCTATCTAGCCGGGGCTAGGATAATTTCCGCCAGGTGAATTTTTGATATGTTTTGTGTTTAATGATAGGAAGTAGTTTAAAGTCTATTTGGCACCGATAAAAGAGACAGAACATGACCAAATTTGAACTTGTACGCATATTTGGCATGTTTCTTGCTTTTTCTATTTATTTGTGGGTCGAAAAGGGCTTAATTCGATCTAAAAATACTAGATACCGGGTTTTTATTGTTTTTAAATGAAATTGAGTCGATTTTAAAAATTTTGAATTTTCGTTGCAAAAAAACGTTGCAAACTTCAGCTTCATAAAAAGTCTGGCTACAACCTGCACCCGTTACTGTTAAATGCTAAATAGGCCATAATAGGCCATAAATAGACCATAAAAAATACTGTGGCCGTCCCTGGCTCAGCCCACCCCAAGAAAAATTCTGGGCGCCACTGGTGATATATTTTGCTATACCTATATCTATAGTATATCCATACGTGGATAGTATCCAGTGTATACTATCCACTGGATGCAATGGAGCGGAAGAGGTTAACGAGCCGGTCCGTCTCTGGTGAACATTCCACACTTTTTATAGAAACATATAAAATAAAAAGCTGTGTGGATAGTTACGTACATTCCTGTCAAATTGTATAGTATTTTATTCGGTTCTGTTTCAGTTTAATAACATGTAAGCGGTTATTCTATAAAATGTATACATAAAATGTAAAAATGCATCAGATCTTACCTTATTAAAACAGCAAACTGCTGAAAAAATGTCCCAAATTATCATCATAGTTCTATTTAAAAACACTTAAGAATTCTCGTTTTAAAGTATTTTAACAGACGTACGATGGTTTTACCCACTTTTAACGTAAATATACACGTTTGTTTTCCACTTTTCCACTATATTTTCACTTGTTAACAAATATTTACACAGTTTTTATGAAAATAGACGCGACGCGACTCGTATACAAAAATTTAATGGTGGCGGAAAAACAATTGAATTTTATGCAGCATACCAACTTAATTTATCAAAAATATTTGCCTCCAATTTTAAATATTTATTAAGTTATTTATGTGTGTTTTATGATTTAAAACAATTATTATACATTTTACAGCGTGCTTCGGAGGGCACGTAAAGATGGCGGTCCCGTCAATTAGGCCATAGCAGCGAAAAACGACGTTAAACAGTAAAACAAACAAACAAACATACATTTTACACAAAATTTCACCTCTATAACACTATTTTTTAATGTTTTGACATTCAAATAGGTACAAGACTTTTACTAAATTTTAACAGAAATTATTTGAAAATTTAAACCTATCTTCTCTAAAAGTAAAATTGTAAAATAAAATTAGATTTGCAAGAGATATTTGAAAGAAAATAAATTATAGTTTTTTTATTTGAGAAATTAAAATCTTAAGTTGCCAGCAAAAAACAAAAGCCTTCTACAATGTCTTCCTAATCCGCGGCGGTCGTACTTAGGGAGCTCGTGTAAATTTGAATAAAATCGTCCGTATTTAGTGCAAAAAGTTCTCAAACCTCATGAATATTCAGAAATAAGTGCTTGACTAAAGTTTAGAATTGTTTTTAACCTGTTATTTATAGAAAAACTCTTAAAAATCGTGTCTCATCTTCGTTTTTCCTGAGATTTCATAACTAGACGCTACACAGTCGGTAAGTTTTTTTCTAAAACACTTTTTATGTGAACTTTAACTTATATAAATTATCTCAACTCTCTGACAAATAAACAAATACTGAAATAAATGCCTAACTTGAGGCCAAATCTATAATATTTAAGAAGGGGTATGTAGTTCGTTAAATATAATCTGCAAAACAACAATTTTTTTTTGAAGAGAATGTTCTCGAAGGAATTTTACAGCCTACTTTAATTTAATTACATTATCGATTTTTTATTTTTTTTACTTTCTTGGCAGCCATAAAGTTAAATATCGTCGGCTTAAAGTGTTAACCTGCTAACTCCTTTTGACCAAACTTTACAGGAGACGAAAAAAACCTAATAATTATTTCTATAATTATTGTATAACAAAATCCCGTTTCTTTATTAGCTTGTTTTGGACGTTTTAATAAATATCAACTATAACAAATTAATTTGGATTGATTTTTATTGAATTAAAAAGGAATTGGCGGGTTTTCTACCTTTGAGAAAAATCACCATCAAGCAGTTGGCAGGTTTTCGTTAAAGTTTGGCTGCGTTCAATGAACAGCAAAACGAATCAAAAGTCATTTAATGATAAGTTTTGCTAGCAAACTGCTGAACGGCCAATATCTGTCACTTGTCACAATTACCATTTCAGGTTTTGACCCACAAAAAGTATATTCCCGTGCTTTTATAAAATCAATTACAACTAATCATGTCAAAAAGTTGATGAGGAATGATTCAGCGACATCTGTCAGTCGAAACTGATAATAGCGTTCGGTAGTGATTTGACAGCTATCGATGAGTTTTGCTGTTTCCAGTGAACGCAGCCACTGGCTTTTACCTTTCCCTTTATATTTTTGTAACACAAAACGTAAAAACTTTTTAAGATAAATTCAAGTAGTGGTAAAATAACCACCATTAAACAGCATTAAAACTTGATTTTCACAATTAGGTTAACAATTTAAGTCGACGATATATATCTTTTACAAGCGGTTTATTTATTAATTAACGCTCTAGGGGGGGGGGGAGGGCGAATTTGTTTAAAACGTTTCGCTGCGTTTGGATGTTTTTATGACTGTCAAGATATGTTTGACTGGTAGCCTATACCTGTGGGCCACTCTTGCACTAATAAAAGCGATAATTTTAATAATGCAATAGTGCTTTAAATGCTTGTATCGTGCCAAAAAGAAAACCCCGAGGAAAACCCTTAGTTATGAGGGTGGTATGTAATGAAAGATATAGATGTACCTATTACATTTATAAAAAAAAACGCAAATCTTAAAAAAACACATATGGGCCTCTCTTGCACTATACGCCTCATATATTGAGCCCTACTCACTGGAAGAGTTTTACTCTTTTTGAGCCTTTAAAACTCATTCAAAATTTCCGTTTAGTAGGTTGAGCTATCACCTTTTCATTTATTTTATTATCTTTGTATATTTATTTATTTATTTATCGTTGACATTGTCATTGTATATTTTGTTTATGACAAATTTCATCCAATGTTTCTTTTAACTGTGTTGTAAGAAATGTTTTTCTGAAATAAAGAAGTATTATTATTATTATTATTACTATATAGAATATATTTTTTTTAATAATTATATTGAAATTATTTTGCTTAGGTTTAGCTTATATAAATATACATGCTGGGAAACAACAATAATATTTTTCACTAAGTTGACATCATGGTTTCCCGTAAAATTCCAAAATTTCGAAGTTTTCTTAAAAACCAAAATATCAATAAAACAGCCTCTCTAGCTAGAAAAGTGCATAAAACCTTTAAGCATAAAAAATGCTTTCGTTACGTTAAAATCTTATTATAAATAAGCGAGATATAAATATAATTAAAATATATTTATGATATATACATATTTGCGCCTCTTGCTCCTGTTTGATTTGCCTCAAATATAATTTTTATCATCAGATTCAGATTAAGCGACCTCAAAAACCCCTACATAGCAATTTTCAAATGTTTGTGAAACAATATTAATTTTTTCCCCCTTGCCCCACCCCAATTTTTACCAAAATCAAACCCATGTGCAAATTTTGGTAACACACCTGTATGTCAAATTTTAAGTCTCTAGCCTAAATCGTTCTTAAGTTATCGCTTACCAAGATTTCTCAGACAGACATACCGACTGACCAAACAATAATTCGGTTTACTTAAAATCAATGTTGTTTGACATAAAACGTATAAAACGCCTCCCCCCACCTATCTTGAAATCAAAAAAGTTGCATATTTCATGGATTAAAAACATAAAAGTTGCATATTTCATGGGTTAAAAGAATAAAATAATAAATTTTTAATTTTGGGAAAAAAAGTTTTAAATAATTTTATGGCTTAAAAATATAAAAGTTGGGATTTTTAAACCTTAGAATAAAAAAATAAAAAAAATTGCATATTTCATAGATTAAAAATGTAAATATAAAAGTTGCATATTTTTTGGGATTTTCAAAAACCTTGCATATTCCGTGGATTCAAAATATAAAACTTGAATATAACATGAAGGGCGGGACCTTTTTTTTTTAGTCATTAACATTTTTTTTGAGTTTTGAGAACGGGTGGGACCTTTTTTCATGAACTTTTTTTGTCGAGGAAAAAAGTTGTGTTTTTAGGCTAAAATAAGTAATTTTTGACCTCCTCCCCCCTCACCAAATCTCCTTCGCTACGGCCCTGAGAGCAGAGCTAATCAAATGCTTAAAAAAGTAAAATTATAATTATCGATCAATTTATGTAGGCCAACTTTACAGGTATGCAGCCTGCTCAGATCTCAATAAATTAAACTTTTTATAGACAGGTCATAAAAATTAAAGGTTTTTTGTATGAAACTATGAAATTTTTTTAAAATCAAACACCAACAATTTTTACCCTTTTTGGGCGTGACCTCTCAAGGTCATCCTCTGTTCGGGGTAAGAGAACGATCCCGCCTTCGACCTTCAGCACCTCTACCAGAGGGCGAATTTCGGTAATTTTTGGAGGCATAATTTCTCTCGACTACCAGAGATCGAGAAATACTTCTCTTTCTAGATCTACCAGATCTAGAATGGGATCTTGACTTGCGTAATTTTTCTCGTTTTCTAAAGTTTTTAAACGCTTTAAAAAAAACTGTTTTTACCGAATCCTCAGAACTCGACGATGAGTTACGTTTCCTCTTATGTTTTTTGGAGTTACCCATTATTTCTAAAAGAAAAACCTAAAACAATCACAAAAAAGATTATTAAAACTAAAATAAATATAAAAATAACTGATGCAAACCAAAATGGTCGCCTATGTCCTAGTCTTACACGTAAAAACACTTTTCGAGAGAAAGTGACAAGCACCGTCGAAGAGCAGAAAACACAATGAAGAGTCATCATCGGTAGTTTCTTTGGATCTTTAAGAGACAGGCGCAATGCCTATGGCTCATTTGTCTAAAAAAGAATTAGAATGGATAATTGGGAGAGTGAGTCTTTGCTCACTGATGCTGGAGTTGCATCTGTCATGAATTGGCGTTGGGGGCGGGGGAGCAAGTGGGAGGGGGATGAGGAGGGATGAGATAGGGAGGGGAGGGATGTGCGGGAGGAGTGAGACTAGCTCACCGAAGCTGGGAATAGTGTTGCCGCCTAAGGCCTATCGTCTCGCTATCGTCTCGTTATCGTTGGACAGAACGATAGCGAGAGGTGAAAAAATATCGTATCGTTGTAACGATAACGAGAGGCCTCTCGCCCGTAACGAGACCGACGCGAGAGCGATAACTATCGTACAGTCAGAGACAGTCGAATGTTGAAGCCACCTAAAATCAGATAAAAATATTTGACACAAACGTCATTATTTAATTTTTGAATGTAATGATTTTTAAAATGCAAATATATTCTTTAATAGGCATTATGCATCATACATTAGCACATAATAAAAGGCTTTTATCTTTTAAAATCGTATCCAAGGCAGAAACCTCTTCAACATTGTCCTATTTTTATAGCAGATACAAAAACATGAACTCCAAGCAGATGCACGAAGTACTTAACTAGGACTATAGTAAGTACGGTAGTATTTGACTAATACGAGGGGTAATTTAAAAGAAGGCGAAAATTCCAGATCTGGTGTTTGTAGGATTTGAGTGCTAAACATCAATTTTAACATTGTTTATATATTTTGCTTTCCCATGTTTACTTTCTCATAAAGAAAGTACAATACTTAGAAAACAAATTAAACATTTTTTTTGCCTAAATCATCTTATGTTTTCCTGAAAGGTCGAGAAAAATCAAAATAATAAAAAAAATATGTTTGTCGGTCTGTCTTAAGACTTAAGAAAGCTTTGAGCTAGAGATTTAAAATTTGGGGTGCAGATGTAATTTTATATTATTTTTTTCCTTTTTCTTTATGAGAAAGTAAACATGGGAAAGCAAAATATATAAATACTGTTAAAATTGATGTTTAGCACTCAAATCCTACACACCAGATCTGAAATTTTTGCCTTCTTTTAAATTACCCCTCGTATTAGTCAAATACTACTATACTTACTATGGTCCTAGTTAGGTACTTAGTGCATCTGCCTGAAGTTCATGTTTTTGTATCTGCTATAAAAATAGGACAATGTTGAAGAGGTTCCTGCCTTGGATACGATTTTAAAACATAAAAGCCTTTTATTATGTGCTAATGTATGATGCATAATGCCTATTAAAGAATATATTTTCATTATTAAATTCAAAAATTAAATAATGACGTTTGTGTCAAATTCCTTTAACTAATATTAGATGGCTGAAATATTCAACTTTTACGCTGGAACGATAAGTATCGTTATCGCGGGAGGTAGGCGATAACGAGAGGCCTCTCGTTATCGTTTGTGCGAGACGATAATTTTTGAACTATCGCATCGTAGTTGCGATACGAGAGGTATTTATTGGCGATAACTATCGCTTTAGGCGGCAACACTAGCTGGGAATGCATCTGTCCTGAATTGGCAATGAAGAGTCAGCGCGAGGGCCGGCTAATTTCGCCGAAAGGAGCGCCTATGTGCAGCTCTTTATGCAACGTTTTGATAAACTGCGCATGCGCACGCGCATGCGCTGACCGTTTTTCAATATGTTATTTTAAATAAGAAACATTTTTTTACAAAAAAAAAACACCAAACAGACGCAAAACCAACGTTAACGAAAATCAAGGCCCCCTCATTAAATAAAAAAAGACCAAACCAAGAAAAAACCAAAACAAACTCCTGCACAGAAAGCTGCATTTAGGCGCTTCTATAGCCGCCCGGTGGAAGGGCTTTCGCCTTAGTCTTCGAATCTGCGCGCAGAGAGGTGTCAGTTCACAATACTACCTGTTAGCGACATCTTCAGACCGAATTCTGAATTATAATTGTCATCACTAGTCTTTGTTGATACACCGTTAGGAACCCTCCGAACTCTTTTTGCACGAACGAAGTCGTACTTGTTCAATTATTTTATAATTCTTTCTGAATTAACACTTTTAATATAACAATGTTATAATAGGCCAAATTTAAATAAAACGTTCTTTATTTATTATTAATAATAATTTATCATTTAAATTGGAAGTTTTGTGCTCAGAAAATTTCGTTGTATTTTTAATACTGAATGTTATTTGTTAATACATATTTTTTATATTTATCGCCACCATTGGTATTTAATACTTTACTTGTGATATTAAATACTGCAATGTGTGTATTGTATACAAAATGTTGTCATACTAACATAGAGACCGTGTAACATTTGGTAAATTATATTACAGTTACAGTTTGATATATAAATAACAAATATGTATTTACAAATAAAATTTAGTATTAAAATTACAATGACATTTTCTGAGTGTAGGTTTACATATTACGGGATTGTCTACAAAGTTTTTATAATTAAAATTAAGTGCTATTTATTTTCTATTGGTGTCAGTTGTTTTAAGAATACTGTTTTACAATCAATAACTTACACCAAAAAAGTCTGTATTTTGCTAAATACAACAATGCATAGCGATGCCTATGTCAGACGCAAAATACATATACAATTATACGAAATTAGAGTTAATATACTTCTGAGCATCTTCAGATCTGACAGTTTTACGCATATATTAAACGCCGGGATTTGTATTTCGCTTGCGACATATATTTTACATTTGGTTGGTTGGTTGGTTGATTCAACTTTAGTTGGCATTGCCAGCTGAGTCGGTAATACCAAGTTGGTTTAACTTCGGTTGGTGTTACCTACTAAAGGGTCTTTCAATACAAAGTTAGGCAAGACTGAAGTTAGGTTTTCTTCGAAGATGATCTAACCTAAGATTTATTGTTGAAAGGAACTATGGCTAAAATACCTAACTTTATAAACTTTAAATTATACATAAAAACAAAATTGGTGAATGTTTTTTTGCATGTGAACAACGAACTTCTTTAAAGAATTGTCACATTTTAAGATTGAAGTGGCGCAGCGCAGATGCAATCGTTCAAAATTAGTAAGTGCGGAGTTAGGTAAATTGCCGATTGTCCCCACTGTGGGGACCCCACATGCTCTATAGTCCAGTGAACAGAAGTCAAAAAAGGAGGTCCCTACAAAAAGTCCGGTAGTTCTAGATTTTGTTGTGTAGGTCGATAAGGTTGTGAAAAATCCAAGTTTTCGTCACCCCACTCCCCGCTATCTTGGAAAAACCTCCGAAAATTTACAATTTTTTCAGTTTTTCGCCTGTAACTCCGTTTCAGTGCACAAGCGCAAAACGAGTTATTTTCGATTTTTAGAAGATAACTTTGATACCATAGGGTTTTATCTACTATCAACAGCAACGGAGCTATGAACGCCCAAAAACGGCTAAAGTCGCGTAATTAACAAAATTTAGGGGATATTCTTTTTTAAACATGGGCGGATTTAGGGGGGTATGGGGGTCATGCCCCCCCCCCAGCTAGATATATTAGCATAGAAATTCCTTCATAATTATATTTTTGGTGAAAGCGAAATTTTTTTCCTTAAAATGAAATAAATACGCCCCTGTTTTCAAATAGGACAGATGTTCGAATTCACCTCTCCGATTTTGCTCAAATTTTGCATTGTTTTCAAAAATCAAGATAGCGCCCAGATTAACCTCAAATACAATTTTTTTTTAATTATTGTGAAAAATTATACCAACGGATCTATTTTATATTCGAACAGTAGTATCAGCCCATAAAATATTATCTGAAACCCGACATTATTACTATACACTGTATATGCTTTGACCTAGAGGCATAACATTTGGCTTGAAACACTTACATACTACAAGATAATGGACTTTTTGATCATATTTCCGGCCCTTACTTTTATCCCATTCACTTTTCTAAAAATTTTATGCGGCGCAACTTGCACCGCGCCAGTCCAAAATAACTCTTTTTTTAAACAAATAAACAATTTTTATCAGCTAGGTACTGATCCAGTAACTTTAAAAATAAACAAAAAAAATTGTCAATAGAGCAATTTTATTCTGGGAGTCCAAGAGGAGCTTAAATCCGGAAATTAGTCACCTCACTCCCTTGGGAAATTTCGCCATCTTGGATTAAAGGGGTGAGTTTTTATTTTGGATATAACTTTCTTACTCGTAATTTTTCGACAAAAAGTTGAGTACAATTCTCTACAAAAATGGTCATCTGACACTTTCAATTAGTGCATAATTGTTATAGTTATAAACAAGTTAATTAGAACTAATAACATGAATAACTTAATGACAATATATTATTTCTTGACGCATGGAATGTTTCACTCAATTCCCAACTAAGTTTGCAAAGTCATGAGTAATTTTCGGGACGAAGTTAAAAATGGATAAAAATATGTTTTTCTATTTTGCGACTCTTATAAGCTCATAATCACACGCATTTTACGTGTTCTTATAGGCCCATAAGAGGAGGTCTGTACTTTTTGTTCTTTTGGGTTGGCAACAGACCTGGCCTATCGCTTGACGTTTTCCGTGCAAATGTCAATGTCGCTTTAAAGTTGAATTTTCTACAAAATTTTGTGTTTAGGTTATTTTTACCATGTTAAAATTGTGGCTTGGTTAATTGCAGTAAAAAAGAGAAGAGATGACTATAAAATATATCAAAATATCATTTGTTCTTAGAATTTTAAACATGGTGTAAACTGTAATGCCAATCCAAAATAAAAATCCCTAAATCAGTCATCAATTTAAATGTAAGTTTTTTAAAATTTTAGAGCAAAATAGAAAAAATTGTATAAAGCACTCGTTTCATAACACGTTTTTAGCGCACTAGTACTTTAGAAAACTAAACTTGTACTCGTGCGCTAAAAACGTATGTTATGAAACTAGTACTATATATATATATACTATTATAATTTGAATAACTTTTTTTAGTACAAGAATCGTAGAAAGCGATGATATCAAGTTCATTTATTCAACCATTTAAGAACCCTAAAAAAGGTTATGAGAGAAAAATTGTTGCAATAATTTATTTATAACAAATGCGATTATGCAATTTTGCAATAAATTACGAAACATTAACATTCTCTATCGCATAATTCAATCATGGAAATTCCCCAAAACGACTGGAAAAAGGGTAAATATAATTTTTTACGATTAATTTATTTATAACTACAACAATTATGTAATAATTAAAAAGTTTCAGAGGACGATTTTTGTAGAAATTTTTTTGTCATAACTCGTTTTCAAAAAATTAGTTTTATCCAAAATAAAAACTCACCCCTTTAATCCAAGATGCCTAATTTTACCAAGGGTGACTAATTTTCGGATTTAAGTTCCTTTTGGAACCCCAAATCAAACCCAAAAGCAATTGCGCTGTAACCATTTTTTTTTTTCTAATAATTTAGGATAAAGATACTGAATCAGACGAAGTTTCTCTGGGCACCTAGGTGTCATATTATGATGCCATAAAGCAGCGCACCAGTAATACTACAAGAATATTGCTGTAGACTTTTTTGTTGTAAACAAGTTTCATAAAAAAAATACACTAGTTTAAATCACACCCAGTATCATTAACAACTACCTTAAAATAAATTTAACACATTTAAATACCTAAAAACTATTTAAAAAAGTTACAGTCAAATAGATGTAAAGTTCTTCTAAGTCTTTTACAAAGGACACATTTATTATTTAAAATTGCTTTTGGTTTTAACGGGGTTGAGTTACGAAAGTGTGCTGTAAATTCTTTAGGGCAGTTTTTAAGGAAGAAGTGTAAAATTCCAAGTGTTCTTTAACTTTTGAATGCTTTTACATAATTTAGAATTGACCATATCCAATAAGGTAAAGCCTGTAACAAATATTTAGTTTATTTACTGTCAACAAGTCACACAAAATTTAATATGGCCGACATGCTCTTATTTCCCCAAACCCTTTTGATTCAGATGTGTTATATAATTAAGAAAGTCAAAAGCCACATTTTTTGAGAAATAATAAAGTTAAGCGTTATCATTATTTGTTAAAATCGACTATAAAAAAATAAAACCTGATTTTATGATTTCACCAAAAAAAAACCTTTGGAGTCGATTTTGTTAAAATAAGATAAATGTGACTTATTTCACTTGTTCCCCTGTACCCTTTAATTCTTCCACATTTTGCCCTTCGAAAAACGTTCTCTAACTTTGTTGTATATATCATAAAAAATTATCTTCGGTATATGGATTTTAGAGATACGAAAAGAAATACACCACTTTTAAATATGCTTAAAAACATAATATAAAATATAAAATTCGACGAAGTTGGGTGCCAAAAAACTGTAAAGGCTCCTTTTCATGGAGCAATTTGCATACAGGCAAGTTTGATGCTATTTTTTGACGATTTTCAAAGTTTTATGGTTATTTTCGTGGTACCAACCTGGAAAACAGTTACCAAAACGGTAATTATAAGCTTATCTTTAGCAGGAATATATTTTTTTATTGAAGTATTATTTTTTATAATTTTATGTTCAATTTTCTGCATCAATTTGTTAAAGCTTTTTATATCCTCCCTAAACTCGATAATAATGTTTAAATTTGTTTTTATGCAAGCTTCTGGATAGGCCTTTAATAATAACACAGGCCCACAAAATAAAAAAAGTGGTCGGTGCTGGGGTTGAGACCCACATACTCTTATGTATTTTGGGATGCTGAATACGAATCTGTCTTTGCTACACTGGTCTTTTGTCTAAAATGGTAAAAATCTCATATTATTTCAGTGTAACAAAAAAATGAGCCATTGCAGTGCATTTTTTATGACAGATTCTTGTTCACCATCTCAAAATACATAAGAATAGGTGGGTCTAAACCCCAGCACAGACCACTCTTTTTTTTGTGGCTTCAGACAGTTTTTCCAGTGTAGAAAAAAAATGAGACTATGAAGTGCCTTTTTTTATAACAGATTTGTGTTCAGCATACCAAAATACATAAGAATAGGTGGGTCTCAACCCCGGCAAAGACGACTATTTTTTTTGCGGGCCCATGCTGTTTTTTCAGTGTAGAAAAAAAAAATGAGCCGATGAAGTGCCTTTTTATGACAGATTTGTGTTCAGCATCCCAAAATACATAAGAATAAGTGGATCTCCACCCCACCACAGACCCACTTTTTTTTGTGGGTCCAGACAGTTTTTTCAATGTAGAAACAAAATAAGCCCACGAAGTGCCTTTTTTATGACAGATTCGTATTCAGCATCCCAAAATACATGAGAATAGTTAGGTCTCAACCCCAGCACAGCCCACTTTTTTTCTTTTGTGGGCCTGTGTAATAGGCCGATCTGTCTCAGCGGAGCCATAACTATGTTTTTGTCAATGAGCGAAGAGACAAGTCAAAATTGTCTGTTTCGCAGTACTGTTTAACTTGCAATATACAGGGTTATTCTTTTAAATGGTAAACCCCCCGTAACCTTTGAACGAAATGAGATATTAACTTTAAAGGAGAATATCGTTTTAGGGGGGTATTTTGGGCCACATTAAAAGTGTTTGTTTTTAGGTTTAAATTGATGAGAAATGGCGAATTAATCAATTAAAACTGTTTATTTAGTAGTAATTGTTAAAGAAAATATTTTAATAAAATTAACTAAAAATGTACATCTTATATAATGTTATAAATTGTTTAAATCAGTTTCTATTTCTATAAAACTATTTTATTTTATTTAACAATTTACTGACACAAGTTATTTGTGATGTCAAAAATGACGAGGAGAACAAAATAATTTATACTACTTAATAATGTGCCCTGTTGTCAGATTGATTTTTTATTTTTGAAAAAGTCATTAAATGTCACCAAAATTCACCTATTCGGGAGCTATTTTGAAGGTGTTCCGGAATGGTTTGGGGGCTAAAAATTTGGCAAATTAAGTCTTTTTTAAAGACCCGTGTCTGTGCAAAATCTTATGAAAAACGGCCGATGTACCAAAACCCGATATCCTCCTTTGAAATATGTAAATAATACGATAAAAATTATCATATCGATACCCCCAAGCAACAAAGCCGTAACTCATATATTGTCATTTTTCACGACAGCTAAATTTCTAAAATATTTTTTTTTGTTATTTAAGGGTGGGTAAATGATTGAAGTGGAAAAGGAAGACATGCGATACGTCATTTGAAAGCTTATAAAATTCTCTATTTAACTGTATAAGTTTTTATTGTTTATTTATTGTTTGTTTCTGATAGTAATCAAGTTTAAAATTTTTTACTTTAGTGTTTTTAGGTAAAATTTTGGTTAAAATGGCCTGTGGAGAAATCTGAGTAGTACCACCAGGTGTGTCTTTTTTCAAGGCGTTTACCTATGAGTATAACTCAAAATGGGTCTAACTTGAGTTACGTCCTTGTTGCTTGGGAGTGTCGATATGCTATATTTTTCAATTTTTTATTCGGTGGTGCCAGAGGGGCAATGGGGAACAATATTTCGAATGACACCATAGGCCTTGTGAAACGTTATTTTAAAGAGTTTAAAATTGTCTATTTAACTGTATAACTATTAATTTTTTAATATTTTTTTTGAATTTTTTTTTCTTCAAAATGATTCAAATTTTTAATATTTTATGCATAAATATTAAAAACTTTACATGAAAATCATAAATAATTAAAAAGTCCATGTATTAACCATTTGGATTTTTTTGCGAAAAATTTCTAAAATTAATTTTTCAAAAATACTGAATATTTCATCAATTTTAAAGAAAAAAAATTCTTCAAAAAAAATCTTAAAAAATAAATAGTTACATGGTTATAGAGTGAAAATGACGCATCACAAGACCTAGGGTGCCATTTAAAATTTTGTCTACCACTGTCCCCCTGGCGCCGCCTTACCGAATAAAAAATTCAAAAATATGAAAAATCATAGTTTTTGTTGTGTTATGCATTAGGGTGGACCTTATTTTCTTTATTGTTTTAAAATTTTTATTCTGGTGTATCTGGAAAATTCTGAAAATATGGGTAATTCAACTAAGGGTCCCGATTGGACCCCTAACCACACACACACACATTAATTTTTAAGTTTTGTTAAAAAAAACTATCTTTAATTTAATTTTTTATTGTTATACAACTTCTTGTAAATAAAATAAATATAAATTGTAAAACCAATTTTCACAAAACGGACATACTATGTCTAGCGTGAAATTACTGTAAAATAACTATTGTAAATTTTTTCTTACGATAAATAAATGAAAATGAAAATCGTGAAATTACGCAAAAATCGTGAAAGATCGTTGAAAATGGGCTGTACTTTTTGTATCAGTGGAAAAGCCTCGAAATCTTAATTTGTTCCTTTTGAGTGTACAAAATTATGTTCTAAATTACAAAATAATCAAAAGATTCTATCAGGTGCCGAAAATAGCCTAGGTTTCCCCTAACACACTAAATTTGTCGAATTTCTACCATTAAAAAATATATCAATCTGGATTTAACTTAAGTTTGCAAACAAATTTGTTTAATGCACATTAGGGTGGGACGATAAATTGAAATCTGAAATTTCAAAACGCAATACCCGCCAAAATATGCCTTCTAATATGCCTAATGTGTGTGCAAAAGCAGAATCAGATTAAAGGTCATCTTGGGCCCTCTACAAAGCATTTGATATTAATGCAAATAGCGTATTTTTTTACATTTGTAATACACAGCGTGTCAAAAGTCCGCCTCCCCCCATTAACTTTTGAACGGCTTAAGATATCAACTTGAAATTTGGAACACATAAATAACATAACCCAAATATTTTTTTGGTATATATTAGGGTGTACGATGGCGACAGGGGGCAAAGGGGGATTTTTTTTTAAACAGAAACGAGGGTATTTTTTTATTTTAACGGAGCAATTTTTGAGGTTATTCGCGTAAGATTTAAATTACGTGAAATAACGCCTCACTTACACCACAAAGCAGAATATTGAGTGGCTTAAAATATGGCCTATGATGTTTCTAAATATTATTTTCGGTTGTAAAACTTATTTGTTTTTGCAATAAAACAGTTTTTTCATTTTTCTTATTAAGTTTTCTTATTTTTATTTTTTTAACATTTTTCCTAAAAGTTACAAAATATACACCTTTGTAGAGGGCACAAAAATTGAAAAAATAAATAAAACAAAATATAGGCTTAATTCCCAAATTAAAAAAAAAATAAAACCTATATAGGAACGGCCCACGCTAATGCACATTAATAATATAAAATAATTTGCCGCTTAGCTCATTTTGTTTTTCTTAAATTATTTTATATTATTATTTATTATTTATTTAATTACAGTGTCATATTATTAAAATACATTAAATAAAATTAAACTAAGTCCAGATTGACATAGTTTTAAAAGCTTTTTTTAGCCGAAAAACGCATTTATGGTCGAAATTTGTCAAATTTAGTGTTTTAGGGGCAACTTTGATGGATTTTCGGCACCTGATAGAATTTGTTGATTATTTTGAAATTTGGCACATAATTTTGTACGTTTAAAAGAAACAAATTAGGATTTTAAGGCTTTTAAATTTTCCACTGATAAAAAAGTACAGCCCATTTTCAACCATTTTTCACGATTTTTGCGTAATTTCACAACACGATTTTTGCGTAATTTCACGATTTTAGGGTTCCAATAGAGACCCTTAGAGAAATTTGACCACCCTCATATTTTCAGGATGTTGCAGATACCCCAGAATGAAAATTTTACAATAATAAAAAAAATAAGGTCCACCAGTTATGCATATTCCAAATATAAAGTTTATATCTTATTCCGTTCAAAAGTTACGTTGGGTGTACCATTTAAAAGAATAACCCTGTATAGCGCCAGGCTTGCGTACAACTTGCTCCGTGAAAAGGCAAATCATTGTGCAATTGTTCTCATGCAATATCTGGTAGCAAACTTGTATAGCACCAAATTTGCAAAAAAAAATAAAAAAAAATAAAAAAAAAACAAAAAAAACTGGCGTACAAATTGCTCCGTGAAAAGGCGCCTTAAAAAGTCCAATCTACAAGTAAGCATTAAAAAGATTTTTGCAAAAAAAAATATATTTGTACCTTTATTCTTTATCATCACCGTCACAAATACTCATAACTTTTTAACTATACTTCTTCTACTTGCCATGGATTTTCATTAAATTTGCAGACTTCTTTTAACGTGATTAAGTTTGGAACCTGTTTAAAAGTTAAAACATGTTTGGAACGTATTTAAGATCAAACAAGCTTCGAAGGTGCTAAAAAGTTTAAACAAATTTGGAACTTGTTAAAACAAGTTTGTGTGAGTGTTTAAAAGTTAAAAAAAAAATAAAATATGTTTAAAAAGTTAAAACAAGTTTGGAACGTGTTCTAAAGTTAAAATAAGTTTGAAACGTATTCAAAATCAGAACATATTTGGAACGTGTTAAAAAGTTAAAACAAATCTGGAACGTGAAGTTAGAACAAGTTTGGAACTTGTTTAAAAGTTAAAATAAACTTGGAAAGTGTTTAAAAGTTAAAACAAGTTTGAAAGGTGTTCTAAATTTAAAACAAGTATGGAACGTGTTCAAAGGTTTAAACAAGTTTGAAACGTGTTTAAAAGTTAAAACAAGTTTGGAATTTCAATTTATGTTCCTTAAAAAATGTCTTAAAAATCTTATGTTATAATATTAATCTAGAGTAAAATATATTTATTATTTTATATAAATAACCAATAATACGTAGTGTCTATTTTTTCTAGACTATTTAAAATTTACAATAGAATAATTATTGTATTTTATAAAATTCGTTATAAGACTATATTCCTTAATTAAATTGTTGTAATATATATATTATATTTTTTTTTAAATAAATAATTATTTTATGAATAAATAATTATAATAGGTAATAATAAATAGCAGGTACTCGTACATATAATAATATTGATTAATAAATACATTTAAAAAAATGGTGTTAGCTACGTATATGTATATTTACAGGTAGTGTCTTATATGGAAAAAAAATCTAAGTAAAAATTACCTTCCTTTTTTTAGAATCGGTTCATAAAATTTTTAGAGTGATTAATCGTACACACAGTTCAGCATTGTTGTAATCTATACGTACACGGCAGTCTTATAGCATATACAGGGTGTTTTCTAAGTACGGTACGTAACTTCAGGCTGTAATTCCTCACCTAAAAGTAATAACAAAAACAAACAAAAACACCATCCGAAAAAAAAAAGAAAAGCTTTGTTCCTGATCGTTTCTACAAAATACAAAATTTGGCACCCCTAAAATTTTGGCGTCGCTACCAAAACAAACCCCCTCTACCCCCTCCATATCTAAGCGCCTGGCTAATGAGGAGCATAGCCCCCCTTTCAAACATTATATTTCTGAACAAACAAACCTTAAAAACTAAATGACACTGTAAAAATAGCTATTCATATTCACTGTGTGTATGCTTGGTCACTCCCTAAAATTTGACAGAACAATAAGAGTTAAAAGTTAAAAGTTATATTAAAATAATCAAAAATAATTACTTTTCTAAAGAAAATTTTCCATAATACTATGCACCAATACTTTTTGTAAATAAAATTTTCCATGCACCAATTTTTTAGTGCCAGCACGGTGATTTTTCGTAGATTTTTTCTCCGTGTATAAACTTATTATTTTTAAAATAACAGTGCACGTCTAATAAATCAGGTGCTGTGAGATTAAACAATTGTATAAAGATAAAAAAGGCTAAAAGATCTACTTTTTTTGAAACGAAAAAAAATACCAAAAAAATTGACTTTACCAGCTTTATCCGTAAAAAAAGAAGAATATTATATCAGTACCTGGTCACTGATAACATGACAAGCTTGTACCTAGGTACCTACTTTAAATGGGAATATGACATAATAGGACATAAATGTAAAATAAAAAAATACTGATATAAATTTTTAGGTAAAACTATCTTAGGTAAACTCGGCGCATTATTTATCTGAGTAACAAATTGGATCAAGGAAGCTATGATTAGTGGTTTAAAAATGACTTTTAGTGATATTTTTATTACTCATTGTGCTTTTGATAATTTTTGATATTTAGATTAAAATAGCTCATTTTAAGTCTTACAAATAATTATAGAAAGTTTTTAAAAGGTGGAAATTTGTTAAAAGTTATATTAAAAGTAAGTTTTTTTTTTAATTTTTAATATGCTATTAAAATATAATTTTATCCTACCTGAGCTTAAATTATGTTTTCTAAATAAAATTATGAACAGTATTATGTTAACTCGCTAAAAAAATATTCCCACATCGTTTACTGTGAGACCCTTATTGAGCACTGTATTATATTGCTTAATTTTTACAAAACATTTGTAGATTGATACTTAATTTTCCTTTTTAAAGATTTTTCTTGAACTTTCTTCTTACTTTTTAATAATTATTTGGATTTTTTTTAAACGTCAAAATAAGGTTTGTATTGACAATAAATTTGAAACTTGATAGCAACCTTACATAGGGAATTAAATTCTACCAACCATACAACAAAACACAAATAAACATTAACTCAGATAGATTCTGCGCGGAGTTTGCCTAAAATTAAAACAAGAAAAACAGGCATAAACGCATCTAAAAAACTGTTTCTTGAGGGGTAAACCTTAGGTCACTCGATCAGTTGTTACTTTGTGTAGTGATTTGTGTTTCTGGAAGTTTTCACCCAAACCGACCACCGACTACCAAAACACACTAACACACCAACTAGACAAAGCAAAAACCGATCGAGTGACCCTAATAACAATGCTCAAAAATTTATATAACGAATTCGGGAATTCCAGTGAATTCTAAGGAATCTTAATAAATTCCTCGGGTCCGTACAATTAATTCCAGGCAGGTTTACCTCTCGATTTCTAGTTTCATAGATTGGCACTAACTTCTAAAAAATTCACCCAGTGAAAATATGAAAATGATTTAATACACAAATTTCATTTTCACAATTCGATAAGGTCTTTTATAATAAGCGTATTTATTTCCAAGTTAATAACTTGAAGTTATAAAATCTGAAATAAGCAACAATATTTTAAATAGCTATTTGTCGGCTAAAATTTATTACAACAATTTGTTATAATTTATTTAAAATTACTTAATAATTGTGAAATTACTTTTAAATATCTGATAAATTATATTTAATATTGTGGAACTTAATACCAGTCGTTAAAGTTGAGAATTTTTAGGTGTATTAATGTTGATTTTTTATCTTTATTCAGAGCTGGATGCCTGCACAGGTATATTTATATAAAATATAAGTTGTATTTTCTTTTACTTCCCCTGGCGAAAGTTATAAGTTAGCTATAAAAAAAAAACTGAAAACATTTTTTTAGATAATTTTTCGTTTTTCTCGAAACAACTTTCTTGTATGAACTTAAGAGAAGTATTCTTTTGTTAGCAGCAGTATTTTTTTATAGGGAGGTCAAATCGCTAAAAAATATTTGTATACACGGACTTCCGAAATGTTCGAGCATTTCTGAAAAATCTTAGGAATCTTGTAGAAAATTACTGAGATTTAAAAGATTTAAAAAATCCTATTTGTTATTTAAAAAATATATATTTACAGAATAAAAAAAAATAATAATTTTGCGCTTGCTGAGAGTCTTGCGCTTTACACCATGACGTTGTTGGTTTAACGGAAAATCCAGCTCTGTATTTCTCAAGAAATTTCTGCAAGAAGCTAAGAGAACCGCGCACCGCTTTACTAACATTCAAACTGTATGCAGTGCCTTTTACGTTCTAGTAAGAAAGCCTTTTAAAATTTTTCTAGGTTAGATGGTTGAAATTCAAGCTAAAGATAAATTCAACGATAAAGCTCTTAAAGGTTCAAGTTTATACATACTAGGGGCCGCTTAGTATGACCTTAAAAGTTAGAAAGGTAACACGGCCTAAACTTAAGGACAAGCCTAAAAATGTCAACTGTTTAACGCATGTTTTTAAGCTTACAGTATTTATTTAATCATACAAAGTTACATAACGACCATGAAATTGAAATACCTCCTAAGTGTAAAAAGCCAAATTTTTCAGAAGCGACGAAAAATAGTTCTTAAAATTGCTGTTTACTCTATTTTTAATATTTATAGCAATAAAAATAAAGTGGTTGTAAGGTTACTTATTGTCCCTAAATATGTTTTAGTCTTACATTCAAACTATTCTAGCTTAAGGCCTATACAAAAGCTTGTATAAGAACATAAAACATAAGAATGCGGTGCCGTGATTGGCTTACAAGATACATGGCCGTACATCAAGCCAATCACGGCATCGCATTGTTATATATTACGTTCTTATGCGAGCCTGTGAATAGGCACTTAGAAGGTTTGGATGTTAATTGGTCAAAAATGTCAGTTAGGAGGTATTGCATGTTCATTACTTATTAAGTATTCTTTATTAGTAGGATGGATACAACTGTATCTGTAAAATATAAATAGGGGGCCCTATTTCTGATAGGAAATAGGGGGCTTAAAAATGAATATTTAATATTTACTATAAATATAAAATTTATAATTACAGAGGTTGCTATATCAATCTGTATACTATATAGTTATTATACTACATTTTAATTTTATTGATTTTAAATGGCTTTTACCCTTTAGTTTGAATGTTTAGTTATTTATACAGTATATAAATACCCTATTGATTAATTAATAAGAATTTTAAAATATGGCGAAGGCGCCAACATGTAACAACTAGTGATGATATAAAGCAATTGAATCGGTCACTTGAAGGACAGTACTAGTCCAAAATTGTTGTTTTGACTCGAACACAAAAAACCTTTTATTTCCGTAAATTTTGATCACACAGTCCTGCAAGGTCCTGCGAATATATGATTTTGGATAATTCGACTATGCTGATCTCGTCGCTGTAGTTTTTTTCATCACGTCAGGACTTTGCTCAATTAAAAAAATAAAGGTTTAAAATCAATAAAAGAAATATTTTATTGCAAGGTTGAAAAGAGTATTTATCCCTCTATAATGATTTATTACATAACCCATTGTAATTAATTAATTATATATATTTATATCCTTTTCTGTCACAGATGCATCTATAAATATGTATTTTTTGTCAAACCAAAAACAAATTCTTATCTAATGTATAATTGAGTTTCTAATATAGAATGTTTTTTTGCTTAATTTTTAATAATAAAATAATATTTAAAATTGTTTTAAGGTTAGTGAAAATTCACAGAAAAATGAATATCGCACGCGCACCATATTGTTTTAATAACATTTGATGTTTGTTATCAGAAATCACTGTTTGGAAACCATTAAAAAGTAGTGTCGAGAGGAGGTTATTTTTGATACTAGTTTGAGTGTCAAAATTAATGTAATGTTGTATGTACTTATGTATGTAATGTAATGTAATGTAATGTTTGTTTAAATTTACCTGTTTATTAAAAAGTTACGGAGGTCACGTGAACCTTTTTGCGAATAAAAAACGTTTATCCCGATAGATTATTTCATTTTTGGTTTAAAATTGATATTTACATTATAAGTATACAAATTGAGCATTTTCCAAAGTCGAACTAAAAGTGAATAACGGCGAACCGTGATTATATTTAATGTATCAAAAATTGCTATTAATAAAAAATTATATTAATTGTATTGTATATTGAATATTTTTTTTTATATTGTATACGTAATGTTTTTTTTCTACAACTGCTTTAGAATGTAAGCAAATACACACACTTTTCAAACACAGAATGAATCTATTCTAGCTCTAGATAAGGTATGAATATTCCGTATCAAGTGTTAGAATGAGCACATGTAGTGCCATCTCTTGTTTACAAAAGTAAAGAAAACTGTAGCAAAATTAGCAAAGATAAATATATTTTACCATGAAATATTGAATAATTTAATGCAATTTAAAGTTTTGCGTTAAAATTACATAAAGTTTATTAGTTTTTCTTAATATTTGACTAGTTTTTTATCAATTTAGTTCAAAAAATTAAAACTGCCCCATCTATTGTTAAATATTTAAACCTGATATATGTCACAATAATCTGACATAACCTTCAATTTTTGCATTAAAATTTGTAAATATGTGCTAAAATTAAATAAAAATCTTGTTTAACTACTGATTTGATAAAATTATTAAATAACATCAATTGCTTTATTTAAAAATATGTGTTTTGTTGCATTTACAATGTCGAGTCACAAAAAACATTGTTTTTACCCTTGTCCGCAGTTTAAAGCCATACAGTTTTAATATTTGCAGTAGAAGAAAAAGTATAGTCTACAACACGTATGACAAACTTTCCGCTCGCGCGGAATATTGTCCATTCCATACTAGTTATAAAATATACTATTTTACATTATACATTCACAATAAATGCTTCTTCTTTTTTTAGTGTTTTTATTGTTTTTTTTTATATTTACTAATTAATCAATAGCGTAATAAACTAAGAAGTAAACAAAAAATAAAATAAACAAGAACGAGAAAAACTATATAGTGATTGTCCTTATAAAATATTATTGTTTTACGTCGACGTTTCTCTCCCTATTTCTCCATAAAGAATAAAACCAGTATAAAAGGCAATTTTACTGAATTAGGGAGTCTACTGATACCGATAAAGTGCAGTGAATCTCGGTTGGCGATGAGAGAGGCGGAATTCTTAATGGAAGTTCTTCAATTTTTTCCAAATCTGCAGCTCCCGCCGAGTTCTGTTTACATAGTCGAGGACTCTGAAAAATATAGGGACATTCTTTAGTAAATCTACTATACTGCAATATAGTTTATTATAACTTATAATATTACACTATAAAAAAAAAAAAGTTAGTTTTTTATAAAAAAAACTATATTTTTTCTACTTATTTTAGGGACGCTGAAAACGAATTTGGCAATGAAAAAATTATTGACCCTCAAAATCTTGAGATTTAGCGCATATTGGTTTTTTTTGTATGCATTCAAGGTCAAAACAAAAATCCGCAAGATTTTAAATATCTAGCCTAGTTAATTTTTTATAGGGCCACGAATTCCAAATATGGCACTTTTTTCGTGGTTTTCCAATAAATTTCACTAATATTTTTATATAAATTGGATAGCTACAGCCAAAAATTTTATATATAAAACTACTACATACATGTGCTTTAAAAATTACACATATTTTTGTACGTACAGTTTTTGGTCTGCACTACGATGCATCTTGTAGAGGTCTATTCAGAACCAACCGAATACTTACAGTCGTCGGTTTATATGTATTCAAGTCAATTTTGTTTTTGATAAAACATAAACAACTTTTTAGAGATTTAGAACCTAACTCCAGTAGAATCATGAATTACAGCATTCCAATACATAGATTAGCAACATATGAAAAAGGTTCTTATTACTCTTCCGTTAGTCTTTATAATAGCCTTCCCATGCATTTAAAAACCATAAAAAATTTAAAAACTTTCAAAAGCACTTTACTTAACTATCTTTGTGAAATTGAGCCCTATTCCATTAATGAATATGAGCTTTATATAGAAAATCACAGCTTCAGATTTCAAAGTGAATTTTAAATGTATTGTATAATAATAGGTAAATTTTATTTTTTAAATTTAAAAAAAAATTAAGTTGACTTTCTTTTCTCTCTCTCTCCGTCTTTTATTATGATATAATTTTAAATGTCTGTTTTAAACGTTAATTTTTTTCGATTTTTTTTTTTATAGTGTATTTATTTAGCTATTATATTGTATTTTATATTGACAAATTTCCAATTAATGTATTTATCTACAGCTTTAAAAGGATGTATTTAGATCATTTCTTGAAATTATTTTATTTATTTATTTATTTATGTCCATTGTTGTGGATTTTGGGGGGTTTAACGTTGCACGTGTTAAAATAAAAATAATCTGATACCCTTAACCAGACTGTTTTTCTCAAGGTTTTTTTAGCGATATAAACAAACTTGATAATAAATGACCTCTCTAATCCCTAATTTGTTTCAAAACCACACGCACAGTGAAAAAATTTTATCATAAAGCTGGTAAAAACATAAAATTTTACAGTGTTTACCAGGTCGGAGGGGGTGAAAATTGACCAAAATGTGCGTTGCGTAATACTTAAACGGCTCTATTTTATTTTTCATTAATAATGAAACAAAAAGTGTAATAATGCTATCCCGTAAAAATAAAATGTTAAAATAGAAAACTATGTATACATTAACATATTTTTGAAAAAATTATAACTAATTACTTTTGTCACCATATTGATTATGTTATTTTATTTATTGGAAATTTATTACTACTTTTAAAATGGAAGACCTTAAGGGCTTGTTTGCAAGGTTTGCAAAAAAAAAAATATTTTCGGTTTCACCAGCATTATGACAACATTTTGCCACTGTGCGTATGGTTTTGAAACAAATTAAGTATTAGGGAGGTCTTTTATTGCCAAATTTGTTTAAATTGCTTAAAACACCTTGAGAAAAACAGTCTGGTTAATATTTATATTTATTTTGACATGTGCAATGTTAAACCCCTCCCAGACTATAAGACCATAAAACAATATGTGTATTTTTTTATAATATATATTTAGGAGTATTACATATATAAATTTTTGGCTGTATCTGTATTATTTATATAAAATTTTAATGAAATATATCGGAAAAACACGAAAAAGTACCATATTTAAAGTTTTGTAGCCCTGCAATTAACTAGGATAGATATTTAAAATCTGCAAGTTATGCCATGAATCATTTTTATTTAGAAATATTTCCATAAAAATCCTTTTCTGAAATTTTTTTTTTTTGCCTTGAGTGCATACAAAAAAAACCCAATGGGCGCTATATCTCAAGACTTTGAGGGTCAAGAATTTTTTTCATTCGTTTTCAGGGCCCCAAAATACTTTTTGGTTTGGACATAAAAAATATAGTTTGGTTTATAAAAAACTAACTTTATTTTTTTTTGTGGTCCTGTGTTATTATAAGCACTAGGGGCTGATCTCGGATCATATACAATGTATAGCATAGTATTTGCTTAAGACCCGAATTACTATATTCGATACAGCACCTCTTGACTGTTTTTCCCAAAAAGGGCCAATCTTAGGGTCCTATGCATATCTCATATATGAAAGTGTTTTATGCATTTTTTATAGAGTAACTTAAAAATGACAGCAATTTCATAAAAAAAAAACAAAATAAAATCAGTTCCACATGAACAATAAATTCTTAACCGACTACTAAAATATTTAAAATAAATCTTACAATATGCACGTCACAGTACCGCCATTATGTTTTTTTTAATAACTCTTGTGGCGCCTTCTTTAATGCAAATATATACTTGCAATACATTATTAAAAAGATAATTTAAAGACGAATCTGAAAATATAGTTTAGTTAAAAAATCAAAAGTTAGGTTGGAAATCACTAAAATAGGGGTTTTTATTGTATATATCCTAAAAATTTCAAAAAGTTACCTTTTATTGCTACGCAGATACTTTCTGGGTAATTTTGCTGACACCCAGCCTCAAAAATTAACTTTCAAGGTCCTGCGCGCCTAAATACCAACTATTAATTTTGGAATAGTAGTTGCATTTAAGTTTTTGTTTAGAATTGTAATTTTTATCTAACAATGCTAAAATATACAGGGTGTTCCATTTAAAATTTGGTAAAATAATAATAATAAAAAGACTTTATTTATAAAAATACATAACATGCGGCGAAGTCTAGCTAGGCTTCTATTACTCAACCACAAGATATGTTTTACTACATTTTAAATATAGGTATATTTTTTTATTTAAAACTAATACTAACACCTAAGCATGGCGCAACAATACTTTAACTTAAAATAAAATTAAATGATAATTATAATTATTAACTTGTGGTTACACACATTCCTGCAACACACTTAAAAACATTTAAAAATCCGTGACATTTAATCAAATTAAATCGCGCGATATTCCTCATTGTTTTTATTAATACTTTACACAGGAAATAAGCCCATTAAGACGATTCTGGAGATGTTTTTATTTGAACTAAAACTCGAAATTCAATTTCCTCAAGTCAGTGGCGTAACTCCTATGTGGCAAATGAGTGCACACAGGCAGCGACCTCGAACGGGTCGCTGCCAGTCGTCAACCCAATAGGCCCTGAACTAAATATCAATAATGTAATCATCATATAAAAACATTTTATTAAAAGGTTTTACCTATAAATTAATATGCTTTTTAATTTTTGAGATGTTCGCAAAATGCGTGACCTTCAAAACTAACAAAAAATAGCATGCAGCACTAAATTAAATGCCAGCAATGTAATCATGGAGAAATTTGATTAAAAGGTTTTTTAATTAATAATAATAATAATAATAATAATAATAATAATAATAATAATAATTTATTTGTCCTCTGAGATACAACAATCTATAGACACGTCAAAATACGAAATATAAAAAAAATACAATTAATAAATTATTAAATTGCATATAAGAGTACAAATTACAATTAACAAATATATAAATATAAAATGTTAAAATTCAGTCGAAATATTAATATTGCTATTCAGGTACTCATTACAAGAATAAAAAGGATTATTTGTAAAATAATCCTTTAAAAATGTTTAAACTTATTAAAATTACTAACTGCTTTTAAACTGGCAGGCAAGTGACTGTACACTTGCTGTGCCATGTACTGCGTACCCCTTTCAAAAGATGATGTTCGATGCCAAGGAATAGACAATTCATTCCCATGTCGAGTTTGAATACCTTGATTAAGTTCAGCATTTTTAGTAAAAAAAGAAGTATTCTGCTTTACGAATAGGCAAAGTTTGTATAAGTACAAGGAGTAGACTGTCATTATTCCGCACCTTTTGAAAAGCGGAGCACAATGTTCGTCATATCTCTTATTACACATGGTTCTTACGACTTTTTTTTGTAAGACAAACAGACGTTCAACATCTGAAGATCCACCCCAAAATGGCAAGGAATAATACAGTCTACTCTGAACATAAGCATCATAAAAGAGTAAAAGAGACTCAAAACTTACAATGTCTCTAAGATGGTAGAGAGCGAAATTCGAACTAGAAATTTTTTTAAACACAGTATCAATGTGCATGCCCCATGAGCAATTCTCCGCGATGTGAGTTCCAAGGAATTTTACATCACTACCCTGACCAATGCTTTTGCCACCCATTCTCACAAGCAAGCTGGAAGGACGTTGATTGGACAGTTTAAAGTGAATCAATTCTGTTTTAGATTTGTTTAAAAGTAGTCCATTGTGGCTGCACCACTGGACCATACCCTCCACCAACTTATTTGCGAGTTCAGTTGCTTCTGATATGGATTTACCGGTAATTATAAGTGATGTATCATCAGCAAACTGAGTTACTCTAACGTTTTTTTTTTCAAAATTATTAAGCGATTTAAATAAAAATTGTTTTAAATCGTTTGAAAATATAGTAAATAAAAGTGGGGAGAGTATGGATCCTTGTGGAGTGCCACATGGGACATCCTTTGTCAATGATTTAAATTTAAAATTAAAAATATTACCATTTGATCCTACAATTTCAACTAACTGTTTTCGATTTTCCAAAAATGTTTTTATCCATCTAAGTGTTGCTCCACGAATCCCCGCACCTTCCAGCTTGCTTAAAATAATTGAGTGACAAACCATCTCAAAGGCCCTGCTAAGGTCGAAGTATACCCCCAGTGTTGTATACCCCTTGTCAAGACTACTAAGCATGAAAGAATATGACCTGAAAATGACTGATTCTGTAGATTTACCTTCTAAGAACCCATGTTGAGAATCGCTAAAAAAATTATTATCATTTAAAAATGTTTTAATTCTATTTTTCATAATTCTTTCAAAAAACTTAGAAAACACTGATAGAGTTGCAACCGGCCTACAGTTTTTTGCATCGGTTTTTTTACCTTTTTTGAACAATGGGACTATACGGGTGACCTTAAGCAGGTCCGGAAATTGACCTTCAGACAGTGACAAGTTTAAGATATGTTCCAAAGGCTTAACTAAAAAAATACTCACATCACGGAGAATATTACAGGGTAATTCATCCTCCCCAGCAGATAATTTTTTGGAAACCGAAAATAGGGTGGCCAAAATCTCATCTGTGTTGGTGGGGTGTAAGAATAGAGAGTTACTTACATTTTCATAACTTAAAGCATATGCTGACAATTTTTGCTTTGGAATATCCAAAAATTGCCCATTCAAAAAGTTGCTCACTTCAATAGGATCTGAAATAATCTTACCATTGGCTTCCAAAGACCATTTATTTTGCAAAATTGAGTTTGTATTTGAATTTTTACCCTTTAAGACATCCCATGCCGCCTTTGCTGCATTTTTGGAGGTTTTAATGTGTTTATCATTGTATTCACGTTTAGCTTTAGCAATTGTTTTCCTATGTACATTTTTTAATGCTTTATACCTCTGATTAACATCTTGATTATTTGTTATATTTTTCAACCAGTTAAGATCTTTTAAATCCATGGATTGCCTGCTGTAATCCATGGGTTACATTTTTTATTTTTAACTTTAACTTTCTCCTTTGGAAAACAAATTTCAAAATAATGTAAAAAAAGTAGATATAAAGCAACAAAAGCAGCATTGGTTGTCTTATTTTCTATTACAGCATTCCAATTTTCTTTAGAAATATAATGAAAAAATTTACTTTTGTTAAATGGAGTAAAAAATCTTTTAAATACGTATTTATTCTCTTGATATGTGCTCAATTTTGGTTCTAAAATGGAAATTTTGCAAGCCAAATGGTCAGATACAGTTACTTTTATAGTACAGGGAAGCCTTAGTCGGGCAGTACCTTGTTGGGGTATGTATGTTACATTTTAAATTAAAACTCGAAAGCAGGTCAAGAAATTCCTGCGTAACTTTAGTTTTTTCTAAAATATTAATATTAAAGTCCCCTGCTAGTACTATTTTGTCATAAGACCGTGAACATACCTCATTTAATAAGCTATCCAAACTAGACATAAAGCATTCCATTTCTGACTTATCATCCGAAATGGACTTATCATCATCATCGTCATCATCATCGTTCTTTTTATGGGTACGGTACATTGACACAATAAGACAGCTCTTACCCTCCAATTTAAATGAGGCAGCACAATACTCAAATGTCTGTTCAATTTTTTCAGTCTTAAAGTTCACTTTATTCATTGCATGGTGCTTTTGTGAAAAATAGCAACTCCACCACCACCCATATTCACTCGACTAAAATTGCATACTAAAGAATAGCCCTCCAGGTTAATACTTGAAATTTCCATTTGAGACACATTCATTTCGTTTACACAAAAAATGTCCACATTTTGTTTACTAAGTAACAGCTCAGCATCTTGCATTTTTGATTTTATGCTTCTTATATTGAATGATAGGATGTTTATAGAGTGAGAGTCATGACTTACACTTATTTTGTTATTAAAATCTTCTTCTGTTTTGAAATCTCCTGTTTTTGTAGCGAAAGTTGGATTGAAATTCACTTATTTTTACATTTTCTGGCCAGAAAATTTGGCCTTTATAACATTCGGGAAAGCATAATTTAAAACTGCTACTTGCGTATTTACAATCTATTTTTTCCACATATATATCGTCATTTTTCGTTATTGTTTTCAAATGTTTTTCAATGTTTTCTTTTGTAGTAGCCAATTTGAGGTTAGTTACGAGTAAGGTTAAACTTTTATCAGCCGCGCACAGTCCCGAGCCGATGCCTACATTGTTGCCGGCGCTTCCAACAATAAATCGCTTGGGTTTCTCGTTAGACGTTTGATTTGGTGAATGCGCTTCGCTGCTATTAGCTTTGTTCAAAACTGATTTGTCTTGATCAAGATTAATATTGATAATTTCATTCATTTTTTTTTGCTGTGCGTCTACTAAAGATTTACCTTTATCGTAATTTGTATTTTTTGCACCTTTTAGAGATGTAGACGGAACTTGACTTTTCACGAGTTTTTCGGTTTTATTGGCGGCAACACCGCTTAATTTCCCGGTATTTTTTTTGGAATTTTCTTCTTGCAACAAGTTGATAATTGAGTCCTTATCGCATACTGACTGCCAAAGTATCTCAATAATTGATTTTGAGTAGGCTAATTCATTTTTAGCGATTTTTAGGTCACATTCCAGTTGTAAAATTTTGAGGTTAGATTCGTTGTTACAGCTGGTTTCTGCGATTTATTTGTCTCCCAATTCGTTTATATAATCTCTAAGTTCATCACCTACTGTCACACCACTTGGAACACGTTTAGACACAATAATTTCAATCAAATACTCCTTTTTTAACTTATTTAGATCAGCACTTATATCCGCCATGTTCACTCAACAGTATTCGCTACAGCGCACAATTAATTAGTTTTTTACATTCTTAGGTATTCAGTACAGCGCACAATTAATTAGTTTTTTACATTCTTAGGTATTCGGAAATTGCGTAACCTTGAAATTTATAAAAAAAAATCGCCTGCAGCGCATAACTAAACGGAAATAGTAAAAATATTTTTAAAAATTAAATATTTTCATGGCGCCACTAAAAAAAGTTTATAGAGGCCACCGAAAATTTATTTTACACGGGTCACCAATTTGTAGTTACGCCATTGCCTCAACTAAATTTTTAAATTTAAAACTTAAATCTTACTTTGAACCACTTCCTTTTAAACACAGCCGTAAGTCGTAAGTGCTTGCTAAATTATTAACGTACCTAAAAGAAAATAGCTTACTGCTGCGTTTTAGGAACTTTTACTATTTAGGCACAGCTGTAAATTTTATACTTTTATTGACATCATTGAATCAACCTGTCTCGCATAAATATGTTTTCCCACGACTATCTATGTATACTTTCTTTTTCATACGATCCTCTATGAAAATGACATTTAGTACACTCTTATGTTTTTTAAAAAACGCCTCATATCGCACTAGTTTGATATTTTTATATCACACTCGTGTGATATTTATGTATGGAGGTTTGCCTAATTTTATTTAGATATTTACCTCGTAGATTCTACGAATTTTATTCACCTTGTTTTATAAACAATTCTCCACCTTTTATATCTTTTAAGTGTTTTAATCCAAACATTTCTGTTTTTCATGTCAAAAATAGAAACCATAGTTATAACGTTACTATTTTGACCATTACTTTCTAGTCTAAACAGTCTAGATCTTAAAAAAATTACTTAATATTTTATTTAGTTACTATACATTACATAAAAAACATCAAAATACACAGTATTTTTCTTATGAAATTTTAAACAGTACAATTTTACTGTCTTATATGGCAGCATAAACACAGAAATCTAATTTAATAAGCAAACTCAAGTTTGCATTTATTTACGAATAGGCAACCCATTAAACAGCTATGTATTGTATTAAATATAAAACCAAGAATACTAAAGTTAAATGAAAATCATATTTTCTGTTTGACATACCTACATATTGCTATTTATAATTATTTTGTGCTTCCCAGTTGCGTGAAATATGTCACTTTCCACACTAGTTATGTAATATACTATTAATTCACTTGTTCAGTATATACTTGTGTGATATTTTCACAACACATGAGTATTTAGATATCATAACAGCTTTTCGTAGAAGTATTCAGACCATGTCTGTATTTTTGATAGAGATAAATTACTTAGAAAACCCTCAACTTACAAATATTTTAGGTTTTCTTTAAGAGGTCTTTTTACCTTAAAAATTTTAAAAATAATCTTTTTTTAAACATTTTTTTTATATAGAAAGAAAAAAGATATCATTGTGAAATTTTGTAGGTGTGTTTATTCATATTCAAAGAATACAAATAAAATTTCTTTAGATTTTTAAAGTGGCATTTTCTAGCCATAATTTTTTTTTTAAAAGAACATCAAAAAACGGTGGTCGCGATGATTCCTGCCGTTTGGATCGACTGAAAAAAAAACAAACCGGGATATTATTCAGAACTGAAGTCGCTTGGCCAAAAAATAAAAAAATGGCGGACGTTTTTCAAATATTTTTAAACATTTTCAAACTAAAACGTCCGCCATTTTGTTATTTTTTGGCGACTTTAATACTTTAATTCTGAATAATATCCCGTTTTGCTTTTTTTTTTTTCAGTCGATGAACACGGCCGGAATCATCTAAATAAAATTTGTTTGTATTCCTTGAATATGAATAAACAAACCTACAAAATTTCACAATTTTATCTTTTTCTTACTATATTTAAAAAATGGTAATTTTTATAATTTCTAAGGTAGAAAGACCCCTTAAAACGATATGATCGTATGAAAAATAGTGCATATAAATCGTGCAGAAAAGCTACTTCTAGACTGTTTAAGCTTTTACACTCTAAGAAAAACGTTTACAAAATTGTTCATGTAGAGCTGAATGGACACGGAAACGTGTTAAAATTTGTAAAATTGTGTAAACTTGACGAAAAACGGTGTTAAAATTACACATTTTTATACATTTTAATACAATTCCGTGTAAATTCAAGTCTACATGGACGAATTTGTAAACATTTTTCTGACAGATTTTGTACTAGTGAGGATAAAAACTGTCACGGTTATATAAAAAATATTGAATTTAAATAAAATGTTTTTGTGAATTACACTATGGGCCAGGAGCTCCCTAAAATTATATTTTGATCTAATCCCCAAAGCTTTAAAGCAACCCCTTCGGAAAAAGCTTAATTACTGAACAATATAATAATATTTTAAGTAAATAAAATTATTTTTAGAATCCTTCATGTTTTTAGTATGTTCATTTCAAATTTGGTATAGATCGGTCAAAAGGCAAAGAAGTTATAACGGTTTAAAAAGTGTCCGGTTTTTTTTTGGGCCACCCTGCAATTATACTATACTTATCCGCAGTCAAAAATCGGTTTTTGGTGTTATTTTTGTAAAACTTGGTATCTGGGGGTTTTTAAGGATGCTAGAACTAAATCCATTTTTTTAAACTAAAAATTCAAAATGGCGGGCCCAAGATGGCGTCAAATTTGGTGAATTTTAATGGATTTTAATAAAAATTTGTGTCTATAAGTTTTCGGGGATGCTAAAGCCAAATCCATAATTAAAAATTCAAAATGGCGAATCCAATATAGCGGCAAAATTTAGTGTATTTTAATAAAAAAATAATCTAAGAGTTTTTGAGGATCCTGAAACCGAGTGCATTATTCAAGTTTAAAAATTCAAAATGGCGGTTCCAATATGGCGGCAAAGTTTGATGAATTTAAATAAGCTTCAATAAAAATTGGCATCAATCAGTTTTCAAGGCTACTAATAGTAGGGTCACTTCATCTGTACTTGGTCTGTTTTTGCTCTGGTTTTCGTTTTTTTTCTTCCTTTCGGGTAGCGCCACACAACAAATGAAAATCGAAAATTTCCCCTCTTTTCCCCTTAAGCTTAGGGATACGAGATTTGGAATTTCATTTTATAAGGTTCCGGTGCCGGAGCTTAAAAAAATATATGTAGAAACGTTCATTAACTCAAGACGGCAGCCCTATTACATTGATTTGACAATGTAATTTTTTTGATTTAGGCAGGTGTCAGTAGAATATAATATTATAAATAATGTTTTATAAGTAAGATTTAAAACCCTAATTCCTATTAAAAATCTAAAAAATATACTTATCTATTAAATAAAATACTAAGGTAAGAAAATTATGTATTAACTTAGCAATAATATAGGAGGATTTAAAAGCATTTTTTGAACTGAAGTATAGTCACTCCATATAGCACCAGCTAACCTCACCTCACAAACGTGTAACTATTGACTTTCCTCAATTGACCTTCCAATAAGCTTAAGCCATTTTACTCTATTTTGTTTCTGTTTCCTAAAGTAAAATATTTTTGTAAACATAATATATATTATATAAAAATATTTTAAAACTTTGTGACATGGAGAATTGTGGCCGACTATACTGCTCTTTTTGCGGAATTATCATAAATTATTAAATTTAATTCTACTTGGCTTAAATTAAGCTAGGGAGCAGAAATAATACTTTGTTCAATTTCTATAAAAGAAGGAAACCTATCGGTTGAGGGGAGAATAGGGACTACTTTAAGAATTGTAGTACCTGTGCCTTAAAACAGTGGTTTGGAAGTCTCTATAAGCCGGTGGTCCACAGAAGGTAGTATGTACTATCATAGTGGGCATAATGGAAATTTGGTCTGCGTGCAAGTGATATTATCATGCATTACTGTGCACAGTACCACATGGGGTATTATCCCCCTTTAATGCAACTTTGCCAACTCTTAAAAGCATTAAAATTTAATTAAAATTTAATGTAGTAATATTATGTAATAAATATACTTAATTACATAAGAATATAGTTTA
>OY294046.1:24540665-24638067 GCA_958510825.1 Brachypterus glaber
TATCCAAAGTTCTAGGCTGGTATTGTTTTTGGTAAAAATCTGATTGGGGTAAGGGGGTAAAATGGGGTAACATAATTTTTTTCAAAAAAATGGTTTTTTAATTCATTTTTCGTTTTAGGAAAAAAGAAACGTTTTTTGAAAAACATTTTTTTGATTTTTTTTATTTATTTTTTTTTTAGTTTTTGATTTTAATAGGCATAGAAGTAAAAGTATTATTTTTTTGGCAGCAGTTTTTTCTTTTCGAGTATATTCGTTTTTTTCAAATATATTTTAATTTTTGAAAATCTACATATCGTCTAACGGAAATACCAAAAAAATCCAAGGATTCTTATATTTAAGGACGGGCTACAGTAAAACAACGATTTTACAGACTTTGTTTAAAATATTTTAACTCTCTAACGGACACAAAAAAATTTATAACAGAAGAACTTACACAATCTAGCAGAGACCTTCTATAAGAAGTACAGAAAAAAAACTAAAGGATTGGTATACCAGCCTCTGTTTTTGACCATTTTACAAGAAAAAGTTGTTACAGAATTAGTAAATCAGGTAAATTATGTGCTCAAAGAACTTCTTTAAAATAAGTACATGTCTTCAAAATATTCAAAATATACCTCTTAAAAGTTTGAAGACAAGCGGTAAACATTTGTAAGGCTTTTTATAATATAAACGAATTTGTACGCTGATGATATCCACGTCTATTCAGACAGGGCTGAAGGCTTAGCCGTTAAAAAAATCATATTCTTTTCTATCAAATGTAATCAAATAAGTTTTGACAGTTTTGTGTTTTTCAAGATGGCGGCGAAAAATTTTAAGGCCATTTTTCTCAAATCCTCCATTTTTTATTTTTATCTCAGGATTAACTACTAATTATGTTTATTTTTTATTAAAAAAATCATAACATAGCACTTTTTTGTTATTTCTTTGCTAGAACCAATAATATGGCCAAAAAACGGAATTTTACCAACTTTTTCGAACTTATTCGCAGTAGGCGTGGAAAAATTCTCGTTTACCGGTTAAAACTACTGTCAGCAAGTTCTCTTTTATTCCCGTTTCATGATAATAGATTTGTAGGATATACAATAATATAGTATATATTATATAGTACAATATATTGTGATGATATCCAGTGAGGGATGACGGCATGGGTCACGGATTTGTCTGATTAATTTTTTATGTATAGCCCACCGATGTCTAAGAAAAACGTCCATGGGATTTTATTCAAAAAGGTCCCGTTTCGAAAATATATTTTTTTATTTTTTTTTTATTTTTTTAATTTGTCAAAAATTTGACATTGATGTGCAATAACTCAAAAACTATTTGACCTAGAGAATTTCGGTTTTCTTAAATTTTTTTGTCGCCATCTTGAAAAAACAAAAAAAACTATCGAATCTAAATTAATGTAATTTAATAGAAAAAAATATGATTTTTTTATTGATGAAAATCACAATTCTCCAGGTTAAATAGTTTTTGAGTTATTGCACGCCAATGTCAAATTTTTGACAAATTAAAAAAAAATTGAGCAAAATTAAATAAAATCATATTATCAAAACAGGAAGTGTTTGAAAAAAAATCCCGTGAAGGTTTTTCTTAGACATCGGTGGGCTATACATAAAAAAATAATCAGACAAATCCGTGACCCATGCCGTTAGCCCTACCTGGATCGGCGCGGATATCATTATATTACAATATAATATATTAATATAATATATTAATATACAATATTATTGTATATTTTACAAACCTATTTTCATGAAACGGGCATAAAATAGGACGCACAGACAGTAGTTTCAACCGGTAAACGAGAATTTTTCCAAGGCTACTGCGAATAAAGTTCGAAAAAGCTGGTAAAATTCCGTTTTTTTTTGGCCATATTATTGGTTCTAGCAAAGAAATAACAAAAAAGTGCTTTTTTTATTTTTTTAATCGAAGTACACATAATTAGTAGTTAATCCTGAAATTAAAAAAAAAATAAACATGGAGTGTTTGAGAAATATGGCCTTAAAATTTTACGCTGCCATCTTAAAAAAAACAAAAAAACTGTCAAAACTAATTTGATACAATTTAATAGAAAAAAATATGATTTTTTAATGGCGAAACCCGCAGTTCTCTAGGTTAAATAGTTTTTGATGTCACATTTTCGAGAAATTTAATAATTTTGAAAAAAATTTATAAAATCATATTTTTGAAACGGGGCGTTTTTGAAAAAAATCCTGTGGAGGTTTTTCTCTTATATTGGTGGGCTAGACATAAAAAAATAATCAGCCAAATCCGTGATCCAAGCTCTCAGCCCTGCCTGAATCAGCGTGGATATCATCCACTGTGATTTAAACACATTGATCCCCGCGAGCGACATCCGTATTTCTCACAAACAAAACCTTTGGCGACAATACGTGTTTCTCACTACTAGATACTCTGTTTAATTATATTTAATTCATAACTTTTCTTGCTTGTTTTCAAACTCCCAAAACAAAAAGAACTTCTTGTATAATTCTTACGGTTCATGAGATAATGTTTTTTTTCTTTTCTTCCAAATGGCGAGTTAAAAAATACAATTAACTCCATCCGGGGACATACTGTATAAATCTATAAAAACTATGTTAACTAGATGGATATAAGCGGGTCATGGATAAAGGGTGTAGTAATATGTAAAAAGCATTTTTCAGCTATTCTTATTTGATATTTACAATTATGGCGAAGGCGCTATCATTGATATTTATTTTTTTATTTATATTTACAAATATACACGGTGTATTTGAAATAGCGTCGGAAATTTTAACAGATGATTCTACATCATAAAATATGACAAAAAGTTCCTATAAACATATGTCTAAAAATGCGTCATAAGGCAGCCACGCCCCTTTGAAAGTGGCTAAAAAAATCGGTTTTTATTTAATAAATCAGGAAACCTTTGAGATATATCAACGAGGTTTTGCAAGTCAACTAATCCTACCAAGGCCCGATTTTATGTGTTATTTTCATGTACTTATTTCAACCAGGGGTGTGCGAAACGGGGGGGGGGGGCTTATCAGTTTTTTTTCCCAAACTTTTTTCTGTGTAACTTTTTTGCAATTTTATTTTTGAAATATGATTCCTCAGGTCAAAATACATAAAAAAGGTACTCTTGTTGTAATACTGTAGGATTAACCGTTTTCGAGAAAAATTCATTTGAAGGTGAAATTCCACGGTTCGAGGACGAAAAATTAAATACTAAAATGTTGAAAACCAAAATTTTAATGATGCAGGGCGAATGTACATTAAAAACTAAGAAAAAACCTCATATACAGGTACTTCCAAAAATCAATCCTAATGGAGCTATTCCTAAATATGCACCATTTTTAAAGGGCTATGGTAGCTTTAAAAGCGTTTTTTCGACTTACATGTATGGAAACTTTTTTTCTTAGTTTTTGATGTAGAATAACATTGCATCATTAAAATTTTGGTTTTCGACATTTTAGTATTTAATTTTTCGTCCTCGAACCGTGAAATTTCACCTTCAAATGAACTTTTCTCGAAAACGGTTAATCCTACAGTATTACAACAAGAGTATCTTTTTTATGTATTTTGACCTGAGGAATCATATTTCAAAAATAAAATTGCAAGAAAGTTACACAGAAAAAAGTTTGGGACAAAAAACTGATAAGGCTCCCCCGTTTCGCACACCCCTGGTTTAAATAAGTACGTGAAAATGACATACAAAGATGGGCCTTATTAGGATTAATTCACGTGCAAAACCTCGTTAACATATCTCAAAGGGTTCCTGAGTTATTAAATAAAAACCGATTTTTTTAGCCAATTTCAAAGGGGCGTAGCTCCCTTATGACGCATTTTTAGACATATGTTTATAGGAACTTTTTGTCATATTTTATCATGTAGAATCGCTTGTTAAAATTTCCTACGCTATTTCAAATACACCCTGTATATAATATGCATGTCATATTTTAGAACCGGTCAAGAATACAAAGATATAATAAGTTATCAGTCAAAACACAACGTAATAAATAAAAACAAAATAAAAACAAAAAAATTAAATAAATAGTACGACTACACCAATGAAAGAAACTCAAAATTTAAACTTTTTAAACTCTTCGATCGAGTAAAAGCACTGTTGCAATAAAAAATGTTTTATGTTCTTTTAAATATATTAAGACTATTTTTATTTTTAAAATTAGCTGGAAGGCGATTATATAAGTTTAAACCCAAGCTGGCAGGTAAACCATCATATGTTCATAAACGTCTTTGTTGAATATAATAAGATCTCTTATGAAATATCCATGCAACGAATCATTCAAAACAAAATTTTCTCTATATTATAAATATGGCATAAAAGTTCAAGTAAAATTATATATACAAATAGTTCCCTGCATGGATGGTTATATGGTTCATTAGCCAAACATCTAACGGCACGTTTTTGAACAACAAAAACATCCTCAATGGCAGATGATAGACCCCAAAGTAAAATACCATAATTAAGCCTTGACTGGAACCGTCCGAAATAAAATGTTTTAGGTTGTGTCTGATTAAGGATACTTTTAAGCGATTGTAAAAGGAAATATGTTGAACTCAGAGTGAACATAATAATAATAATAATAATAATAATATTTATTGCTCAAAAAACAAATAATAATTTACAATTTTACAAATGCAATAAATATGCTATTTGCACTAAAATGTTTACATATTTGAACGTGCTTATTACAACAAAAAAAATAAATAAATAACAAATGTATTAATTATAATTAATAACTTAAAACTATAGTATTAATAGTAGTAATAATAATGATAATTGCTATAAAGTGTAATGTTATAAAAACAGAACTAGAAAAGGAAAAGGAACGTTACAAAAAATAGTACTAATTATCTTTTTTTTTTTTTTTTTCTTTCTTTTTTTTCCTTCATATTATATAGATCGACTGATATCATGATTTTTCCTTAAGGCATATCTACAATTTGCGATAGGCTAATAAGGTAAACAAACAAGATAAATAAAACAAAACATTAAAATAAATTTAATAAATATTAACTAAGCTTTGAGCAATGCGTTTTCCAGTCAAGCTTTTCATCTAGGTGGATGTCTAAAACTGTAACGGTGTTTGTTTGGGGTAGATTAATATTGTTTATTGTAACATCTATGCTTTTGATACGGATGGAATCTCATCGTAAAGTCTTGGTTAAGTTTAAAAAAGCATGCTATCATTAAACCAGTTACAAAGTTTGTTTGTTGTGGTTTAGGTAAGAATTTTGAGGTCAGAATCAGATTTGGTTGAAATTAAAAAATGAGGTATCGTCCGCAAACATTACCGTTGGTTCTTTCACATAGTTTCGAAGATCGTTAACAAATAGGATAAAAAGAATTGGTCCTAATATTAACCCTTGAGGTACACCTATATTAGTATTTACTGTATTAGAATAGTATATTCTATAACTAGTATGGACTAGACAATATTTCGCGCGAGCGGAAAGTTTGTTATACGAGCCGGCAGGCGAGTGTGACGGTCCCGTGAGCGCGGAATGACTATTCCATACGTGTTGTAGACCATACTTTTTCTTCGACTGCAAATATGAAACACTGTATGGCTTTAAACTGCGAACAAGGTTAAAAACAATGTTTTTTTGTGACTCGGTATTGTAAATGCAACAAAACACATATTTTTAAATAAAGCAATTAATGTTATTAAATAATTTTTTCAAATCAGTATAAATATTTAACAATAGATGGAGCAGTTTTAATTTTTTGAACTAAATTAATAAAAAACTGGTCAAATATTATGAAAAGCTAATTTATTATATAAACTTTATTTAATTTTAACTCAAAACTTTAAATTTCATTAATTTATTCAATATTTCATGATAAAATATATATATTTTTGCTAATTTTCCTACAGTTTTCTTTACTTTTATAAACGGGATGGCACTACATGTGCTCATTCTAACACTTTATACGGAATATTCATACCGTATCTAGAGCTAGAATGGATTCATTCTGTGTTTGAAAAGTAGTGTATTTGCTTACATTCTAAAGCAATCGTAGAAAAATATTATTTTTTATTAGATTATCAGTTTTAATCATAATTAAAACTTTTTGGTGAAGATTTTTTAGGTACGATTCAAACCACTGTAACCCCTTATACCATTACTGTAATTTTTTTTAATCTATATCAACGCAGTCGAAGGCCCGGCTAAGATCGCAAAAAATCCCAACAGGGTATTCCCCTGCGTCAATTTTCTCTAAAATGGTTTCGTAAAAACAGAGAGCTGCCGTAGCTGTAGATCTTCCTTTTCTGAAACCATGTAGCGCATTGTTTAAAATTTTATGTTTAATAAAATAGTCTAAAAGTCTGAAGAGCATACAATACTCAAAAATTTTTGAGAAAGCAGGAGTTAAACTAATTGAACGGTAATTTTCTATATTTTTTTCACCATATATCAATATATTTGAAGGGTTGGTGTAGTGGTCTACCGCGTCTGTACATGGCAAGTCTACTAGCCAACTAGCGTGACTTCGATTCTCACTGGCGCCAATTTGCCTTTTTCAGTTAATTAATAGTTGAAATTTGGCGAAGGCGTAAGTGAAGCGGACACTCTCTATAAAAACTGGTTCGAAAGTCAGTATAAGCCAGTGGTTCCCTCTACTACTAGCCCACACAAGTCCTGGACTTAGGGGATGCTTAATTAAGTAGAATAGTACGAGGTTAAACAAACATGTAATATTACAGTTTTTTCATTTTTTTTATTTTTTGAGTTCAAAATAATAATTCTTTGGAAAGAATCTCCAGTTTACAAATTTGTAAACTGGAGACTCTGGGGTTCTAATTTTAGTAAAAGAGATGTTGTAATTAACACGTAAATAAAAAACTCTAGCCCGCGAGGGACATGCATGTTCGTCGAAATTAAACGTTAAAAAAATACAAAAATTGAGAATAGACTTTGATACTTATGTAATAAAAAAAATAGGGGCCCAAAAATTTAACATACTAGGGCTCATACCAGTATTAACGCATTTCACGTATTAACCTGTTATTGTAATATTGATTTTAAATCGGGTATTTTTTCAAGATTTTAAACTTAATCAAATATTTGATTGATTTAAAAATAAATATTTTGTACCGGCTTGGATCACACGACTCCCGGGCCATAGTTTAAACTAACACTTATCATAGGTGCTGACTTTTCAAAATTCCTAGACGGACCCAAAATTTTTTAAAGTAAAATAATAAATACAAAAAAGTTATACATTTTTGTTAAATGATAAAAATAAATTTAAATATTATGAAGCTTTTAAAATATTTAAAAGTTTAGACAATATTTCAAGGGAGCCGGCCCCTCCTGTTATGAGTCCAGGGAGGCCATGGCCCCCGCCCCCCCCCCCCGGAGTCGGCGCCTATGACACTTATTATATTGACGTGCGTAAACATTTTTTTTTTGTAAAAGTAAAAATAAATAAATAAAATAAATAAAGTAGTTGTTCTAAAAAGCACTCTATATATTTATTACCTGTGCGATCCATCGATATCCAATGTTTTAGCCAGAGTGGAGAACTTGGAATGTTCCATGGTTTTAATAAACGATGGCTTGGCATTCGGTGATTTATTGATGTTGTTTACCACAATTTCCTCGGTAGTTAGCTGTTTCAATTCTAATGAAGTATTATCGCCAGTGGAATTGTTGGTAATATCGTCTCCAGGCTGGCTGCCGATGCTCACGGATTTGTGTATGATTAAGCTTTCGTCCATACTGCTCGAAAATAACATAACAATATTAAAAACATAATGTACGCGATGCACTACAAAAAAAAATTACATGCTAGGGTTTGTTAAAAGAAACTGTCGTGAATTCTCAGTTGGGTCAGTGTTAAATGTTTACAATTCTTTAGTTAGGTCCCATTTAGAATATGCATCTATGATTTGGTCTCCTCCTTATAATGTTCATATAGATAAGGTGGAATCAATTCACCGTAACATGCTAAGATTTTGTGCTGTGAAAATTAATACGCCAATTTATGATCATAATTACCACCATATTTATGCAGCTTTAAATGTTGAAAAACTTAAGAATAAAGGACATAAATCCGATTTATTCACACTTTTTAAATTAGTTAATAATTCCATAGACTGTCCGGATCTATTGCGTCAAATTCAGTTTAATATTCCTGTAAGGAATCTTCGTAGAGCAACACCAACTTTTTATATTCCGTTTCACCGCACAAATTTTGGTATAAATTCACCCTTAGATAGAACTATGAACTTGGGTAATAAGTACAGTAATTTAGATTTTTTTTAGTTTATCCTTTAATTCGTTTGAAACTTGTGTTAATGAACTCACTTTTTTGTTTTCAATTTTTAATTTTGTCACTATTATAATATATTGCTATAACTATTTCATGTTAAATTTTAGTTTTAGTATCATATATTTTTTTATAACTTTTTTTTACATGTAATATATCATGTATTGCTATTATGTATTAGGGATTTCCCGTTAATAAATAAATAAAATAAAATAAATATGTTCCCAATCAGGTGCACGTAAAATTTACAAGTTAAATCTCATAAATTTTACGTGCAATATATTACCTCTGATTTAGCATGTAAATTTACACATTTTTTTTACAGTCTGGACCGAAACTAAAAATACGACTCCGCCACAAAAAAAACTCTTTCTGTTCATCTAGATGAACTAATAATAATGAAATAATAGCTATTATTAGGCAACTTAAAGGCGGATCCTGAAGTCAGTTTTGAGGGAAAGGGGGTTAGCTATTTTTGGGCAAAAATTTTGGGCATTTAATTTAAGCTATTTTCTTAAAAACGGTCTCTTCGGGTAACTTCTCTATACGAAATAATAATTTTCATAATGATTGACAATGATTATAATCACTGTCAAAAATTAAAGCTTGTCTGGCCTACTGTGGAGATATATCAGCGCGTGATACTAAGGTCAATCAACCCTGCAGAATATCGAGAGTCTTAAAAATTAAAATTGTCGCGAGACGAGACAAAAACTTAATCGTCGAGACACTCGCTGGATAAGACTAGAAAAAGGACCCGGAGATCTTAGAAATTTTCTTTTTGTTCAAGGCTGATCAGGCTCTTTAAAGAATATTGGTCTGCCTTGAGTTGTGAGTAGGGCCCGTAAATGTTCTAATGCACAGTTTTTTTTGCTTAAGGCTGATTGGGTATTAGGAATTGAAAAATATTTTTTATGCCGGAACCCGTATTGACTAGATCTTGTTTTTTTTTTAAATTTAAGTGGATCCGGAAATGTTTCTTTACAAAGTTTTTTACTAATTTTACTAAAGGATGATGAGGGGCCCCCGCAGCGGGAGACCGAGTTGATTTTAAATAAGTTTTTCTATACCAAGCTGATCGCACTCTATGGAGGACAGACACGGCACTTTTGTACCCCCTGTGGATGGGCCTGACACACACACTTACTTTTTAAAGAAGATGTATCGATCCTGCGAAGGATTCATTGTATTAAATAAAAATCAGTCGCAGACCAAGGAAACTTTTATTTTTGACTCATATTCAAACGACTTTTACATCTAGTAGTAAATAAGCTTAGTGTCATTTGAAATCTATAAATATTTTATTTTCTTTTCTAGACGCATATAAAATTTCCGAATATACCTTTTATTCCTTAATAAAAATTTATTTATATTCATGTCTGTATGTTTATATACTTCGTATCATTAGTTCTACATAAAATACACCTTTAGTTTTTTACACTTAAAATAACCATCACATTACTTAATAAAAAAGTCGACAGTAATGGAAAATACTATATCAAGCACACTTGGTAATAGATGAAATCAATACAAACAAAACCGTAACTAAAGACAGAAAAAACGATTTACCGCACAAGGACACTAAGTGTGCTTACATTTACCGCAAGGGGACATGTAGACACAGAGACTTCTATTTCTAGAGTGATTTATAGAGTGATTCCATAAAAAAATGATTTCTTGAATTGTCACACATATAAATGTCAAAAATATTATTAATAAAATAAGATTTTAACTTCTTGATAGTGAGAAAAACGTAATGCGCTTCTCGTAGGTAAGTTTTTTTCTGTGTTCGGCCGTGTTTATAGACCTCAGCTCCGCTTCGGTCCACAAAATACGACCTCACACAGAAAAATTCACTTACCCCTACTAGAAGCGTAAATAACTATTAAGTAATGAAAGGAAAATCTCGGCATGGGAGAAAAATCGAGTAAATCGAATTGCAGAAAAAAATTATTTATTCTCTGACTTGGATTCGAAACCCAGACCTTTTTATCTGCACTCAGACGCTTTAACCAACTGAGGTAAGGGTAAGAAACTGTCCATATATTACGTAACGCGCCAAGGAGGAAGGGAGTCAAAAACATTGTGACAGATGAGGAATGGGCTCTAGCTAAATGTTACATAACAGACGTTGATTTGAGTGAATGTTCACCAGAAATTTGAGAAAGACAGATCTGTAATGCCGTTTGTCGACGTGAAATAGCACATGACTTGGCTTACGCTTCTCGGCCAGCTAACTTCCCTCAGGAAATGAAGTATTTTCCACCTTGGTATGTAATATAGGTACTATTACTGTAAAAACTTGTATTTAATAACTTAAATCGCTAAGAATTCATATACAAAATCTTTCAGTATGTAATGTGGTAATAAATTGTTAGAGTGGGAAAGGTAAGATTTAAATTTATATGACCGATTAAAGACTATAATAGGTCATTGATCTTGTTGGGAAAAACCCTAATAAATAAACTTGGCCTAAATAATATTTGTTTAAATTAAGATTAACATTTTAATTTATATAGTCCGTGTAGTAAGTTTTTTTTAGGTGAGGCAATATCAACATTTTACATCATTGGTAAGTTTGCACTCCCCTGGTCAGTTGATAACTAAAAAAGTCAACCTGCATTAATTATATCCTTATATAAGTCCTTAACTTTTAAAAAACGTCAACAACTAAACAAAAACGCCCTGAGGCAGCCGTTTCGTTGCCTCACCCCACCAGAAGTTGCTTTTATTATTGAAAACCCTAGTAAATCAACTTGGCCAAAATAACATTTGCTTACCTTAGCTTTAAAGTTAATTAAAATTAATTTTTTAAGCTAAAACTTATTTGTTTAACTTAATTTAATTAAGATATTCTTTCCCTGTGTATATCTGTAAATTTTTGATGGGTATTATAATCTACAGAATTATAATAATTATAATTATATCGGGTGAGTTTCAGTCCAAGAACGCCCCCTATGGCTAATTCGTCTAAACGTGATAGTGACTCATCCTTAAATCAACCTCCCGCTTCACGCTTCCTTACCCCCAACGCCTATACCTGGTATCTCCTCTTACGTTTAAAATGAAATAATTTTCAATCCGATCAAAACAATTTTTTTGTAACTTATATTTAACAAGGGCTACAAAATGGTTTAAATTTTTTTTTACTTCCGGTTTCGCCGAAAACTAAGGCAATTTAATTTATTTATAATGACACCCCTGTATATTTTTGCATTTTTGAATTCAGAAAACAATTTTACATCTTAAAAAAAACATATTATTAGTTTTTTTTTATTTATTAAAAAAAACTAATTGACTTAATTTCCGGCAAAAGCGGAAGTGAAAAAAAAAAACTCCATTTTGTAGCTTTAACAATAGCGCACCAAAAAGGTAGGATTTAAAAAATTTAAAGTTCAAAAAAGTCCAAACCAAATTTTGGTTTTTACATAAAATTTGTATTTTTCCCACATTTAGCCAATAAATTGGATTTTATTTATAAAAAAATAAATCTTTTACGTTAATAAAAAAAATTAAAACAAAAGTATTTAATAAATAAAAACTTTTTAAATGATTTTTTTTTATGTAAATTTGTTTTTTGGATCCAAAAAAGCAAAAATATACAGGAGGTGTCATTTAAAAAAAAATAATTTAACTTAGTTTCCGACGAAACTGGAAGTGCAAAGAAATATTTTGTATGCCACTTTGTAGCCATTGTTGAGAAATATAAGGTATAAAAATTGCTTTGATCGGATTTAAAACAACCTAATTTTAGAGGGTGTCCATGGATTAAAACACACCCGGTGTAAGTAAGTATAATAAGCTGGTAGATTTCTCGAATGACTATTAAACTGAAAATGTCCTAATTCTGAAGAATTAGGGGCTTTCTAAAGGACATAATTTAATACGGCAGAGCGTGTTAGAATTTGAGGCAACCCGCGTTGAACTCTAATCATCTTGACGTATAAAGAGCGGAAGTTTGGATTCTAACCTAGACACGTTTGTGTTTAATTTAATTATGTGGGAGTGCACATGGTACAAGTTGGAACTGTTTGATTAGAGACGAACTTACCCGTGGCTTTCCCTAAATGCAGCAAGAAACAAAAACAAAAATAAGAGCAACACTAAACCGACTACATATTATCTTAAAAAAATCAATTTTTGCTTCCTTGAGCTAATTAAATCTGTACATGAACTATAACATATACAAACTTCAGTTCACTATTCCAATTAGGGGTGGTCCATAAAATACGTAACGCAAATTGACCAAAATTCATTCACTTCATACCCCGTTTCTTGCGTTATTAAACGATGTAGACATTTGGCTACCTCCCCCCCAATAGAGGGGGGTAGCCAAAATAAAAATCTCTTCATCCTTTAATAACGCGAGAAACGGGGTATGAAGTGTATTAATTTTGGTCATTTTGCGTGACGTATTTTATGGACGACCCCTTAGTTAATACGTTACAATATATTCGAGAAATAATTTGATATTTTGAGATAAGAGGTTTCGAAATTTATAAGTTGATATGTATATTTATACCAGGTGGATCATTTAAAGTGTTACAAGTCGATATCTCAGAAACCGTAACAAATATATTTTTTAAATTTGGTAATAAGCTTCAGTATCAAGGGGGACTTTTTTTACCCCCACCCGTAGGCGATTTTTTTCAGATTCGAATTTAGCAAAAGTTACACAAGTGAGCAAAAAAAAAATTTTTTTAACAGTCAAATTAGGCTTTTAAAAAAATTAAAATATAAAACACGCCATCTAAACTGTTACAAGTCAAAACCCAGAAACCATAACGGATTTGTTTTTTAAAACAATTTTTTATTATTGAAGTTGTTTTTTACTCAAACTCTTACTAGATATTTACCATTTATTGTTAAAAAATTTAAACAATAACAATTCAATACAAATTTAAGAACAATTAAATAACAATTCAAATAAAAATCTAAAAAATAGGTTTAATTCTTTTCTAAATATAAAAGATATTTGTCATATACAATCCTTATGATATCCATAATAGTACAATGTCTTAACCTAGGTTAGGTACCTCTTGAGGTATATTTTTTTGTTTAAATTAATCTAGAAGCAAAAAATTAAAAATTTTTTTTACTGTAATTGACTTAGAAACATAAAATTTGGTATGGGTCTCATATTTTGCTAACTTCTAAACGCCAAGACCTAGAATCGTAAAATTTGGTATATTTGATCCAACTGTCAAAATGACAGTTCAACGTTATATTTTGGTAAGTTTTAAACGATTTGTCCTAAAAACATAGCAGTTGGTATCGGTACCTTTTGAAACAAAACTCATTAACGAACAAATTTGGCTAGAACCACGAAATTAAGTATGGTTGATGCGTTAATAGTTAACACAATAACTGCCCTGTTAAAGTAAAGGGCAGTAAGGGACATTGTCGCATAGCGGCGTTTTCACGTCAACCTTGATGTAATATTTTGAAAACGCTGCTATTGACCAATATCACTTACTGCCCTTATTTGTCCTGTCGATTGCTCTTGTTCCAAAGGCTACCCATACCAAATTTCATATTTCTAGGTAGAAGCGTTTTAAAGTTAGCAAAAATAACCAAGCAGTATTTTTTAAATGCCAGCGCAAAAATTAGTATCAATCTCAATTTTTTTATGGTTATGTCAACTATACCAATTAACGAACAGACCCAATAATTTTTTTGATCATAAATTCTTTGAAAAAGTAATAATATCCGTCACAGAAAAGAGAAGCGATACTTTGTGTTTATTTTTTATTTGTATTAATAAACAAAGAGCACGCGGACATTCGGTCATATTTTTTGACCGTGAATAATCAGTGCTGCAAATACCACAGCCACTAAAAAACTAAAATTAGTGTCACAAAATAAGAAATAACAATTGTAATAAATAAAAGATGCAGATGATTTCTGATCATTTATTAAAATAAATGCGATGCATTTCGGTTTTTAAAAAACCATTTTCGGGCATATAACATCTATAAAAAGTATAAAAGAAGCTTAAATAATAAGAAAAACTACAAAAAAAAATATAAAAAGTGGAAAATTTGTGAAGACGAGAAAATTTACAAACTTTATAAGAAATAACAACTTTGGGGACAGGGGTAAAAATTGAAGTAATTTTCTTGGCTTATAACTTTTCCTATAAAATATAACATATTTTTATAAAAAAACATGCAGTTTAAATAATAAAAAATATATTTAATATGTTAATTTTAAGTGACTCAGAACCCTTGAAACTTTCCAAACTATCGCTGGGGACCGTCACGGAAACGGGAATTTTGACTAATTTTCACTTTAAAAATAGCAAAAAATATCTGGTTTATATATTTGTCATTTTTTTGCAGATTCTTGTTTAATTACAGAATATTAACCAAATTAATTAAAAAAGTATACAAAAACTACTACTAGTAAAAATCTGCAGCATTTGGGACAAAAGAGCCTTTTAAAATAAATGTAGCCATACATTGTATGGCATAAACTATAAAATATTTAATTAAAAACTTATTACTCGTTGCAAGGATTTAATGGTATATTAAAGTCATATAAATCTTAAAGCCACTAATCTATATTAGATATACTATTATATTAACTAGTTAACTATGAGTCGCAATACCTATTATAGTTATAATATAGGTACTGGTAAAATACCGGAGATCTCCGTCGAGAGGCAATAACGGAGCATGCATATAATGTTTCACGTATCACAGTAAAACTGATACTCGACATAGAACGTGATGTAATTCAACACGGTATATATGCTGTAAAATATTGTTCGTTGAACAATTTTTGCATAATAAACAATAAAAAGAACTAAAAAAACTAATATTCTTAGTAAGATCTTAGTCTAAAGGCGCTCTCACACTACTCTCCAAGTACAACGAATATTCGGTCAAATGAAAATAAATCGCACTCGAACAAAACAAGTACGCACCTAAGAGACGCTTAATCATGTGCGTATATGCTGTTGCTTTACTATAGCTGACCGAATATTCGTCGTAGAGGAAAGTCGCCTAATTTTGGATACCATTTGCAATTTATCCAATATTTAATAGGCGGTATTACTTTTTGATATTTTTTTTTATACAATAACATACAACTTATTATAACGAATCATGATTTATTCTGAAAACATTTTTATTAGTTTTTTTTTCCAAAAAACACGGTTAAAAAATGCATTTTTGTGCATTTGAAAAAGGGTTCCTAATTTCCGACATATGCAAATTATTCAAGAGTAGATCTGGATCCCATTGCTTATGTTTCTTGTTATTTCTTGACATTTAAGAAGTAATTTAATCATTAGGCAGTTTTTTACGAAACACTATAGGAGCCATAATTTTAGAATCACAATTTCGGATATCTTAGTATCGTAGGTAATTTTCTCTTTTTTAGAATTGTGTGTCTTAGTTTGTTGTATCATTATAATAATAATAATAATTATTCATAGTTGGTTATCCTAAATAAAAACTAGCTTTCGGGTATCCGAAATTGGAAATCAAATGCACAAAAATGCACTATCCAAAATTAGGCAACTTTCTGCTATTTAGATTAGAAATTTGTAAAATGTTTATATTTTTAACTTGCTTAATTTTGACTAGATCAACTTACATGGTGTTCTAAAAGAACTTTTAAATGACATGACATTTTTTTTTTCATTTTGGAATTTGTTATATGAGCTCTAATTAAAAAAGTCCAAACCAAAATTTTGAAAATCGTTAGAACCGTTTTCGAAAAAAATGTGTTAGAAAATATCTTTGATTTTCACACTCGGTTTGACCTCGATGTCTCGGATTTGGAGGAAACTTGCCATTGGTACCGGCACTTCCAACAGTTTTTTTTTAAACGATCCAGGTTCTTGACAAGCTATATCTCCGTTATTTGAAAAGGTTTTTTTTTTTGCAAAAACTGGTGTTAAATCAGAGTCAAAGAAGATTTTACTGACTTATTTAAACCGCCCCTTGTTTACTCACTTCCTTGAAACCACCCCAACGTCTGTTTTTCAAATAGCATCCCCTAATTTTTATTAAAGAATATGAAAGTGCACTTTATTCTGAATTCAATCATTTATTATAAGTGGCGTCTTATATTTTAAGGGGCTCTAAACAAAAATTATTATTTAATAACAGAAGGTTGGTATTTAAAACAAAGTTGCGAGGGAGTGAGTTATTATGATTTGGTTTTGGATACATTAATCAATTCTCTTTTGGGTACAATTTAATGTAAGTTTTTGGAAAATTTTCTGGTTAAATTTAGAATGAAATGTGCTTTCATATTCTTTAGTAAAATAGGGGAGTGCAAATTTTCAGAAAAACTCAATCTTGGTTTGGTAATGAAATGAAAAAAATCCTCCCAAAAATAAAGAAGTTATGGGTGGCCGACATTTAAATAAATCGACAATAGTGGAAGAAAATCTTCATTTTTTCAGGAGAAATTATTTAGAAGACCAATCGTACCAAATTTGAGAAAATTGCCGTCAAAGACAAAAAATTTAAAGGGGTAAACTTTTAAAAAATCGAAAAAATTGAAGAAAACGCTCTAGGAACGTATTTTTTTCAGGAAAATTTACTTTCACTGAAAAAAAAATGAATTTTAAAACTAAAAAAATTTATTTACTAGCCCTTAAAATGAACTTAGAATTAATTTAAATAAAAAAAATGGACTTATCACCTTTTGAGAAATTTTTCCAAAAGATTAAACATAATATTTTTTTTTCTTTTCAGTTTTATACCATTTCATCCCAGATTAATGTCATCATTTTGTTCCATTTTATTACATAATCAATTCACCCAGTTTAATATTATCTTAAATTATAAGATTTAACGATTTAAAGGTTTTATTTAAACCAAAGCCAATCCAGCCTATCTAATAAGTAATATGAGTTTAAAAATGTTATGGATGAAAATTTCATGACTCAGCTGAGTTCAGGTATGAAACTGAAATATGATTAAATAGATGGCATAACCCAGGAATATCTATTACGCATTATTGCATTTTGTGCGAGAAATTCTCACAGAGCTCTGGGAGAATTTTTCGCAAACTATAATAATCGTATGTGGTACTTACTCTACGGATGGTGGTACTGGTAATTCTTTATCAAAGCCATCTTTACCCAATAACCAATAGGTATCCATGGTGCCTTTACCCTTAATTTCAGTGGGTCCTCTATATTCTATGTGGTACCCACCAGCGTGTTCCAGGTACTTTTTCGTAGCTTCTGACATATGTATCCTCCATGCGGAACCTATAATTCAGAAAAAAATTAATATTTTTATATCAAAATTTATGCTAGGCGCAAGCCGAATAAAGACTGGGAGAAATGGCAAATCAGAAAAGAGATAGAAAACGCAGTGGTAAATGATTAAAATTGGGAGTAAACAACAGAACAGCAGGAACAGGACAAGATGTAAACAAGCATACAACGCCTTGCTAGACTGTATCGTCAATTACACTGACCTGCATTTGAAAGCTTTTTAAACTATTTGCATTTAGTTAAAAATTGTAAATAGTCCAAAATAAATTTTTTATGCTTGTTTTTGCCAAATGTCAAATGATACAAATCAAATGAGCCGCAGGATATTTTTTAATCGGGATTTAACAGAAAAGCATAAAAAAGTGGCGCAGGCAAAATTTAACCACTTTTTGAGGTCAAATCCTTCATGATTTTTATTTAACGGAACAAAAGATACCTACAATAATGCCCAACATGAAAATATTTTTTGCCTATTTTAAGGTTTAAAAAATTTAAAATCTTTGAAAAAAGACCAAAACATACAAAAATGCATCTCAGGCAAAATACTTCAACTATTTTTAATAACATGCTTAATTTTCCATTTTGAATTGCCAAATTTTAGCAAAATCGAACCTTTAAAAAAATAAATCACTCTAATATGGCGGATTTTTTTCAAGATTTTTCATTGTGATATTCAAAATCAGCAGTATCAAAAATTTCCGAATGAAACAATTCAGATTCCGTCACAGTATCATCTTAAACTTCTCTATAAATAAATATTTTTTATGTGATGAGAAAAAAAAATAGGAAAAAGCAAGAAGAAGCAAGAAAAGTACGAAACAATTATAAACTTCCAAAAAGCAAAAATGCGGGCCTGTGTTATTATTATATACAGGGTGTTTCTAAATATCTTGCCACTATTAAAGAAGGTAATTCCTATGACTAAAAGTAAATATAAATAAGCATGTGTCCTAACATGCTTTATTTTAAAAATACAGGGTCTTAAAAGATCCAAACCAAAGAAAATCAGTTTTGCATCCATATCATAAACATTATTTTGCCGATTTTGATCAAACTTGGAAAATTTAATTGTAGGCTAATTTAGACCAGATTAGATCAAAAATATTAGGTGCAGTGGCATCCCGGAAGGCAACCTAATTGATATGTCTGAAAGAAAAAATGTACGCCGCTATGCTTTTTATACTTTTTAATTTTTTTAGATTAAAAACACACATTTTTTTTTTGTTTTGTGATTTTTTTCCGTATCTCGCATCGTTTTCGAAAAAAAAAAACGTTTGTTTTTGCATATTTTTTAAGTTTTTATGTAGACCAGGGATATGCAAAAAATTTTTTTAAAAAACGACTCTAGATACGGGAAAAAAATTTAATTGGTAGATTTAAAAAAATTAAAAAAGTATAAGTGTTTATGATATGTATGAAAAACTATTTTTAAACTTTAACACCCTGTATCTTTAAAATAAAGCAATTTACACATTTACACATTTACACAATGTGTAATAGGTACACATATTTATTTAAACTTTTTGTCAGAGAATAAGCCAAGGAATTACATCCTTCAATATTGACATGCTATTAAGGAACACCCTGTATAATAATCAGCATCTGGAAGAAACTATTTTATAATTTTACTCGGCACGGTCTAACGAATTATAACGTTTATTTGCTTTTAGTTTAGGTAAATGGATTTATTGAACTTTGAAATAATTATCCTCGGCAGGATTTAAAAAAAATAAAGTAGGTTTAGCTTTTTCCTGAAATCACTTTACCTGTTGATTCCATTCTCGATGCCGTGTTAACGGTGTCCCCAAAGAGACAGTATCGGGGCATGGTGAGGCCCACAACCCCTGCGCAACAGGGTCCGGTGTGCAACCCGATCCTTAGCCTCAGGGGAGTACCCGGGAGATGTCTTATTCGAAACATACCGCTCTGGTGGAGCAGATCTAGTGCCATCGTGGCAACCTATAAAGGAAAACAAGCTGTTAAGATGTGTAATGCTTCGGAAATTCCGAATCAGAATCTATGGTAAATTCTTTAAAGTAGAACAGTAAAAAGTGTATACTTAAGGGGTCTTTCTACCTTCAAATTATAAAAATAATCTTTTTCTATGATCTAATAGAAAAGTTAACATTTTTACAAAAACAAATTAGGTTTTCTGACCGAAAAATAACCTATTTCTTAGCATTTTACTTTACTGCTCGTTACCTTGACAGCATGCGCAAAATTGAATTTTGCGCGCTAGAGTGTAGGCAACCGGCAAGTCAATCGTAAAACAGCTGTCAACTTGACAAGACGGGATGTTGTGTTCTGCCATTTTTTAATATAAAATTGTTATTTATCTTTAATCAAATCTCAATTTCGTGTGCTAAATATTAATGTGTTAAATATTTGGTGTTAAGGAATTATAGAGAGTTACAGGGATGAGGGTTTTTCTTCTAAACCACCAGATTTGTAAAAAATCTAAAACTAAAATTTTATATTCTTAAATTAAGAAAAAACGCAAAAAAACCCTAGCGCCACAGGCATAGATTTTTTCATTTCATTCTAATTTTAAAACAGTCTTTTAAATTAAAATTAATCAAATTAAAATTTTCCAAAAATTCAAGAAAGTCTAGCGCCGCAGGCGAAAATTTTGATGAATGTCACTATTAAGTTCTATAAAAACGTAAGAAAACACTAGTACCACAGGCGATTTTTTTTTTAATTTATAAAGTTTTATTAATCAAAATTTCAGAAAAATGCAAGAAAGCTCTAGATCTAGCTCTAGAAATTTTTACGCTTAAGTTCTACAGTCTTAAAGAAAACCCTGGTGCTCCAGGCAAAAATTTTACAAACTTGATGGTCTATTTTAATTTTTCAGCAGTTTTATTATTCAAAATTTCACAAAAATGCAAGAAAGCCTTAGTGCCGCAGGTATTTTTTTACAAACTTTAATTTTAAAACAGTTTTACATTCCAAATTACACAGAAATGTAAGAAACCTCTAGCGCCGCAGGCCAAAATTCTTACGAATTCAAAGGTCTGTGGTCCACTTGAACACGCAATATACAATATATTAAAATGTTCGCCGGCAAAAAAATTAACTTCCTCTTAACTGCATTTTTTTTGAAAGCGGTTGCTCCCACAGTGTTAAACTATATTGCATTGCTTTCCCCTTTTAAAAATTTCGGAAAGCCTGGGATCGTTAGCTTACAATCGTCCTTATTTTACCTTCCACACCGTTTATATAATTAAAAGCCAAAAACTTTTTATATTCTTAAATGAAGAAATAACGTAAGAAAGCCCTAGCACCACAGGCGAAGATTTTTACAAATTCGAGAGTCTATTTTAATTTTAAACCAGTCTTTAAAATTACAATCAATAAAATTTAAAATTTCACAAAAATACAAGAAACTTTAGCTTGATGGTCTATTTTAATTTTAAAAAATTCAAGAACGCTCTAGCGCTTCAGGCGAAATTCTTTACAAATTTCGCGCTTGAGTTTTACAATCTTAAATTAAAAAAAAAAACGTAAAAAAGCCCTAGTGTAACAGACGAAAATTTTTAGGAACTTAATGACCTATTTCAATTTTTAAACAGTTTTATTATTCAAAATTTCATAAAAATGCGAGAAAGTCCTGGTGCCGCAGGTATTTACAATTCCAAATTTTATAAAAATATAAGAAACCTCTAGCGCCGCAAGCCAAATTTATTTAAAAATTTAAAGGTCTATGGTCCACAAAAAAAGTAAGAAGAAAATCGCATTTTTAATAAAAATATTAAAAATTCTACACATTAAAAAAAATAATACTTAAAAATTATATTTTTAAAAAGCTAATTTAATAAGCTTTAAAATTATTTAACACAAGATCCCTTTTCTATTAAAAAAAATTCATTTTGCCCCTATCCCCCTAAATATATCAAATATATACCAAAAATTAATTTGGGCTATTTTAAGGCGTCCTTCACGTCACAAGTGAAGGACGCCTTGGATATGTTATTTACGTGTTCCATATTTTAAGTTGATCTTAAGCCGTGTAAAAGTTAAAGGGGGGCGGACTTTTGACACGCACTAATTTTAATCTTCACGCTGTAATGCTACGAGGAATATAATTACGTTCCTACCGTCCTTTATTTCAAAGAACAGTCCTTTATTTTCTACTTCTGTCCTTTGTCCTTCATAAAACCCTTAAACCCATAAAACAAATGTCCTTTAAATGTACTATTGATATTAAAAAATGTGAGACATTTATTTATAATAATTTATTGTAGGGCCATGTGTTACAATTGTTTTTAAAGATGAAACGTAAAAAAGGACACTTAATCATTCAGAATTGGCAACCCAAAATATAATAACCAAAAACCATCTGCCATATAGCATTGCCAACTGGCTTCATGCTATATTTACCTGTTACTGTTTGATCAGACTCCAAACCGTCTAATGGTGCATTTGTACTGTAATTAACTAAACTAACGAGAAAAATAATTAATTTTTGGTCTATACTGCGCATGCTTGGTGAAAATTTCAAATTAACCAATTAACTAGAGGAGTGGGGGAACAGGAATGGTGTCTGAACGAGTGGCTAATATGAATGGCAGCCATTAACCGCATTTTTTTTACACTAGGTGGTGCGATTTGGTAACTTTATAGGGAATTTTCGTCTTAGGATTAACCATTGTGGTTTATTGACGATGAAATTTTCAGGGTTATGTCAATGGATTTAAAAACTTATATAAAATTATTTAGTTTATTGATATAAAATAACAAAAAAAAATATTCCTATTTGAAAAAATTACAGAAATATATTAAATTAACAAAATAACAGAAAAAAAAAACAATTACAATAAAAACAAAAAGGTAGGTAGGTACCTTATTTAATTGCAGTTGAATCTTTTGAAGGACCCGAACCTTCATTCCTATATATATATATATATATATAAATTCATTTTGGTTCTGGCGTGTAGATTGTTTAATTTCTCGGCCATATTCCTTATATTAGCTCCAAAATATATAGTTAAAATTGATTTTTGTTGCTGGTTTAAGAAAAGCATGTGTATTAGTCTGTTAATACAATTACACTGCTTCATTCCATGTTTTATCATTCATTTCATGTTATTATGTACCATGCACATTCTTGTTATTATTCCATGCCCATTCCTCTCAAATGAATAAAAATAAATAAAACTAACATATAATTAAGAAAGGCTAAAAAAGTCTGCTCAAACGTAAATTATTCAGATAAAGATAGGAGCGCTTATGTTCAGCTCTTTATGCCGCGTTTTGAATAAAGTGCGCACGCGCATGCGCTGACCTTTTTCAATATCATAATAATAAATAAAAAACATTGTTTTACAAAAAAAAACAACAAACAGACGCCAAACCAACGTTAACGGAAACCAAGGCCTGCTCATTAAAAAAAAACACCAAACAACAAAAAAACCAAAACAAACTCCGGCACTGAGAGCTGCAATTAGGCGCTTGTGATAAAGATATCAACATGTTAACCGTAAGTATTACCAGGAAAAACTATTACGATAAAATTTCCTATAAAGTTACCAAATCGCACCACCTAGTGTCAAAAATCTGAACTCCCTAAAGTAAAGAATGCGTTCAATGGCTGACAACGTAGTGTCACTACTTATTTGTATTGGAATCCTGTTCCCCACTCCTCTAGCTCATTAGTTAATTTGAAATTTTCACCAAGCATGCACAGTATAGACCAAAATTAATTATTTTTCTCGTTAGTTTAATTAATTACCGTATAAACCCGCCATAATAAAAAAGTCCAATATTATATATAATAATCATTTAAGAAACAAGATAACACTAGCCCACAAAAAAAACGTCAATTAGGGGAGAGAGGGGCGGATGTGGACAATTTTTTTCAAAACGCACCATTTTTCTTAAGTTCCATAAAAAAAATAAGTGAGATAAATTTTATACGAAACAAAGGGTTAATAATAATATATAATAAAAACCAGACCTAAAAAAATATTCCTATTCCAACATATTAAGAGCATTAAAAAAAAAGGTACATTCGTCCACATCTACCCCAAGTGTGTGTGCATGTGGACACATCAAAGGGTATTGTTTATTGTAACGAACACAAAATGTTTATAAACTATTATCTGAAGCTAAACTATACTTACAGAAACCTATTAATGTATGTAAGTTGTTATAATATAACTTATATAAAGTTATAGTTATACTTCTTTAAACAGCTAGAAAATGCAATCATTGCAGAAGTTCTAGCTCTCCCTTTTAACTTCAATGGTTTGGATAACTTTAAAATTACATCTCTTCTTAATAATACTTTTGTCGCTTGTAGTGGGAAATGAAAATGTCCACAAAAAATGATGCTTTTCACATGTGCCCCATGTTACAATTTTAGGTTAAGTGGCCCATTAAACTAAAAATATAAATTTTATAGCAAAATTAAGGATAACACATCACAACACGTTCGTGTACATTAAAATATATTATATAATTTGTTAAGATTTACATTCTACTTAATTGAATAAGTCAAATTACCAAAACCCGAAAAACGTAGTAAACAACCAATAAGTTATTGACAATACAAAGAGCTTAGCAGGGTAAGCAAGTAAAAAGTGCCCCAGCCCGATTTGAACTGAGTATTTGTGCAAAAGTTAGCTCCCATAGAGGTCAGTTAATTCCCAGATTTTCAGCCCCCAACGACCCCCAGGGGGGTCAGAATTAATTTTTTTAGTTCGACATGAATCATTTTTTTCTCCGGTCCTGCTGATCCGATTGACTTCAAATTTGGAACACATAATAAGGACTATAGGGATAGTCTACAAAAAAATATTGTCGATTTGCGACTATTCTAACCTATAAAAAAAATCACTTGTATTTTTTGAAGGGCCGAAAAGGCCCATTTTTGGCGGAACACACCCGCCATTTTTTTTTATGTTATGTATTCGTATTCGATCTAAAACATATCAAAATTTTAATTTTTTTCATGTGGTAGAACAGTGTCAAAAAAAAATAAAAACTGCGTCAGGTACGCATTTGTAGTAGTATAGTATTAATATTATTTGGAATAATCGAATTTTTATTTAATATAAATAAGTCCAAAAATAAATATTGAAAATAAATAACAAAAAATGTTTATTCTAAGAAACCAAGCAAAATTAAAATCATAGTCAATTGAGGATCATAAAAATTAAAGTGTAAAGTATATACAGGGTGTATTTGAAATAGCGTAGGAAATTTTAACAGGTGATTCTACATGATAAAATATGACAAAAAGTTCCTATAAATATATGTCTAAGAATGCGTCATAAGGGAGCTACGCCCCTTTGAAATTGGCTAAAAAAATCGGTTTTTATTTAATAACTCAGGAACCCTTTGAGATATATCAACGAGGTTTTGCACGTCAACTAATCCTACTAAGGCCCGTTTTTATGTGTTATTTTCATGTACTTATTTCAACCAGGGGTGTGCGAAACGGGGGGAACTTATCAGTTTTTTGTCCCAAACTTTTTTCTGTGTAACTTTTTTGCAATTTTATTTTTGAAATATGATTCCTCAGGTCAAAATAGATAAAAAAGGTACTCTTGTTGTAATACTGTAGGATTAACGTTTTCGAGAAAAATTCATTTCAAGGTGAAATTCCACGGTTCGAGGACGAAAAATTAAATACTAAAATGTTGAAAACCAAAATTTTAATGATGCAGGGCGAATTTACATTAAAAACTAAGAAAAAACCTCATATACAGGTACTTCCAAAAATCAATCCTAATGGAGCTATGGTCTCCTAAATATGCACCATTTTTAAAGGGCTATGGTAGCTTTAAAAGCGTTTTTTCGATCTAAATGTATGGAAACTTTTTTTCTTAGTTTTTGATGTAGAATAACATTGCATCATTAAAATTTTGGTTTTCGACATTTTAGTATTTAATTTTTCGTCCTCGAACCGTGAAATTTCACCTTCAAATGAACTTTTCTCGAAAACGGTTAATCCTACAGTATTACAACAAGAGTACCTTTTTTATGTATTTTGACCTGAGGAATCATATTTGAAAAATAGAATTGCAAAAAAGTTACACAGAAAAAAGTTTGGGACAAAAAACTGATAAGGCCCCCCCGTTTCGCACACCCCTGGTTTAAATAAGTACGTGAAAATGACATACAAAGATGGGCCTTATTAGGATTAATTCACGTGCAAAACCTCGTTAATATATCTCAAAGGGTTCCTGAGTTATTAAATAAAAACCGATTTTTTTAGCCAATTTCAAAGGGGCGTAGCTCCCTTATGACGCATTCTTAGACATATATTTATAGGAACTTTTTGTCATATTTTATCATGTAGAATCACCTGTTAAAATTTCCTACACTATTTCAAATACACCCTGTATATACTTTACACTTTAATTTTTATGATCGTCAATTGACTATGATTCTAATTTTGCTTGGTTTCTTAGAATAAACAAAACATTTTTTGTTATTTATTTTCAATATTTATTTTTGGACCTATTTATATTAAATTAGAATTCGATTATTCCAAATAATATTCTTAATTCTATACTACTACAAATGCGTACCTGACGCAGTTTTTATTTTTTTTGACACTGTTCTACCACATGAAAAAAATTAAATTTTTGATATGTTTTAGATCGAATACGAATACATAACATAAAAAAAATGGCGGGTGTGTTCGGCCAAAAATGGGCCTTTTCGGCCCTTCAAAAAATATAAGTGATTTTTTTTATAGGTTAGAATAGTCGCAAATCGACAATATTTCTTTTGTAGACTATCCCTATAGTCCTTATTATGTGTTCCAAATTTGAAGTCAATCGGATCAGCAGGACCGGAGAAAAAAATGATTCATGTCGAACTAAAAAAATTAATTCTGACCCCCCTGGGGGTCTTTGGGGACTGAAAATCCGGGAATTAACTGACCTCTATGGGAGCTAACTTTTGCACAAATACTCAGCTCAAATCGGGCTGGGGCACTTTTTACCTGCTTACCCTGCTAAGCTCTTTCAACTAACAAGAATTAACACGCATTAAAAATGACATGTATGATATTTATTTCAAACGTATAAACCTTGAAATAACCGTTGGAATTAAACTGTCCACATGCACCCACTGTCTACATGAGCCTCTCCCTCCTCTACTTATAACCAGAATATTGACATTGGAAATGTTTTATCGCTCGAAACCCATAAATTTTTGTCAGAATTGTCCCTATTTTTGTTGGGATTTTCCTTACGATTTATAACTATTTTGTCACAATTGCCACGGTTTTTGTTGGGATTTCCTCACGATTTCTCACGATTTTATCACAATTATCACGATTTTTGTTGGGATTTTCCTCACGATTTATCACGATTTTGTCACTGTTTTATCACAATTGTCACGATTTTTGTTGGTATTCCTCACGATTTCTCACGATTTTATCACAATTATCACGATTTTTGTTGGGATTTTCCTTAGGATTTCTCAAGATTTTATCACAATTATCACGATTTTTTTTTGGGATTTTCCTCACGATTTCTCACGATTTTGTCACAATTATCACGATTTTTGTTGGGATTTTCATCACGATTTATCACGATTTTGTCACAATTGTCGCGGTTTTTGTTGGGATATTTCTCACGTAGGCCATAGGTTATAGGCCATAGGCCATAGGCGTTACCGTTATGTAAGAATAAAAATTTCTTGTTAATATCTCAATCGTAAATGGATTTTCCAATATAGTATAAAACCCGCTAGATTTTTTTCTTATATTTTTTTAGGCGCTGAAAACGAATTTGACAATGAAAAAGATCGCGACCCCCAAAGGCCTCGCACCATTAGATCATATATCCCCTCCTAGATGCGCCTTGAGTCCACGTCAAACCGAAATGTTTTCATTGCTATATCCAGGTAGATTTCACCTTGCCGCTTCTGGTCACCACCCACCGCTATAGTGGTTTGTTAACAAATATGTTATACTTCACCTCCTCGCAACCTCACCGCTATAGTGGTTTGTTTACAATTGGCTTTGTATATGTTCTACATAAAACAAGTCAACATTAATGCCATATCTATGTATATATGATCTAATCTCGCACCCTTCTTATGAAAAAGTGGTTTCAGTAAGATGCTGAATTTCTGAATTTTGGATATCTAACAGTTCTCGACAAGAATGTTTTGAAGATCAAGTGTCGACATGTCTAGGGGTACAACTCCCAATCAAGTGCTAGAGCACTTTGAAAATGTCGAGCACCGCGAGAAAAAGGAAAAACAAATTAAAAATATTGTTGAATTTTTTTGTTTAAGTTTTTTATTTATTTTTTTAATAATTGGAAAAATGGAATATACCCACTTACTGTGAATAGTATATAATGGAATGCGTAGGATTACATATTTTCATGGCTTGTTTTACTCTTCGCAGCTCGTTTTGCATTTATTTTTTTATTATTAAAAAACGAAGCGCTAGGTAGATTTTTTTAATTTTCGCTGAAAATAATATAAATGGACGGTATTATCTAATGGTTTGGACTTTCAGGGGTTTCGAAAAAAAAACAAAAAAATACCCCCAAAAAAGCACGGTGCATAAGAAGTAACTTCTAAACAAAAGGTCCGCTTTAAAAAGTTCTTTCACTATACAATTTAGTACCTTCGTTGTTAGCCTGACGTCAAATATGGTTAACATTGGGATCAGTTAAAATGGCCAAAATCTAATATTTTTTGCGATAACTCGCTTAGTATTGATCGTAGAATACAATTTCTTGTAAAGATGAAAAGCATTTTTTCATTTTCTACTAAAATTTCAATTATTTTTCTTGTAGGATAAGAATTGTTACCTACCTTCCGACCAATAATAAGCCAGTTATCGCCAAAAATATTGTTTTTATACTCCTTTTCCGCCCTTGCTGCTCTCTATTGTTAACCATATTTGATGTCAGACAAACTTCGAAGGCCCTAGATCGTATAGTGAAAGAATTTTTTAAATCAAATCTTTCGTTTAGAAGTTATAAGGTTTATAGACGGAGGACAGACATACCGATATTTTTTCAACACCCAATTTTTCAAATTTTCTCGGCGTTTCAGGGCATTTTATTATAAGTCTGAATATACAAAAATAATTTTTCTTTTTTCAGAATAGAGTGTTTTGATATTCTTTGGACTGGACTGGACTGCCAATTGGAGCGTAATATTTTTAGACTTGTTTCCAAAATCAAGGTGTTAATTAAAGGTAAGATTTTTTTGTAATAAGATGGTTTGGTTTGGCTGTTTGTGCAAAAATTTGTTACCGTGATTTATAGGTTTCCAGATATATAACTACTTTTTAGATGTACCCTTAGGGGGGTCGTAGCTCCCTTAGGGCTCATTTCCAGACCAACCTTTTTAGGAACCTTTTTCATATTCATTTATATTCTTACATAAACCGGTATTTTAGCTAAAAAATAATAAAAAATTAGAAAAAAAAACTCATATTTTTTTTCTGCTAATTTCTTAATAGCTCTAGTTCTAGTTATCAAGAAATTCTAGTTCTAGTTATCAAAAAGTCCTAATTCTAGTTATCAGGAATGTTAAGGATATTTTACATAGAAAACGTATTTGCACAGCATGGCGTACGAAATTTCATACAGAGCGGTCCAAAAGTCACCCCCCCTTTTAACTTTTGAACCAGTTGAGATATCGACTTCAAATTTGGAACTTTTAAATAAGACAACTTAAACTATATTTTAGCATATATTTAATACTTTCAGCTCATTAAAATGTGGGCAGGGGGGCATAGGGCACATTTTTTTAAATGGAAAGGGGGGTCGTCTAATACATCATTTTAAAGCTTATAAAATTCTCCATTTAACTCCATATTTTTAAATTAAAAAAAAAATTGGGTTTAAAATGGGGTTGAAAATGGGTATTAATGTCAAAATTCCTCTAAAAAAAACAAGTAATTTTTTAAAAATGCCTAATTTCATCATAAAAAAATGTTAATTATACTTTTAAACTAATTTTAGTTGACATAAATAAAAATTTATAAAAAAAACTTAAAAAAATTGAATGTTTTAGCACAAAAAATTGAAAAATCAAAACCTTAAGAAACAGTTTTAAAAAATTTAAAAATGTTAGTTTAAATAGATAATTTTATAAGCTTTAAAATGATGTATCACACGACCCCCCTTTCCCTTTAAAAAAATGTCCCCCCATGCCCCCCTGCCCACATTTTAAGAGCTAAAAATATCAAATACATGCTAAAAGATAGTTTAAGTTGTCTTATATAAGAGTTCTAAATTTGAAGTCGATATCTTAAGTGGTTCAAAAGTTAAGAGGGGGGGGGGGTGACTTTTGAACCGCACTGTATAATAATAATATTATCAACATTTTGGCATTTTGCCCCATAGTGCGCTGATTCTTAATAAGTTAAATCTTTAAAGATTGTTTATGGGGTCAAAAGAATCTCAATATCAAAGATACAAATTAAAACAATACAAGAATAAATTCCAGCTCGATGTAGTAGGTACATGAATTGTAGTGTAGTAAAAGTTTTATTCGCCAGGGTATTACGAAAACGTAAATGAAAACTTATCGACTCTCTTGCTATTTTCCACTGGGAAAAGCAGTAGTCTCTAAGACTAGTAGCTAGTTATATATAGTTAGTAAGTTTAGTAATTAATTTTATAATGCAGATATGTTTTATACATAGGCGTATCTAGTTTTTTTACTTTTGTATTTTAGAATTCTAAAACTTAAAATATTTAAATACACATCTTTTAATTTTTTTTCCGTTTTTTTCACTTTTCTGGAAGTTTCCGCTTCTTTAATTTTAGATATTTGCTTAAAACTGAAAAAATGGTTTAAACGATGAATTATTCTAAATTTTTATTTGTTTATAACAAAAACAATAGGGAATCAAGTACCGATTTTCCTTGAAAATTTTTTTGGTAATTTTACCTCTCAGCCCAACCGTGTTTTCCTTTGGCTTCTTTCGATTAAAAAAACCCTATACTTTTCTTGTTTAGGGGTATTATTTTTAAAAACAATAGGCATCTTTCTTTCTTAGAACTTGTTTTTTTCTAAAAAAATTCGAGTAGATCGGATAATTCATTTTTTAGTTATCGTGTTAACCTCTTTTATACCCAAGCATCAATATTATACAAAGAAAAATGTTGTGTCTAAACGTTAAAAAATATGTTTAAGCTTTAAACCGTTATATCACAGACTTTACGGTTTGCGCATGACCATTTTCAGGTCTGTTTTAATAGTATCTATTCTGGTTTCGAGCGGAATTTTTCCGCCTAATATTTTGGTGAATATGGGCTGAGCTAAACGGTCTAGGCCAATCACTTCATCAGAAGAACTACTATGAAGTTGGCTTTCACCGGTGCATAAATATCACCAAAATGAAAATAGCTACTCTGTGGTGTTTATAAATATGTACATTACCAAATGTAGGGTCACTCGATCGGTTGTGGCTTGTTTAGTTTATGTGTTAGTGTGTTTTGGTGGTTGGTTGGTTTGGACTATTTATCAGGCGATAACTACCAAAAACCCAAACAGCTAACCACCAAAACACTAGACAAAGTAACAACTGATCGAGTGACCCTAACCAAATGTGTTCAGTAGAAAAATATATTTTAGTATTTGTTGTATTGTACGCTTATTTTTTTTATAAATAAGAACACAATTATAAAATAGTTTTTTCAATTTTTTAATATAGGTGGTATAAGAACAAATTATCCGATCTACTCAAAATTTCAGGAAAAATTAAGTTCTATGCAGGGAAATCGCAATTGTTTTTAAAAATAATCCCAGCAAAAACAAAAAAGTTAAAGGGGTTAAACTTAAAAAAAAATCAATAAAATCTGAAGGAACAGACAATAATTTTCAAAGTTAAAAAAATCGAAACTCCCCTATTATGCTAGCGCATGCAAGCTTTAAAGAGTATAATAAGACCAATATCCGCGAATAATCCTTGAGGGAGCCACACTCAGACACCGTTGTCCAATTCAATAACATAACCTGCTGAGCAATCGGAGCTAGACGATATATGTGCAGGCCCGGACTGGCTCCTTTGAAATAATCCCTGAGGGAGCCACACTCAGAAACCGTTGGCGTATTCAATAACATAACCTGTTGATCAATCAGAGCTAGACGATATATGTGCTGGCCTGGACTGGCTCCTTTGAAATAATTCCTGAGGGAGCCACAGTCAGAAACCGTTGTCGTATTCAATAACATAACCTGCTGAGCAATCGGAGCTAGACGATATATGTGCAGGCCAGGACTGGCTCCTTTAAAATAATCCCTGAGGGAGCCACACTCAGAAACCATTGTCGTATTCAATAACATAACCTGTTGATCAATCAGAGCTAGACGATATATGTGCAGGGTTGGACTGGCTCCTTTGAAATAATCCCTGAGGGAGCCACATTCAGAAACCGTTGTCGTATTCAATAATATAACCTGCTGAGCAATCGGAGCTAGACGATATATGTGCAGGCCCGGACTGGCTCCTTTGAAATAATTCCTGAGGGAGCCACATTCAGAAACCGTTGTTGTATTCAATAACATAACCTGCTGAGCAATCGAAGCTAGACGATATAATATATCACATAACACATATTATGTGATATCTAATATCACACAATTAGTATCATTTATTAATGTTGCGGTATTAGAATAGAATAGAATAGAATAGAATAGAATAGAATAGAATAGAATAGAATAGAATAGAATAGAATAGAATAGAATAGAATAGAATAGAATAGAAATATATTTTATTTCAAAAAATGCTCAACAACAACATTATTTACTAATGTTGTAGTTTTATTTACTGACGTTACAGTATTATTTACTAATTGTATGATATTAGATGTCACATGTCTCACTATGAGTATAGTTCTCCACACGGTTGAATAGCTGCGACGAAAGGGGGAGGTATCACTCGCGCTCTCTTCTTTACGTCATAAGCGTCATAAGGCGTGCGTGCGTGCAAGTCGGAACACCCACATTTCTCACATATTTTCCATAGCCACACATCCGTGTGTCGAACAATACAAAACCACCATAACTCAAAATCGATAAATTTTAAGTTATGGTGGTCTTTTACCCATAGTGCGATGTGTCGTCTTGCATCGTATTGCACATCACGTGTGTTATTAATTAATAAATAGTCTGAGTGCACAGCGCTTAATCAAAGCTTTATTAAATTAAATATTAAATACAAATGTATAATAACCCAACTTCTTTTCAAAGACCAAGCCAACTACTATTTTAAGTATCAATTTTTTAAATGATTTTAATGTTTTTTAGATATTAATAGGTATCTAAAAAATCTTTTTGGTATATTAAGACTTTTGGTATACTAAGACTCATAATATACGAGTCAAAACTTAGTTACAATAAATTACAAGATGAATATTGAATATCTAATACTGAATATCGAATATGTGATGTAAAAACAGTGTTTTAAAAACATATTTCTTTGGTGAATTTCTGTTATAGTCCAGTCAAATAATAAATGTAAATTACAATAAATGCATAGGACTGATATTTTAAAGGGAAAAATTCCATAGTAACTTAGTTTTTCACCGGGTGATTTGCGTAAGGGGTATCCGCTATCTTGAATTTTAGGGGTGAGTGCAGTTGTCTCGGTAAATATGCATCTTACGATAAAAATGCATATAACCAATTTTGTTAAGGAGCTAATTTCCAACAATTTTTTCAACATAATTTTTTTGATTATAATAATAACAATCGAGTTATATTCAAAAATAGCCATGTAAAATTAGTTTTTCCATTTTTTAGCCGAATTATTGATCGGAGGATAAAAGTGCTTATACGCAAACTTGTAGTTCTTAAAATTCTCTATAAGTCTCATATACTATGATTTTTCATTATTTTGGTACGATTACAGGAACTCGTCTGTGTGTACCAAATGAAAATTCGTGATATAGTGAACATTTTCTCGCAACCAAGTCGCGTTACTATCAGTTAGTGCCATGCCAAAATTTAACAGGTGATTCTACATCCAAAAATATGAAAAATGTTTCTATAAAGGGCGATCCGGAAATGAGTCCTACGGCCCTTGGAAGATGACATATTGGATGGGGAACAAATAAGAGCATCAATAAAATTTTAATGCTGCAGGGTGATTCTTCATTTTAAACTGAGCAAAAAAGTATTCTTCACCAAAACACCTAAATTTAATATTAAAGGGGTAACAGCCTTTTAAAAAGTAACGATTTTAGTGGCACAAAATGTTATTTCCTCTTAATTGCATTTTTTTAAACGGTTGCTCCTACAGTGTTACACTATATGACATTTTTTATGTATTTTTACTTAAAATCGAAAAAAACTACACATAAAAAAGTTTGGGGCAAAAATTTGTTAAGCCTCACATATTTTGTCCGTTTAGGCACGCCTCTGGTAAAATTCAAAAAAATAAATTAACATAAACTTATTGCCTTTATTAATACTAGTATATATGCAAAAGCTCGCCGCTCCAGCTTAAAGGGTACCAGAGTTATTAATTAAAAACCTTATTTTTATTACAATTTTAAAGGGCCGTAGCTCCCTTAGGGCTCATTTCCGGACCAACCTTTATAGAAGCATTTTTTGATATTTTTGGATATAGAATCAGCTCTTAAATTTTGGAATGCCAGTTATTGATCACTCTGTATATGAAACTTATAGAGAATTTAAAGAGCTACAAGTTTGCTCATAACCATCCTCCGATGAATAATTTGGCAGAAGAATCGAAAAAAACAATTTCAACCCCAACATGGCCATTTTTGAATATTTATAACTCGGGTGTTATTAAAATATTAAAAAAAATATTCAAACAAAAATCGTTGGATATTTGCACATATTAAAATTGGTTATATGCATTTTTATCGATTGGACTTACAATTCGTAAGATAAATATTTAGCGAAATAACCGCAATCAACCATAAAATTCAAGATAGCGGACACCCCTTACGCAAAACACCCGGTAAAAAACTAACAGGGGTGTTCTGTTACCATTCAGTAATATCCTTTAAAATATCAGCCCGTTTGCATTTATTGCAATTTCATCATAGGAATTTCTCGTTATTTGACTGGACTATTAGTGTAGGAGCTACTGACCTGTTCAGCGTGATCAGGTACTCTGACCGGAAGTCCCCCGACGACCATGTAAGCGTCGCCGATGGTTTCCACTTTGTATACGTCGTAAGCGTTGATGGTGGCGTCGAAGCACGTGTACAAGTCGTTGAGAAGGTCCACCACCTGAAAGGGGGTCGAGTGGGCCGAGATGGTGGTAAAACCCACGATATCCGAGAAATAAATTGTGACCTCTTCGAACTGCTCCGGATCGACGGGCATGCCGAGTTTTAACTTATCGGCAACGTAACTGAAAATACGATTTATATTTTAAACTTCCTGGGATTTTAATTTTTTTATTAGAATATAGGTTTTTATTTTAAAATTAGTTTAGTTTTTGAGTGATATTTTTGACAACTTTATACTTTTCTATTCTTTTCCTAAAGTTCCAATGCTATACCAGCTTTATTAATAAAAATTACTGAAAACTTTATTCCATATTACATTCATGGCCGGCGCAAGATAAACATTTTGCTCCAATTTTGTCCCCTAGAAAAAAATTGACGACTAGAAAAAAAAGTCACCACCTATAAACAATTAACTCCCAAGCATTAGGCGCCCCATACCAATAATATAACGACTAAAAACATATAGGTTGGTGCCAATTTGGCGCCCCTCTAATTTTTGAGAAAATTAAAATAAATTAAAATTAAAAAATACGTTTTGTAAAAAACATGTTTTTGCATTATTTGAAGCATAAAAAATACTTTTTGCACGACCAAGACTAAAACTTGCCGTTTTTCTCCCTAGGGAATAAAAATCACGGCAACCTTGATAATATTAAAATATTATACTTACTATGTGCTTTGCTGGTTCAAAAATTAGGTTTGGTGGTGTTTTGTAATAAATTAGCGATTCAAACCAATGGGAGGCATAGCGTAGTGGCTAGCGCGTATGCATAGCAAGTCTACTATCGTGAGTTCGATTCTCACTGGCGCCGATTTGCCTTTTTCAGTTAATTAATAATTGAAATTTGGCGAAGGCGATAAGTGAAACGGACACTCCCTAGAAACTGGTTCGAAAGTCAGTATAAGCCGGTGGTTCCCTCTACTACTAGCCCACACAAGTCCTGGACTTAGGGGATGCTTAATTAAGTAGAATAGTACGAGGTTAAACAAACATGTTATTTTGATTTTAACAAAGAAAACCTTTAAAAATAACATTGTTATAACAATTTATACATAACTTAAAGTTTATCATCTTCGTCCATTTTTTTGACGTTTGTGTCAACCATATTAAAAAAACAATTCAAATCGCGATAGCCATTAAACTGACTTTTCGCAATTTACAGGCATCTTGATTAAATTACGAAAATGAAACCGATTTTAGACGCATGGTTTTTAATTTTAATTTTATCTACCTACCTAAATTATGTTTGGTCCTGCAAAAAATAGTGTATATACCTCAGGACTAAACTTGGTTTGGTCCCTTGCATTTCTGTTTCCCTCGCTCGCTACGCTCGCTCAGGAAACACTAATGCAACGGGACTAAACCAGCCAGTTTAGTCCCTTGGTATATAAATAACTATTTTTGCTGGTTCAATTTTTAATAAAAGCCGTTTTATTTTTTATTTCAGTTTCAGCCCCTAGAAAAACACTATTTTTGTATAAGGGTGAAAAAATTTGTATATATTTATATTATTATCCTAAATTACTTTCCCATTCAAAAAATGTTAATATGTAAAAAATTAAAGTTCTTGTATACTTGAAAACTTTAAATCTGAAAGTAACAAAATAAAAACTTTTAAGTTTAAAAAAGGCAAATGAGCTCAACATTTTTCGGTCTGGCCTTCTGTATAATAATATGAATAAAGTCCCAGATGGTTTTAAATATTTATATATTAAATGTGCATAGGAAATGATTATGAATATGTTTATGTTTGTTTGTTTTTAACCTCTTACTATTCTACTTAATTAAGCATCCCCTAAGTCCAGGACTTGTGTGGGCTAGTAGTAGAGGGAACCACCGGCTTTAATAAAAGATCAAACTTACCTCGGCAACATTCTATTCAACAGTTGCTCGGTTTTTTTCTTTTCTATATCGAGCTGTTCGGTTCTCTCTCTAATGAGCTCTTCCAAGTTGTTCGAGTATTTTTCCAACATTTGGAACATGGTATCTACGATGTTAACTTTTCGTCCGTGGTTGAGTTTTTTGAACTGGTCGTGCACCATGTTGAAGTCTGGACGCATTTCGGCATTTTCGGCCCAGCATTGCCGCATTATATTAATGGCTTCAGGGGGAGCGGCTCCCTTACTTACGGATGGTCGGATCAAAGGCGGAGGACGTTTTACTTTTTCGATAATTTCTAAAGAAAAAATATTGATTTAAAATTAAACTGGGCCACAAACAAAAATATTTCTAAAAATATAGATGGTTTTTAATAAACCTCGATATACTAAATACGAAAATCATATCAGTGTTCTTGTATCAGGCCAGTTTTTTTTTGTTATATGGGTGAAAGGGCCAATATCGCACTGTTTCGCAATCTTCTTAATAGATTAAGGACCAGCGCTAAATTTTGAAAATTTATTCCTGGACCAGAGGATTTTTTTATTGAAAGGAAGTTGCATTTATGATTTTTTTTTAATAAGTCTCGATGAAGGAGTTTTTAGGAAGAAAAACGTTTTGTTTCCCAGGGGCCTGACCTACTAAACACTATATTTAGAACCCATATAGCTGCGTCCCTGTGTGACCCACACAACTTGGAACATTACCAACCAGATGTGTGTGTGTGTACCAAAATACGGTCATACGGTCCATGCAGGAAATAGGGTGCGTACCAATATGGTACACATGGTGCTCTAGAGCTGACTCAAAACCTTTTAATTTATTTCGAATCACCTGGTTGATTTTTATGTCTTCTAATTTTATAAAACTGACTTTACGCACTTGTCACTTTTATCGTTATTCCCCTGTATACAGGGTAAATACCCTTCATGTGGATGGATATCAGCATATATTTTAAATTAAAAATGAAAAATCATGTCTTGGAAAACAAAACTTTCTATTGTACCTACTTTTCGTAGCGCGCATGCAATTAATGTAAAACTTGTAGTAAAAAGACTTTTTAGTAAATCAGCCACTTATGAGGCGCGGTATCCCTAAAGCCAACTTTTTTCAAGGAGTGGTGGTGGATATTGGTAAAATGGAGTCTAGGCTATTTATAACCATCAATAGAAAAATTGTAGCAAATTGTTTTTGGAAGATACTCTTAAAAGATCTTGGTTATGCCCCTGTTTCTTTACAAGTTTAGGTATAATCTGGGATTTTATATAAAAATTCTAGTAAAACTTCCTCCGTAGAATCCGAATCCGTTAATAGAATTGATCTATTTATTTTATGTTTTTGAAAAAAATACAAATACAAAAATAATTTATTACAATAACGTAAAACTGTTAAAACTTTGAATTGTTTTCGAAAACAAAAATTGATAGAACAATTCTGTGAACGGATTTGGATTTTAAGGTCAAAATTGAAATAGAATTATATAAATTCCTAAATTATTCACAAAATTGTAAAGAAACAGGGCCATCACCAAGAACTTTTAACAGTATCTCCCAAAAATGATCTGCTATTTTGCTGTTATTGGTTTTGAACAGCTTATACCCCATTCTACCAATATCCACTGTTTGTTTGCTTTGACGACTTTTTGAAACTTAAATGGGATTCAGGATTACCGCCATTTGGTGAATAATTTATTACTCCTCTAAAAATTACTTTTATTGAAAAGTTCTATACAGAGATAAGAGATCGCCAGTAAAATAAGTCACACCTGGGTGGGGGGTCAGGTATTTGTGACGAAATATGGCATGGGGGGAGGGGGGATTGGTCGAGTGTCACGTCACACCAAAAATTTTATTGACCTACTCAAAATGACTTTTTTACATTCTGATAAGCAGAAATTTTTAGAATAGTTCAATCTATCTAATCATATTTTGGCGGTCGGAATTGTTCAAACATCAGAGATCATTACCGTATTAAATAAACGTTTTTGCTTATATGGAACCCCACGAAAGTTTAGTTAACATTCACTGGTTGTTACAGTAATACTTAACGTTGTTATAGTTATGACAAAATAACAGAATATAATAAAAAAGGGGTGTTAAAATTAAAAAAAATATATATTTATTTTTTTTGAGAGTTATTAAAGACAATGTTATATATATATATATATATATATATATATATATATATATATATATATATATATATATATATATATATATATTGCTTTTAATTCAGAAATATACCGCGACATGAATGCAATAATCGCAATAATCGAAGAGTAAAAGAATATTAATCATTTTGGCAACGTTAGTGTTTTTTCATAAAATTGTTTTTAAGATAAGGTCAGTTATTTTAGACCTAAACGTGATGTTTTTGTTTTAGTTCTAGATATAATTTATATATTTATTAGAAACTATTTATGTAAAAATTATTATATTTATATATATTTAAAATAGAATTGGAAACAATAACCAATCAAAGTAAAATGTTCCAAAACAAAGTAACCCACATTTTATTTAAAATTTGTAAATTCGCGGACAATACTGGAAAAAATATATTTAGAATTGAAGATAATTATGTTAAATACACATGGTTTTTAGCAATTTTTACCAAATTTCAAAGCTGGTTATCTCCAAAAGCGTATTTGAAAAAAAAACCAAAAAATATACACAGGTTGGCCCAAAAGAAAAACGTTTTTTATTAATTTTTATAACTAAGGGTAAATTAACAAGTTTAAAAATTTTTAAGAGTCTTTGAAGGGCTATTCGAAATGGAATTACCCGTATAGAAAAAACACGAGTCCAAAAACTGATGCTCCGGCGCCTTCGCCAAAATTACAAATTATTAAAGTTATTTACAATTATGGCGAAGGCAAACATCAAAATAAAATACAAAGCTTTTATTTTAGATTTCTATTTGATGCCAAGCCAGGAAATTACAAGCGACTTTTCAAAATATCTCTTATACTGAGGTAACAAGACCGCGGTATACCCTCGTTTTCCTTTATTTTAAAAGTTAAGGCTTTTAAATTTGGAATAATATATTATATCTTATTTGCCATAAACCGTCAACTTTTATAATCAATTAAGTAACAGAAATTATAATTTTCGACTTTCTAATCAACACAACACAACACTCAAAATTAAATATTTTACGTGCGAAACAACTTTAAAGATCTGAAGCTAGCTCGTCCAATATTCTTTTTAACCGACTTCCAAAAAACTTTTCGCAAAAAAAATTAATCGACTACTAGGTATGTCTCTAAAAAGTAAAAAAGAAAAAATACTTATGGTGTAAATTTAACCATTATTATTTTTGTTGTTAAATTGTTTGCCGTGAAATTGGCACCGACTTAATTATTTTTTATTTTTTACTTTTTAGAGACATAGAAATCGTTTTTTTTTGCGAAAATTTTTTATTTTTTACTTTTTAGAGACACAGAATTTGTAGATTTGTAAAGTCATCAAAGTTAAATTATAGTTGGCCTTCCATCTCAATCTGCTGACGTCACAACACACTACTAGTGCGTTGTGACGTCTTCATCTTAAAAATAAATTTCTAAAAAATAAATTTTGTAATATTTTTATTTCAGCGCCCAAAAGTCTAACCAACCTTATTTTAAACGAAATACTAAAGGAAATGTTTGTTAAACTTTAAGCGTTAAGTAATAATCAAATAACGTAAATTTACAAATTTTATAATTTTCTCTTGGTATTTTAATATTGCAGGTCCAGAGAAACAAGTTAAGCGGCATTTGAAAGATTTTTAGTGTGCCGTAATATTTTAGTGACCCTTAATCAAGACGTAGAGCTAACGGGAGGATCGTATTCCGCTATCTGCGCATGCGCTAGCAGAAATCAACATAACCCCATAAGAAAATAAAACAACGATCTCCATTAAAAAAAAAACACCAAAGCAACCAAAAAACCAACGTAAACCAACGTTAACGTAAACCAACGCTTTCCATTAAAAAAAAACACCAAACCAGCAAAAAACCAAGGGCATGCGTAGATCGCGGAATACGTTCCTCCCGTTAGCCCCTTCTTAATCAAGTTATCTGGCTTATCCGAGTTATCCGATATTTCTCTAAAAATTTGGTTGGCATTAGAACCAAATTAAGCCGTTTTTAAGTGAAATCGTTAAAATGATTAGATTTATCTTAACTTACCCGGCATTATCCGAGCGTCAAATTGAAACTGGACTACCTCCATGAATGCTTCCATGAATGCCCTCTTTAACTTGCAAAAAGTTTCATCAAATTTCGTTCATTCGTTCCAAAGTTATGCGGGAACAAACATAAAAAAAAAACAAAGTCACACGCGAGTGGTCCCGCAATAATGAAGGAGACGACGCACTTGGCCAGGAAGTCTGGGAAGTCTCTAGGAAGTCTCAGGAAGTCCGGGAAGTTTTTGAGAAGTCTCAGTAAGTCCAGGAAGTCACTAGGAAATCTCAGAAAGTCCGGGAAGTCTTTGAAAAGTCGCAGGAAGTCTTTGAGAAGTCGCAGGAAGTCTCAGGAAGTCTGGGAAGTCTTTAGTCATTATTTTAATAAAAATACTTGGAAAACACGGTGTAATTTACCCCCTCCACACTCGCCGTGTAAGTGGCGTGGTTTTCGGCATATCGGCAGCACACTTCATTTTGTCTATTTCGCGAGAAAGTGATCGATTTTTAAAAATTAAGGTGAAAGTTGTTAAATATGAGCATTAATCGGAATAAATTCAGTTATGACTCATCAACGTTAAAAATAAACACAGAAACATAGACTTATGGAATAATTTTGCCGAATTATGAGGGAAATTTTTATAAAGGTCACTAAATCGAAACATTTGACGACTAATTTGTTACAACATTATTGAATATACATATTAACTATAAATATGTAAATATATCGGTGTTTTGCGAAGAAAATAAAAATGTAAATATTTAAAACCTCGCGTCAACGATAGAATCGACGCGGCGCCTATGCGAGCACTGGAAATTCGCCGATGACTGAATATGAGTTATAAAAACGATCAAAATACTTCTTTTTAGCGGTAAGTAAATTTAAGTTTATATCGAAATAAAAAAAGATTAAAATACAGCATATAATAAATAGGAGATATAGTTTTATTACACAAAAAAATAAATGTCTGCCCAAGTTTCTACCATAAATTACGCAAAATTTGGACAGAGGTAACCTCTTCCTACCTCGTAACGCAGTTTCTTATAATTTCTCACTAAAATTCTACATGGTGTAACGCTGTATTCGACCCCACCTAAACCCTTTATGTACTTTGTGAACGATTTCATTGGGTTTGTTTTTTTGTCGAAAATCTCAGTTCTAAACTGGTTCGGAACTGGTGCAGTTGCAACTGGGCAGTGCTCAATGGCAACTGCGCACGTTCCAAACCAATTCAGAACTGCTATTTTCGGAAAACAATATAAACCTAAATAAACCGATTGTTTCATGCTTTTACTTAGTCACAGAATGATCATCATACCTCGGGCAAAAGCGGGCATAAATTCAGCACTGCAGTGCATTGATAAGAAGCAGCTGCAAGACGGCTGACCCCACTCCACAAGAACGCAACGCTAGTAAATCTATGATAAAAGTTAAAAAAGATGACAAAAGATGAATAATAATAGCTCGCAACTGCCCGGGCACTGTAAATCATTATCCGTGATAATAATTATGATAATTATAATTATTATTATTAAATTAGGTCCTTATAAAATAATCTGATCCGAAAACTAACTTTAACAATAAATCCCTGAATAAAAAATTCGCGGGCTTAATTTAAAAATCACGCATGCGTAGAATTGCAAAAAGTTGTTAGAAGTCTTTAGGAAGTCACTATAAATCTTTGGGAAGTCGGAGGAAGTCTCAGGAAGTCTTAGGAAATCTCAGGAAGTCGTAAGAAGTCTTAGGAAATCTCAGAAAGTCGTAAGAAGTCTTAGGAAATCTTTGAGAAGTCCGGGAAGTTTTTGAAAATTATAGGAAGTCTTAGGAAATCTTTCGAAATATTGCAAAAGACTTCTGATTTTGAAGGAGACGACGCATCCAAAACCTATTGCGGGACCCCTCGGTCACACGTCAAATTGATATCCTCCTCCTTTTTTGGAAGTCGGTTAAAAAGGAGCAGGTTATCAACTCCACGTGAGACTTCTTTTATGTTTGATCCAGCATAACTTTGGAACGGATGAACTGAATTGGATGAAACTTTTTGCAACTTAAAGAGGGTATTCATAAGGTGGTCCCGTTTTAATTTGACGCTCGGAAATGCCGGGTTAGCCGGATTATTAAGATAAATCTAATAATTTTAAGTCAATTATACTTAAAAATGGCTTAATTTGGTTCTAATAACAACCAAATTTTTAGAGAAATATCGGATAACTCGGATAAGTCGGATAACTTGATTAATGTGCCACTCAAATATTACGGCAGGCTAAAAATCTTTTGCCGCTAAACTTGATTCTGCGTTAAAATAAAAATATTACTAAATTCATATTTTAGAAATTTATCTTAGTGTGTTGATAATTATAATTTAGCTTAGATAACGTTACAAATCTATATGTTCTGTCTCTAAAAAATAAAAAATAAAAACTTTAACAAAAAAAAATGAACCGACTTCTATGTAAAAAATAAAGAACAAGTCGGTGCCAATTTCACAGCAAACAATTTAACCAACATAATTTTTAGTATTATTTTTTATTTTTCACAATTTTTTTAAGTTTTATGGTCGGCGAGTTTTTTTACTGTCAAATTCGTTATAGGCGCCCCAAAATACATACGAAAAAGTCCGGTTTGACTTAATTGACATTTTTATTTTTTTTGTGTGACTGTGTTACTAATGTAAAAATTAGTCAAAAACTTAACATCTAATAGCACTTAATTTTAAGTGTCATTATCTATGGAATGCTTCGTAAATAAAAGTGTCTACTTTTAATGCCTACGTATTAAAGTATTTAAAACTGGCAATTAAACAACCAACAAGTGTAAAGTTTTCAACTGAATAGCACTAACTTTTAAATGTTACTATCAATTTAATTATTAGGCATTGAAAGTACATTTTATGCCTAAGCATTAAAAAAGGTATTTAAAATTGACAATTGTACGACTCACGAGTGTGAAGTTTGCAACTTGCTAACTTCAAATTGCAAGGGGAACTAAATTACAAAATAATTCTGGGGAGCAATTCACATCTCATATGGATGTAATGTGATATCATTACCGGTGAATGGAACCCATAAGGCTATCGAAAAGTTAGTGTTTACTGGCGATCAGGTGTCGTGATTTTATAACATCGCACAACATGGAATGCGAATCGCTACCGGTAGGGTAGGTAGATACCCTGTACAGCTGTGGTAGTATCATGTAAGAGAACTAGTCGAACGGGTTAACAGATTGACTGCCGATCACTCCGATCGGAGTGATGGTTATATTACAGCTCCTTACTTTAGTATTTGCTATTAGTTGTTTGTATACATATTTGCGGTATCACAGACGGTTTGTTTTAACATGTGCTTTGTTTTGGTTTCGTTTTTACTTTATAATGAGCAAAACGGAACTTAAATAGTTAAAAAAATAATGTCGGCGTCAGCCAAAGACCTCAAAATTATAATGGGCAGTTAACCTGTTAAGGCGTCCAGTTTACATGTTTGACAAGCCGCACTATGTCGTATTTGGGGTCTAAAAGTGAACAAAACTATAGCTACCCATCATGATGGTCATATTTCACGCAAATGAATTTTTTAACAGTAAATAAATATTTTAAGATATGTTTACTTTGCCCTGGGTATCCAGAGGGAAAGATTGGCGTTAGAATAAATAAATAAAAAAATATTGTATTTTTTTCACATTTATTGACGCATCGCAACTTTTTATATGCAATAAGTTGATTTCCGAGAAAACCTGTCTGCCTGTCTGTCTGTCGGTCTGTCTGTAAGGCAAATTTTGTATCCAGAATAACTCGAGAACGCTTTGGGCTAAAGACTTCAAATTTAAAACAAATTTGCCTTATCTAAAGTTCTCGGTTGGCATTGTTTTTGATGAAAGTAGGTGTGTGGTAAGGATCAAAAGATTTAAAATGTATTTTTTCTACTTTTGTTTATAATTATTTTACTTTTTGACAAAAGAAACTTTTTTTAAGATAAAAATTAATAAGATAAGGGCTTAAATTAATTTATGCAATACATGTTATTTTTTTCGTTCTTTAGCAAAAAAAACTTACAAGATATTAAAAAGTTTAAATAAATTAAGTTATATATTTTCGGGGAAAGTATTGTTTTGTTGGCAGTAGCATTGCCACGTAGGATTAAAATAAACTATTGGGGTAAAAAAAAACTATGATATTTTAGGAACGCTTTGACAAAGAGACTTGAAATTAGAAAAAAAAATTTTACTACTTAAAAAAACTTATTCCAAATTTTTAGTCTCTTTGTCAAAACGTTCTGGAAATATCGTTATGTAAAGTTGTTTTGCAAGTCGCTTTCAACCATAATATGACTATATGAGCATGGCAGTGCTGGAATTTCCAATGTGCAGAGTTTCCAGTCCAAACCAAATTTTGTAAAACATGGATTTCAAAACATAACTTCAATTTATTCGAAATTTTTATTCGCAAGTAGGTATCTGTAATACATTTTCTTATTAATATTTTATGTAATATAAATATTACACCTATTACTTAAAAAAAAATATACATAAAATTACTTAATGTAAAACCTCAACTTCTACTTAAACAAAAAAATAGGGGGCTTCATTCTTTTCATAGCCTAGGGCGACAACCGAGGTAAATCCGGCCCTGTGGCGTAGTTACGATTTTTTTATGTGGGAGTTAATTAATTTGTACTATTCAAAAATACTGTTTGTGCAAACCGAAAAGGTTTTATTTGGACAAATAAGGAGGTTTTGGGGTTGGGGTGGTTTTTATCCTTAAAAGGCATTTTTAAATATCGTCATCTAAAGGCTCTAACGGTCTAACTCCAAAACGTCATATTTTTCAGGAGACGTAAAAAACGATTTAAAACTTAATTATAGCATATTAGAACTTTAAAACTAGCTTGTTCACAGGTAAAAATGTTTGAAATGTGTTAATGTATTTAAAACTTTTCATTGTTATCTATTTTATATAAATTATTTGAAAATTAAATTTTAACCACAGAATCTAAATTCACTAATGGTCTAACTCCAAGGGAAGATAAAAGAGGATACCTATCGTATTATATCGCGTAATATTATTACAAAAAATTTATATTTTTATATTTAATATATAATATTACTACTAGGTAGGCATAATATATAAGTTAACGACCTGCAGTCACTCACCTTTATTATATTAAATATCATTTCTGCTTATTATAATTTATAAACATTTCTTTATTAGTAAATAGCTCTGTAAGCATTTCACCTCAGATACCTAAAATGTATATTCCAAAACTTCAGTCTGTACTTAGCTTTGATCAATAAACGAACTTGTATTTTTCTATCTAAATAAATTAATAAATTTATTTCCTTTTTAAAAACCTAACTTCGGGAACTCGGTAGATAATTGGCGCAGTCGGTATTTCTTTGGGCGAATTAAGCAAAAATTCGTATCGGTTCGGCGATTTACCAGAGAAAAAAGAACCAGGAAAAAATTCCGTGAAGACAGGACCAGCCAGGACATCCAGGAGTGTGAGTGAACATCACAGCCAATGTACCAGGGGACGATCTTCACAATTCTACTGTAAGTACCTATGTTTTTTAGAGGTCCTAGACAAGAAATTTTAAGCTCAAGTTCTAGCTCAAGTGCAGGCTCAGAATTAGATTTAGAACAAACCCTAATTGATAACTTTAGTTTAGAAATTTTAAATTCATTTGAAAACCTTAATATTAACGATATGGCTACAGGAAACGAACCTGTTGTACCCGTCCTTAAACAGGACTATATTAATATGATCCCAGATTTTCGGGGAGAAACAGAGCTTCTCCCTAGATTCATAGAAATCTGCGAAAAACTCGTAAACAAATTTTATAATACGACAGACCCGACAGACTTTCAAAACGAATATCTTATGTCAAGTATAATTTCCAAAATAAAAGGCGATGCAGCAATAAAAATATCTGCTTGCATAGTAAGTACTTGGGACGACCTTAAAATAGCTTTAACTAACACTTATTCAGATAAACGTGATGTGTTTAGTTTAAGCATAGAGATGACTGACCAACGACAACAATTTTCGGAATCTGTCTTTGATTTTTATCACCGAATTATTATGTACCTCAATTTACAAATAGCGTTTTTAAATATCCATGGGGATGATAATGAAAAACCTATAATAACAGGATATCTGCGAAAATACGCATTAAGAGTTCTACTAAGGGACCTACGGGAACCTATAGGATCCTTAATGCGGACGAAAAATCCTGATGATTTAAATTCTGCACTTAATATGCTAACTAATGATTTTCAATTTGTTACGGAAAATCCTCGGGAAAATCATAGACAGATCCCGCAGAGAAATTTTAGAAATCCAAAAAGTCCAAATCGTTACCCCCCACAAACAACAAGGCCCCTACAAATAACAAATTTTGCCCATAATGCTAGGCAAAACTTTAATCCCAACCAAAATTTCCAAAATCAAAATAAGAATTTTTCTAATCAACCCGGTTCAAAAAATATAAATGTTTTTAAACCTAACCCTAACCAGCCGTTGCCTAAACCAACGCCAATGAGTGTATCTACTCGAAATACACATAAAACAAATAATTATTTTAGACAAAATTTAACTCAAAACAGCCCTAACTATACGGTAGAAGAGTTGTTCACTTTGCAAAACGAACCAATGGTGGAATTTCCCCCAGAAAATTTTAACGTACATTTGGGAAAATCAAATAAAACTCCGGAAAATGAAAATTCGGAAAATTTTTTAGGAAATCTAGCCTCGGAAAATTAGAAAAAATTAATTTAATGAGCCTAACGGACTCTAAAAGTGAGCTATCATATGTTATTTTTCCCGAACATAATTTAAAAGTTCTGATCGATAACGGTGCCACGAAAAGTTTCGTTAAGCCTGAAATTGCAAAAAGATTTTTTTCAGAAAATATAATCGATGATCCTTTTTTAATTTCTAGTGCTCATGGAAGTTCTTTGGAAAAGCATAGTACAAAGATCCCAAATTTTTACGGCAAAGAATTAAAATTTCATCTATTTAATTTTCATAAAAATTTCGATATTCTCTTAGGTCTAGATAACCTTAGGAAACTTAATGCGGTAATTGACTTGTACAATAACGTATTAATTACGCCTACACGTAGGATAAAAATTCATTTTTTTAACGTAGCTAATTCTTTGAATTGCATTGAAGTCCCGTCAGGGACGGAACAAATAATTAAATTAAAAATTAAAAATATTAAAGAGGGTGATGTTTTCATCCCTTACACGAAAATTAACGGTCTGGAAATACCAGAATGCGTTTGTAACGTAAAAAATTTTACTACAAACTGTAGTATTGTAAATCGTAGCGAAAAAAATATTTCTTTTGATTCCGATATTTCTATTGGGGTGGAAGAGTTCAACGAATATGAACACCGCCCTTGTGAAAATTTTAATAACTTTATGTTCCAAAAAGGCTCGTTTGATTTTTCTTCTTTACGCATGAACCACATGAATGCGGAAGAAAAACAAGCCATTTTAAATTTAATTAAGGAATATAGCGATTTAATTTATATTGAAGGGGATGTACTAACTTATACGGGTAAAGTTAAGCACCACATTCGAACTACAGATGAAATTCCTGTTTATTCGAAAACCTATAGATATCCCGAAATACATAGAAAAGAGGTGCGTAAACAAATAAATAGCCTTCTTAAACAAAAAATTATACGCCCCTCTTACAGTCCGTGGAGTTCTCCAATATGGGTAGTTCCAAAAAAACCTGATGCTAGTGGGGAACCTAGATGGCGTATTGTTATCGACTATCGAAAGGTCAATGATAAAACCATAGGGGATAAATACCCAATTCCTAATTGTACCGACCTTTTGGATAAGTTGGGACGCTGTCTTTACTTCACTACATTAGATTTGGCATCCGGATTTCATCAGATAGAAATGGCACCTGAAGATATAGAGAAAACTGCTATTTCTACTGAAGGTGGCCACTTCGAATTTCTTAGAATGCCATTTGGCCTAAAATCGGCACCAACCACGCTCCAACGTGCAATGGACACCCTGCTACGCGGCATACTCAATAAATTTTGCCTGGTGTACCTGGATGACATAATAGTCTTTAGCTCCAGCTTACAGGAGCATCTGGACCACTTGAGACAAGTCTTTCAAAGATTACGCAATGCAAATTTTAAATTACAAATTAATAAATGCGATTTTCTAAAAAGGGAGATATCTTTTCTTGGACATATAGTTACCCCAGAAGGCGTAAAACCAAACCCCGATAAAATAAAAGCAATTGAAAATTACCCGATCCCCAAGACTCAAAAAGAAATCAAAGCATTTTTAGGATTGCTAGGCTACTACAGAAAATTTATAAAAGACTTCGCTAAAATAACGAAACCTTTTACTAACTGTTTAAAAAAGGGTAACAAAGTTAACGTAAACGACCCAGATTATATTAAATGTTTTAATTTGTGCAAAACATTATTGACAAATGAACCTATTTTGCAATATCCTGACTTCACTAAGCCTTTCGTTCTTAGTACTGATTCCAGTAGTTTCGCAATTGGTTCGGTCCTTTCGCAGCAGGTAGCTGGGAAAGATATGCCAATAGCTTACGCCAGCAGAACTCTCAATGTTGCAGAGACTAAATACAGCACAATCCAAAGGGAACTTTTGGCTGTAGTTTGGGCCGTGAAATACTTTCGCCCCTATCTGTATGGCAGACGCTTTAAAATTTTGACAGATCATAAACCACTCCAATGGCTCTTTTCTCTAAAAGAACCGGACTCAAAACTCACAAGATGGCGCTTAAAACTTGAAGAATACGACTATGAAGTCAGCTACAAAAAAGGTTCATTAAACACAAATGCAGACGCACTTAGCAGAGTTGAAATTAATAATTTAGAGTCGTACTCCCAAATTATAGAGCAACACCCAGTCATTAGTAAAATAATTAAAAATAACATGTCTGTCGAAAACCCAAATGTTACAACTTTGCAAGATAACCTATTTAACTGTAACGAAAATATTTCACTAGCACACTGTGTTTCAGAATGCCTAACGATGAGTAAAGGCATAGCCCTAGATTTTAGGAAAAAGTTTAATCATATTAATACGCTAAAAACCCAAAATAAAAAAATAGGAGAGGTGGCTTATCTAAGATACCCCAAAAGAAATATTTATTATCTTATTACTAAGGGCACTTTTAGGGATAAACCCACCTTTACCTCCGTTATTGTAGCACTAATAAGTCTGAAAAAACTTTGTCTAGATTTTAACGATAACATTATAGCAATGCCTAAAATAGCATCCGGTCTTGACAAACTAGACTGGAACATAGTATTTAATTTAATAAAATTAATTTTTAAAAATTCTGAAATTAAAATTTTAATCTACGACACTGACATTTCAAAAACTCATAAAATAGCTAACACCTTAGACAAACTGTCTAGCGTAGAAATAAACGTAACAAACGATAACGCCCTAGAGAATTACATGGAAAAATTTTATCAGAAACTAAATAACGAAAACAAAAATAAGGATCATATTACCGCAGATAATATGTCTCTTATAGTTGAACCCGGTGACCATGAAAATACGAATAATGACCTTATAGACTTTGGAGAACCAGACAATACCGACTTAAATACAGTACATTCAAATCAAGCGGAACACCCCATAATTAATATTCCCATAATAACTTGCCCTGTAAACTATGGCAAACACCAAGTTGTTGTATCACAAGTGGAAATGGCACCAATAGAACCCTTTATAATTTCCCTATACAAAACCAAACAAAGAATGTTTGTGCAAATATCAAAAAATAATTTTAAAAATGACATAATTAAAATAATGAAAGAATTTTTTGTACCAAATATTAAATATTACGTTTATTTCGAAGACCCAATTTATGAGCAATTTAGCACAGTCCTACAAACTCATTTTAAAAATTCTCAAATTAACCTAGTTAGGTGTACGAAATTTTTAATTGACGTACAGGACGACATAGAAATAGTTCAATTTATCAAAGATTACCACGAAGGGAAAACAAATCATAGGGGACTTGATGAAACCGAAAATCGTATAAAAGAAGTATACTATTGGCCTAATCAACGAAGGTCGATACAAACTTACATAAATAATTGCGATGTTTGTCAAATCACCAAATATGATAGAAACCCTCTTAATCTAAAATTTAATATTACCCCCACAGCTGTTAAACCCTTTCAAACCTTGCATATAGACAGCATAAGCCTTGAAAAAACTAAATTTCTAACCATAATTGATGCGTTTAGTAAATACGCACAGGCTTATAAATTAAACACTTTAACAAATATTGAGGTGGCTAACAATTTAGTTAAATTTTTCACACACCATACAATCCCTGAACAAATTGTCTCGGATAATGGCGGTTCTTTTACCGGTGGTCTCGTCAGAGAACTTCTAGAGCTCCATAAAATAAAATTACACTTTATAAGTTCTCAACACCCCGACTCGAATTCAAATCTTGAACGTTTTCACTCCACCCTAATAGAGCATATCAGATTATTTAACAACCAAAAGGAATTTAAAAATGAACCTGTAGAAATTAAGGTAAATTACGCAATTTTAGCATACAACAATACGATACACAGTTCAACAAAATTAAAACCCTCAGAAATTTTGACAGGTCATTTAGAAACAAATTCCCCTTTTAGTTTAGAATTAGATAAACAAATTATGAATAATTATATTTTAAGTCACAAAGAAAAAGTTAAGTTACTATACCAAAAAATTAATGAAGGACTTCAAAAATCTAAAGAAAAAGTTATTAATAAGTGTAACGAAAACAGGGAAGATTTGCCCCAAATCCCTGACAAAGTTTTTGTTAAAAATAAGCAAAAACAAAGTAAAACAAAAAATAAATATAAACCAGAAAAAATTAGAAGTCTTGACCCTGATCTTAAAACGGCCAAAATTACCCCAACCCACCACAATACTGTAGAAAAAATTCACCTCTCAAATATTAAAAGACCTAGGAAAAAACCCTATAACTTTAGAAATTTGACGGACGAAAAAACTAATAATGAACCCATTCCAGGTCCTTCGCATCTGGATGGACAGCCGACATAAAGAATATCACCCAAAACTTGGGAATACTCCCCGTCAACCTTGGCCCTGCAAAACTACAACGTACGGAACACACCCTTGTACACTTTTATGACCTTAAACCCCTGTATGACCAATTCGAAAATTTAAACGTAGAGTATAGTAAACTTAGTACAGTAACTTTAAATAAAACCTTATATAACTTCGAGTTAGAAAATTATAATAAAATAATTATTTTCACTAAGGATAAAATTAGAGAAAAATTTAGTCACATAAGCTTAGAATATAAAAATAGTTTTAAGAGAGATAGAAGAGGTTTAATAAACGGCCTCGGCAGTGTTATACGATCAGTCACAGGAAATTTAGATAACGATTTCGGAGAAAAAATAAGTCGTATTTTAGCTCACATAAAAAATAATCAAATAAATTTTCAAACCCAATTAAATAATGAATATTCAATTAACCAAAATATTATCAAAAATTTTAACAATACAATTTTAGATATTCAGTATAATGAAAATTTGCTGAAAAAGAAAATTTTGCAACTTAATGAGTTCCTAACTGAAAAAGTCCAAAATGAATTATTTGTTCTTTTTTCACAAGAGTTACATAATCAAATTTTAATAGTTTATAACTCAATTTTAGATATTTTAGTAGATATTGAAAACTCGCTAACTTTTTGCAAGATGGGTTCCCTCCATCCTAGCATTATAAAAACTCACGAGCTTTTCTATGAATTAAAGAAAATTTCGGATCATTATCATAGCCAACTTCCTTTTGAAGTAAGTTATGAAAATATTTTAGATTTTGAAAATATTATTAAATTACATTGTAAAATTGAACCCCTAAAAGTTACTTATTTACTTTCTATTCCCATAAATTATGAAAAAGATTTTAACTTAAACCATTTAATCCCTATTCCCACTAAATTTAATTCTGAGTTTGTTACAATCATTCCTAAAATAAATTATATTTTAATGTAAAAAGACATAACTATACCTCTAAATGACATTTGTACGAAAGGTAAATTGTACCAATGTCCCAATCACTTCCAAGCAAATCAGGATATAACCTGCGAGAGAGACATCATCCTGAAAGAAGTCTCACACTCCTGCTCCTATACAAAAGTAGACATTCCCGAAAACCACATCGAAATCATATCAGAAATAAACCAATATCTAGCCGTTTTCCCAGCAGAAGAAAAGCTACAAGTCCAATGTAGCAGCGATACCGAAGTACATAACCTAAAAGGAATTTTCCTAATAAACGGAAAAGACTGCCAAATAAAACTCCGGAAAGAAAAACTGGAATTCCAACAAACTTCCCATGGAAAACCACTTTTACTCAACGGGTTATCATTCAAACCAGCCCAAAAGCAAGTAAGAAACTTTAAAATTGGCCTAAGAACCCTAAAGGCCTTAAGCAATAACCTAACTTCGGGAACTCGGTAGATAATTTATATACATTATTAATGGCAATAATTATAATTATCATCAAACAGTAAATTAACAAATATTTGAAACGGGATCCCCTGTTGTCGAGAAATAGTTTGACATTAGTGACAGTTCTCATTTAATTGTTTTCTCACAATCATATGATGGAGTTAGACACTTAGCGACTTAAAATATTTACATTTTTGCATTTTTTGAGGCTGATATTGGTTTAATGCAACTTTTTTTTTTAAGTATGTTGGTAATCAGATAATGAAGCAAATTTAATAAAAATCTCATTTTTGAAAAATTTGGAGTTAGACAACTAGAGCCTTTAGTGGACGATATACATTAAAACAATTTCCTACCGGTTTTTACGTTTAACTATTTAATCCATCACATAAAATTAGATTTTTCTAAAAAATTTAACGGGAAAGCTTTGTTATACAGGGTGTCTCAACAAAGCCGACTCGGTTGATATATCGTAAAGTATCCACTTTAGAGAAAAACTTTAATAGGAAAAGTTGTATGGTTTTAAAAAAGGCACATTTTAAAAATATTTTAAAATACGGGATGGTCCTCTTAGGTGGGTAATATCTGACTTTTTTTTAATGGAATGGTATATTTTTTATTATGCCACCTTATTTCTAATCAAAATGCCTTTATTTTAATATCATATTATATGATCTATTATTTATAATTTTTGAGATATTTTTTTTTTGAGAAAAAATGTATTTTTAGTGATAAGATAAAACCTTCTCCAATTTGTTTATTTTTTGACAAAAATTAGTAAAATTTTTCAAGCTTATCTTAAAAGGGTGTATCTAGTTACTTTATGTGCAAAAATAAAATATTTTATACAGGGCGTTCAAAATAAATATTCAAACTTTTGAATTTTCAGACATAAAAAACTCCATTTTTTTTAAATGGAATGCTATATTTTTTATTCAATAGATAAATGTAGAATGAAATTCTGCATAAAATGATATAGATACATTCTAGATCCATTTAGCGATTTTTAAAACAATTAAGTTTAAAAAATTAAGGTGTCAATTTCAAGAATTATATTTTATTTTATTTTTTAATAAGAAGGCCGTGGATTTTTTAAAATAATTACTAGGATAATAATTTTGTTAAAATATTTTATACACAAAAATGACTAACTTGAACTCAACGCTAACAAGAACCGTGTCTAAAACTGGAGTCCGTTAATGTGTTTTGGCGCTATCCCAAGCTCGCATAACCATAAGACATAGCTTAGAACGACACAGTGTTTGGCTTAATATGCCGTCATATCTCTCATGCGCAGACTTATACGTATGTCTTATGCAAGCCAGAGGATAGCGATTGTATTAAAATAATTATCTATTATAGCAATTCTAGTTTAAATGTGTATATTAATAAATTTTAAAGAAACTAAACTTAAAACATTACTTGAACAATTTTACTAACATATAAGCTCAAAATATAAGCAATTTTATTTAAAACATAATTTAATTAATCAAATCTTAAATTAAATAAAGTTTACAACATATCCACAATTTTGGGCGATGCAAGTATTAGTTAGTTGTTATAAATTATTTAATAGACAAATAAACTAGAATTCCTATAATAAATCGATACCCCCAAGCAACAAAGCCGTAACTCATATATTGTCATTTTTCACGACAGCTAAATTTCTAAAATATTTTTTTTTGTTATTTAAGGATGGGTAAATGATTGGAGTGGAAAAGGAAGTCATGTGATACATCATTTGAAAGCTTATAAAATTCTGTTTAAGTATTTATTGTTTATTTACTGTTTGTTTCTGATAATATTCAAGTTTAGAATTTCTTACTTTAGTGATTTTTAGTAAACTTTTGCTTAAAGTGGACTGTGGAGAAACCTGAGTAGTACCACCATGTGCGTCTTTTTTCAAGGCGTTTACCTACGAGTATAACTCAAAATGGGTCTAACTTGAGTTACATCCTTGTTGCTTGGGAGTGTCGAAATGATGTTTTATTAAAATCATAATATTAATAATGCATCTCCTGCGTCTACTCTTTGAGGCACTATACTATACCTTGGCTTGCATAAGACATAACGCATAAGTCTTCGCAAGAGACGACATATGACGACATGTTAAGCCAATCAAGGTGTCGTTCTATGCTATATATTATGATTATGCGAGCCTGTGGATAGCGCTTAAACCAATACGTCATGGAGTCAACTCATTGACGGACTGGAGGTTTTGAGTTGATTCACGTTAGCGTCGAGTACAGGTTGGTTGGTTTTCGCATAACTTATTTTAAAAAAATTATTATCTTAGTGTAAAAATTGTTTAAAATAAATTCACGGCCTTTTTATTAAAAAAAAATAAAATTCTTGAAATTGACAACTTTATTTTTTTAAACTCAATTATTTTAAAAACCGCTAAACGAATCTATAAAGTATCTTATATCATTTTATGCAGAATTTTATTCTACATTTAACGAGTGAATAAAAATTATAGCATTCCATTTAAAAAAATGGAGTTTTTATGTCTGAAAATCCAAATATTTGAATATTTATTTTGAACGTCCTCTATAAAATATTTTATTTTTTGCACATAAAGTAATTAGATACACCCTTTTAAGATAAGCTTGCAAAATTTTATTAATTTTTAACGATTGAATAAAAAATATACCATTCCATAAAAAAATGAAGTTTTTTATGTTTGAAAATCCAAAAGTTTGAATATTTATTTTGAATGCACATAAAGTAGATAAACCTTTTTAAGATAAGCTTGCGAAATTTTATAACTTTTTCTCATATTTTTTGATGTAGAATCACCCCTTAGAATTTCGGACCCTATTTCAAATAAACCGTGTATGTGTTTTCGATGGATGTATTAAATTCGTTAATATTTCTCTGATTTTTCCAGAATATGGCCACTCTGCGACTAAAAAAAGTTATCTGGTTTATAGGTATTTGCCATAAATATTAAAATAAAATTAAAACATAAAATTGTTCTTTCCATTTTTTATATGTCCTTAATCAAATTATTTGAAGTGGTTGTAATTATAGGTTATAGGACCAAAATAAATGCTTTTTTAACGTAAAATCGCCAACGTTTCGAGCACCTAAACGGTCGCTCTTCTTCAGGGCTACAACAAGGTTTATTAATTAGAACATACAGTAATACATAAAAAATGAATAAAATAAAATTTTAGGTTATGTTACCTTAATTACTTCATTCAGCATATTGTCAACATAAAAATAATATTAGGCATAGTATACGCCTTACGTAAAACATAAACCATATAAAATAACAATACAATGTAAAAAACTATTAACAATGACTTCTGACAAACGAAATAAAATAAATATATATACATAAATTAAAATAAAACATGCAAACTATTGATTTGAACTATTTTTGCGGGACAATATGCCTACTTATTTTCAACATCAATTAGTCGACTTTTTGTGGAGTAGCGGTTACTAAGTTAGGGAATATGTATTTCTTTCTCTCTCAACTCATAAACTAAACAGAGAAAGAGATACATACCAGTTAATCGGCACTGCCACAAAAATTGACTATTAATATTATTTTTACATGATTAGTTGTAAATTAATAACTAAATCTCTAATATAATTCAAATTATATTACATTACTATTTCTAGACTCTTAATTTAAGGAACTAAATCGTAAAACATATACTGACAAAAATATATAAATTTAGATTTAACTGATAAGGCCAATCAAACTATTCTCAGGTATAAACGGTTGTGTATTCTCAATGGCCAAACCACGAATTATGTCTTTGGCCACCAAGAGTAGCCTTACCGCTAACTCCGGGCCAACCTACCATATTTTGCAATCAGACCATTGTAGCTTGAACTCAAGTTCATTGTATCGGTTCTCAAATTTACGTTTTTGTTAAGTTTTATAAATATCATCTCACTTATATTTCTCCTGTACCGATTCGGCTCCTTATCACAAATAATTATATTGCTATAATTGAAGTTATGACCATACCTAAAGTGATGTAATGCCAATGCATTTATTCATTTTTTATGTATTACTGTATGTTCTAATTAATAAACCTTGTTGTAGCCCTGAAGAAGAGCGACCGTTTAGGTGCTCGAAACGTTGGCGATTTTACGTTAAAAAAGCATTTATTTTGGTCCTATAACCTATAATTACAACCACTTCAAATAAAATTGTTCGTTTGTTTGTATAACCTCGTACTAATCTACTAGTATCCAAATGTCCAGGACTTGTGTGGGCTAGTAGGTAGTGGAGGGAACTACCGGCTTTAACTGACTTTCGAATCAGTTTTTAGGGAGGTGTCTCTGTTTTACCTGTCGCCTTCGCCGAATTTCAATTATTAATTAACTGAAAAAGGCAATTGGTGCGGGTGAGGATCGAACTCACGCTAGCCGACGCCCTATGTCGTATTCGGGGTATAAAAGTGACCAAAACCTATCAGATAAAGTTGGGCATAGACTGAATTTTTTTACTAGTAATTATTATTATATTATATTATTATTATATTATGATATTATATTATAATATTATATTATTATGTGTTATAACACAAGTCAACAAGAATTTTGTGCCTGGGATTAGTGTACTAAATTACTATAGGTTTAGTGATGATCATCCAAAAAAAAATAATATTTCATGAAAAAGGGTGATCAATAATTGGCATGCCAAAATTTAATATGTGATTCTACATCCAAAAATATCAAAAAAAGTTCCTATAGATGTTGTTTCGGAAATGAGCCCTAAGGGAGCTAGAGCCCCTTAAAATTGTAATAAAAATAAGGTTTTTAATTAATAACTCTGGTACCCTAAGCTAGAGCGACAAGCTTTTGAATGTATACTAGTATTAATACGGGCAATAAGCTTATGTTATTTTTTTTTATTTATCTAGAGGCGTGCCTAGACGGACAAAAATGTGAGGCTTAACACATTTTTGCCCCAAACTTTTTTATGTGTATGTTTTTTGGATTTTTTATAAAAAATATAGATTCATTGAGTAAAAATACATAAAAAATGTCATATAATGTAACATGCAAAAATGCAATTAAGAGGAAGTAACATTTTGTGCCACCAAAAACGTTACTTTTTAAAAGGCTCTCAAAGCATCTCGTTTAATATATATATAATTTAGGTGTTTTGGCGAAGAATACATTTTTGCTCAATTTTAAATGAAGAATCGCCCTGCAGCATTAAAATTTTATTGATGCTTTTTTTTGTTTCCCATTCAGTATGTTATATTCGAAGGGCCGTAGCTCCCTTAGGGCTCATCTCCGGACCAACCTTTATAGGAACTTTTTTTCATATTTTGGGATGTAGAATCACCTTAAATTTTGGCATCGCAGTTACTGATAACTCTGTATATAAATTTGCAGTAAAAACTTAAACCAGCTATTAAAATACAAATAGTATAATTAAAATATATAAAAAACTGCTGGAAATTTTAGAAATATCAGAGAAATATCAGGAAAATTGACAAGAAAAAAATAAGTGGCCACCCTAAATTAGCAGCTTTAGTATTCGTTATGTGAAAGCACATTGTTTTTGTATTTATATTAATATTTCCAAATATTAAATCGAAATATTCAATTTTGTAAAAGTTATGGACCGTTAATCATGTTTCCAAACCTACAAATAGCTATGACTATAAAGGCAAATATTTAAATTTATTTGATTTTATGGAGCGTAAATAAAATCGTTAAATAAAATGGCGTGGAATATACGTATCATGGTATGATATATGTGTTAATAATTATTCTAAAATATGCATATTAATTTTAAAAATATTTTATATTCTATGTTTTATTTAAAATTAATATTTTTATTAGGAGAAAAAATGTCAAAATTTTGAAAATTTTAAGAAAACTGCCCTTTTTCAATTTTTTTTTTAATAACTCGATTTTGGTTAGTGCTCGAGAAAAAGTCTTCAAAGGAAAAATATAGTTAATTTTCTATAAGATTTGTAAATTCACCTCTTAAAATTTACTTTTTTTTGTCATATTTTTACACTGACCTATTTTATTTTTTAAAGAGGTGCTTTTAGACCTATTTGCGATAGTTTTGGGTCACAACGAGGTTGGTTCGACCTTTTCAGATTGGTATTACACAGATAAAAACACGAACATTAAACTTTTATCAGAATTTATTTGCGTTTATTTATTATTCTTATGTAAGGGGTGCTTTTACTCCATTTTAAGGGTGGTTTTGGGTCACGACTGGAAGGATTGGTTCCACCTTACTTTAGGTTCGTATTATACAGATCAAAATACAAAAATGTACTTTTTGTCGATATTTTTTTACGTTTATTTATTTTATTCTTATGTAGGGTGTGTTTTTACCCCATTTAAGGAGTAGTTTTGGAAAACGACTGGGAGGGCTGACTCGACCTTAATTTAGATTCGTAATATACAGATCAAAACACAAAAATTAACCTTTTATTAGGGATTGTTTTAGCCTGTTCAAGAGGACCACGATTTTTTTAACATCTGATTCAGTTTCAGCGTCAAAAACCGCGTAGGAATACCATAGTCTTCATTAGAACTCCGGACTTTTTTGTGGGGTTGTGTAGCTAATGCGTCCTAGAGCACTTTAATATAAAGTCTGATTAGATTTCTCATTTTGATGCCCAGAACTTGAAATTATCTCTTCAAATGCGTTTTTCTCAAAAACGCTTGTCTTTATGGTGTTTTCCGGAGCGTACCGTCAACTGGAGTGACTTCAGACGGTGTGGGTGACTTCGGCACTTTTTCGCAAAACCCTCTGAACCAAAGCACGGGTGCACCCCCATAACTTATGCACACGTGCTTTGGTTCAGAGGGTTTTGTGAAAAGTTTTCCGAAGTCACCCACACCGTCCGAAATCACCCCAGTTGACAGTTCTTTTTTATGTGTTTTTAATTAAATAATCATATTTTATTAATAAAATGTAAAAAAATAAAGAAACAATATTTGGGGCAAAACTGACAACGCCCCCGATTTCGCACTTTCCTATATAATGTTAGCAAATACAAAATAAGCAAGATGATAGATCTCATTAATGTTGGCATGTATAAAAACTCAGCTCTATTTCAACGGGATCCAAAGATATTAACTGAAAACCTAATTTTAGACGTACCCATTGATAATAAGGATCATTTCCGGATCGACGTCTATTGAATTTTTTTTCGTCGTCTTTACCTAATAAAAAGTTACCAAAAAATTTTCATCTTGAAAATTTTTGCCTCGAAAAAAATTTCCTCGAACATCTGGAAAAATTTAACCTCGAGCCCATTTACCTCGCACGAAAATTACCTGCAAATTTCAAAATCCTATCCAAAAAATTTAAAAAGGTCAGGGGGGTATACCACCTTTCTGAAATTCTAATTTTTGCGAGCACCCGGTAAATCAATACCTTGATCTCAGCTCTCCTTATAAGTAAAGTTGCTATTTTAAAATAAAAATTGTAAAATTTTAAAAACCATTTTACTGGAAGTTTTAAGTACAAGAGAATAACATCTAAAAAGAATAAACAAAACGAAATCAATCCAACACGATGCCTATAAAAAAAAGATGTTCAATAGGTACTTTAAAACTCTCCTTACTTGAAATATTTATTTTAAGAAAAACTCATCAACAAAGTTAAAAATAGCATTTGAGTTAAGATTCATAAAGTTCATCTTTAAAGGATTCCATTCCATTAAAAGAAAAAGATTACATGAAGCGGTATTTGGTAGCCTGATTTTTACTAAGTGCAATACATTACACAGGCCCACAAAAAACCAAATTTAATGTAACAGAGGTGTAGCTATGATATTTCTATGTAACTTGAGCAGCTGAATCCAAATATTATGTCAGAATTGCCTAATTGGCTTTCGGTTTTTATGAAAATTGAAAAAACTGTCCGAAAAACTCTAAAATTCGCAAAATCCAAATGAAAGCACCTTCAAAAACAGTCACATAGTTTCTTTTGGTAACAAGTACTTTCTGAGATTTCGACCCTAAAAGCGAACATTTTAAAGATATTTAGATTGTTTTTACAAAAAAAAGAAAGGAGTTTGAGTAATTTTGACACCATATTCGGATTCAGCAGTCCAAAATACATAGCCAGCGGCGTAAAAAGCACACTTTTACGATCTGATGCAAATTTTGAAATTTTAATTTGCTTAAAATTTATAAAATTTCAGTTTTTATAGAAGCTTGAGGGTTGTGGCAGTTAATTAAGATAAAATGACTTAAAACATATATCTCCATACACTCCACTCTAGCAAGAACTTTTTGAAGTGTAACGCCCATGTTAATGGTATAGGAAAATAGCGTTACAGGGGGGGTCCAAAATGATCAAAATTTGCGTTACGTAATACTTGAACGTTCCCTACGTTGTTATTTTAAACCAATCGCGTTGCAGAATTTAAATAAAAATAACAAAAAAATATAGTTTACTACTTATTTATAGTGTATGTAAAATAAAAAAATTATATTTTGTATACGTTTTATATATTTTATATTAGGAGATCCTGGGACCTATACACACAGAAAAATATTGTCTTAAATCAAGAATATGGTGATTTGTATACACATAAGGAAAAGAATATATTCTTCTTTTATGCATACCATATTCTTGTCCTTTCATAATTTATAATATATTCTCCTTTCAATCATACAACATTATTATCTTTTCATATTTGAAGCAAAATTTAGCATTAAACGAGAATAAATTCTCTTCATTCTTGATTGAAGACAATATTTTTTTCTATGTAGCTTATTATACGCTTTTTATAAAATCCTCCCTCAGTAACAAAATGGCTGACTTGTCATACATTTTCTTAAGATTCTTTATTAAGCTTATGATAACACTTAAAAATTTCAAAAACTAAAAACAAAAAAAACAACTTCTCAAAAAAAATACTATAACTTTTAAATGTTAAGCGTATAGAAGCAGCGGGGGAGGTAGGCGTCTGTACTGGGGTAAAATTGACTAATTTAACCCACCTGTTAACTTCAAACTAAAAGTACATTTTTTTATAGTTAAACGCGCGCGATTTTCCTAAGCGTACTTCTTAAAAGTTTAAGTTTTGAAAGCGCCCCAGAAAATGTTTATGGGTGGAAGGAAACCAAACTAGTATTAAAAGTTAAGGGAGTTGTCTGAAAAACCTTCACTTTATATTACTATACACGGTGTATTTGAAATAGGGTCCGCCCCTTTGAAAGTGGCTAAAAAATTCGGTTTTTATTTAATAACTTAATTAAAAACACGCACAATGTTTGAAGACAATGAAAAACTTTTTTTTGTACCTGTAATTAGACCTAAAATCAAGCAATGTAGTGAATTTTCAAACTTTAAAGAGCACAGCTACGCTATTTTGAAAGAAAAATTCAGATTTTATTTGAGGTTAGAAATTTACTATCCCTTTATACCGTTTCATGTTAAAAAGATTTAAATAAAAATCCTTGAGCCTAAAAAAAAATAAAAAAAGCTAAGCAAACATATTTTTTGAAAAATGGCTGTGAACGACTTCTAGATTTTTTCAAAAATTTTGAAAACAATTAAGGATGATACTCTTACCCCAATAAACAAATTTAAGGGGTGAGACCTACAAACTTTTTGATTTAAAATTTTTTTGGGTCACATATATACTAATATACTAATTTTTGATGGAATAAAAAACGGCTACACCTACGATTTTGTTCTCAACGAACATGTAATTCTGAAAGCATTAGAAACAATATTCCGTTGTCAGTTATGGGGTGTTCGATTTTTTCATCTCCGTAAGCTTAAAGCCCACCGTGCTAAGGAATCATATACCAAAAATAAAATTACAAAAAATTTACACAGAAAAAAGTTTGGGACAAAAAACTGACGTTTCGCACACCCCTGTTTAAAATAAGTACATGAAAATGACATACAAAGATGGCCATTATTAAGATTATTATAATTAGTCCACTAGAAAACCTCGTTGCTATATCTCAAAGGGTTCCTAAATAAAATTAAAATTATTAAATAAAAACCGATTTTTTTTAGCCACTTTCAAATGAGCTTGGCTCCCTTACGACGCATTTTTAGACATTATAGGAACTTTTTGTCATATTTTCCGATGTAGAATTGCACCTTAAAATTTCGGACCCTATTTCAAAAACACCGTGTATATCGACATAAGGGTGGGATATATCTTTTTTTATAGTATTCGATGTTTATTGACCTTAATTGCCTAAAACTTTATAGTTTTATTAAAAAAAGAAAGCTTCACATCTATGACAGAACTTGAAAATTGTTGCAAAAACTACAATGTATTAATACTGTTATGTTGAAGTTCAGCCGGTAAGTAAAAACCGCCTTTGTTGCTGCGTCTGTGATATAAACCATAGATTTTGTATACACTTGAAAGTACACCCCCTGCATACCTTTTACTAAAATAAATAATCTTTGAATGCGTTGCAAAAGTGAAACGATTGAAACCGATTTGTTTCGCGAGTAGGCCAGCAAAAGAGAATACAAATTCTGCTTTGGAATGAATACAAAACGGATGGATGAGCTCTCCTTGTCATATTAGATTTTATTTTGTTCAGAGTAGGGTAGAGATAACACTTAAAATATTTGTATTTCGGGCACAATGCTTCGAAAAATCAAAAACCTTTTCAAGATAAACATTTCATTTGTATGTACACGTATTTACTAACCTTCTGGCGTGAGTGCCAACATACAAAACGGTTCTCCCCTGACAACCACTTCTTGCAAAATAATCCCAAATGAGTACACGTCTCCAGTTTGTGTTCCTTTTTTTCGAAGGCTCGCGTGCCGTAGCAATTCTGGAGCTGTCCACAATAGATCTGAAATAAAATAATTCCAATTATAATGTTATAAGTGTAATCTTAAACAGACATAAAATACACTCAGAGACAAGATTTTAAGTTTTAATCTTAAAAATTATAGTATCTCAGTAATAAAAAAAAAACAGAATTCGTTAAAAAAAATTAAACAGGACTAAGCTATTTTTCTTTCTTATTTATTTATTTATTTATTTATTTATTCATTACAAATCCAACAGGTAAGGAACCTAATAACAGGATCAAAGAAAAGCTTAAAACTAAGATTAAAATATAAACTAAGACTAAGATAAAAATACATATAAAAAAAACATAAAAAATAAATTAGATTACATTAAATGTCAGGCAACATACAATTTTTCACATCAACTAATAAATGTTTTTTAAACCTATTAAAATTATTATCAAATATATCAATATTATCACCTAAGTTGTTGTATGATGCGCACATATCAAACATTGGAGAGTGCAAATGATTCACTGTGTTAGTTACATCAATATGAAAAGTACGAAATTGACGGGCAGATGTACGCGGTACGGCCATATTTACCATGTCAAGTAACAACGGAGCATCTACCAGACTATGCAGTACTTTGTATAAAAAAATAATGCTTTGATAAAGACGAATTTCTACTAATGGCTGAACATTAAACATTTCTAACAGATCTGAGTACGAAACATCGTTTGGATAAACTTTATATTTTTTAAAGTATAAATATTTAAGAAATTTTTTCTGCACTTTTTCAATCTGGTTTATATACTTTGAATAGTGAGGGGACCATACTATACACGCATACTCAAGTTTGCTACGGACAAACGAATTGTATAATGTTTTAATTGAATCACAGTTTGAAAAATGTTTTGTGTTTCTAATGACAAATCCTAAAACTTTTCGAGCACTAGAGCAAATTTTACTTATATGAACATCAAAATATAATTTTGGTTCGAAAGTAATACCTAAGTCTTTAATTTCAAACACTCTTTCTAAAATAACTCTATTTATATCATAATTAAAGTAAATATTATTTTTTTTACGTGAGAAAGTCATAACCTTGCACTTTTTTGCATTTAAGTCCAATTTATTGATAAAGCACCAATTAAGTAAATTGTCTAGATCCTTTTGTAAGACAATACAATCAAAAATCGTGCGTATAACAAAATACAACTTTAAATCGTCAGCATATAATAATTTACAGCACCTGATGAAAGTATGTATATCATTAAAAAAAAAGTAAAAATAGCAGCGGGCCTAGGTTAGAACCCTGCGGTACTCCAGAGTAAGCAATATAAACTTTTGACTTATAGCCTTTATACTCTACATACTGCACTCTGTTTTCTAAATAAGATTTAATAATTAAAATAATGTCATCACTTATATGAAAACTACCAATCTTATTCAAAAGGACATAATGCGGTACTCTATCAAAAGCTTTTTGCACATCCGTATATATGACATCAACTTGATTGCGTTCATCTAGCTCAGAAGAAAAATTTGAAATTATATTATCAGACGTTATATACGAGCGTAAAATCAAATTGTAAAGCAAACACAGTGGTTCTTTGAATAAGTCAATACATTTTATTATGAGTTTTGCTGGGATACCATCAGGACCACTAGTAAAATTGGGTTTGATTTTCTTAGAGGCATTTAATATTTGTTCTTCAGTAATAATCTTTAGTACTAAATTTCCGCCGATCAAAGAGTCATTATTAGGGGAATTTAAACTAGAACTAGATGTATTATAAACACTTGAAAAATGGTTTGCAAAGCCATCTACAATTGACTGAGGATTAGTAAGGGGTATATTGATGTAATTTAAACAGCCTGGTATCGAGGAACTTTTACTTTTAAGATTGACAAAGGACCAAAACTTTTTGGGATCATTCTTAATATTTTTTTCAGTCTGATATAAAATTGGAATATGCAGCTTGGACATCAATTCTAATTTTACGCTCCAAATATTTAATCCTTTGTTTCAAATAATAAGACCTTACCTTTTTTATTGACTTGAGACGCCTTTTTTTTTCTTTTATGTTACTAATGATATCTTTGGTAAACCACACAGGATATTCACTTGATCTCTCCTTTGTTTTTGGAACACATATATTAAGAATATTGCTTAAAACTGTATGAAAAAAAGAACATGCTTCATCTACGTTGTTTAACTCTTGAAGTTCTGACCAATCCCCTTGGCTCAGTAGCTCATTTAGCAATGAATAATGGGTTTTACTAAAGTTAAGTTTATAAGATAGATCAGAATCAAAACGTTTTTCCTCGTCCTTTATTTGTATTTGAATATTTACTGCTAAACACGGATGATACTCGTCCTCCTTAACCAAAGGCTGACTGTTTCGTTCAACTTTACAGGATACATTACTTGTGGACGCAACTACATCTAAAAGTCTACCCAGTGAATTTGTTAATTTATTGTGTTGTAACAAAGCGTTTTGTTCAAGGAAGTCCAAAAATATCTTACAAGTGGGACTTGCATATTTAGTTAAGTAATATTGTTGTAACTGAGGAATATTTATGTCACCCATTAAAATCACTTTATTATCCATTATCAAATTGCCAATAAAATCAAACGTAATTTCATAATCATTATCATCGGGCTTATAGATTACATTTGAAGTTCCATTATCATTTTTAACAATTAATTTGCTTTTGGGAGGTATATAAGTTACAATGACAAAAAAGGTCAATTTCGAAATTATAAGTTTTACACATATGTTTATATATTTTGGAGAGAATTCAAAATCTACTCTTTCAGAATTTATTTTGTTGTTGACTAGAAGACAAACTCCGCCGCCCCTTCTACCATCACTTCTATCATCTCTAAACAAAAAATATAAAAATATTTCTACGTAATAAAAACTCCCTAATATATCACTTGTTTGAACTCACCACTAACTTTTAAATAGTTTTCTCATTTCTTTTTCAGACTATTTATTTTCGAGTATGTGAAAGGTTTGTTTGGAGTTTATCTCCAAAACTAGTAGGATAAGGTGCTATCAAATTCGAATTTAGGGCTTCAAAATACATATAAATATATTGGAAAAATTTCCCGACTTTTAAACCAAACCTGTGTGGCTGTGTAATTATAAATCCACTTAACATTTTTGCAGGAATTTTCTTCTTTATTTAATAAACTAATTTTATTCAAATGAATTTGATGCAATGTATGAGGTGCATAGTCAACTAGTATATAATTGACTATTTTTTTCAACTATTATAATATCGGTTGCAACCAATAAAAAAACAATATATTTGCTCTTATTTAAAGAGTTTAATTTATCAAAACTTATATAATTTCAATATATAGTCATCCACAGGGTAGAAAAGCTGCGACGCAAGGGGGAGGTATCACCGAAAGGACAGCGCGCTCTCTTCTTTGCGACATAAGCGTGCGTGAGTGCAAGTGAGACGCACTCACATTCCATACATATTTTCAATAGCCACATATTCGTGTGCCGAACAATAAAATGTAAGGCCTTAAGCTTGATTTTATGTTTTATGGAGAATCTAACGCTTGATTTTATATTTTATGGATAATTTAATCCGCGGATTCATAAATATTTATTCGTATTTAAATATATGCGAATTACTTTTTACATATTTATTTATTTACATAGCAAATTTGCTATTGTAAATGAATACGTAAATATAAAATTGTTATTTGTTTAGTTTAAACTGCTGAAATTTCTCTACGTAATTTATAATTGGAAATCAGGATTTTATTTAGTACGCATATATGGGCAATTCTAAAACATAAAGGTTTTAATAATTTTCCAAATAAAAATTAGTGAATCTACTGAAGAAGGTTTTATAATAGCCTGGATTTTAAAATTTTATTAATAATTATAATTATAAATATAATAATAATTATAATTAAAAACTAAACTCTTTAATAATTATTAAAGAGTTTAGTTTTTAAATACGCAAGCCTAGGAACGGGCCTAAGGGGCCAACCCGCCCCTTTAGTAAATTTCCGAGCTCGGAAAGTTAGCCATACATGGCTATGCAGAGTTGGAAAATTGCCCACTTGATTTTATATTTTATGGAAAAATTAATCCCCTGCAGGGAATAGAAATTACATTAAAAAGGTGTAAAAAAATACACTCTATAAATGTGTATATTTTACACCTTTATATAAATGTACATCAACATTGATGTGAAACTACACACGTGAAGTTTGACCTAGAGTGTGTATTTTTACATCCATTCCTTCTGTAACAACACACTCGGAGCTCAAGAAAGTGTATTTTTATAAACATGTTTATATGTTATGTTAACATACCTTTAGCAACAATACACCCGAAGTGTAAAAACCACACTTCTGATGTACAAGCCAGCCAATCACGGGCGTTAAGCTAGTCACGTGACTCGAGAAGCCAGAATTCCTGCTTCATCGAGTCTGGTGGCTGTCGACCATTATAATTGTTTACGTTTGTAAGAGCGTACGTATAATTTTGTGTGTGCTAGATTTTTCAAAGAAATAAGTGGTAAGTGTTGATTAAAAGTAAATATTGAAAAAGTGTGATTAATACATACATTTTATAATATTTTACTTATTTAGGCGGTAACACTGGCCTGCAAATTTTGAGTTGTTAAGACTTGTGTATGTTTTCTGTGTCTATTTTATATTGGTACTTTTTGTAGCGCTGATTACGAATATATTTTTTATTTTTCTGTTGCGCAGGCAAATCATTTTTTTCAATAAAACTTATTTTTTTTAATGGGAAGGTACTTGTACCGTAGTACCATTAGATCACATTTTTTTTTTAAAGATTGATACCCATATCATTGTATTTCAATCAAAATTTATTGGCAAAAAATTACTATTAAAAATAAATAAAAAAGAAAAATAAGTATTTTTACGTCCAGTGTGTAAAGTTTACAACAATAACTTACTAAACAATTGTTTTATTTTTGATTTTTCTTTTTTATTTATTTTTAATAGTATTTTTTTGCCAATAATTTTTGATTGAAATACAATGATATGGGTATCAATCTTTTAAGAAAAAAATATGTGATTTAATGGTACTACGGTACCAGTACCTTCCCATTAAAAAAAATTCAGTTTTATTGAAAAAAATAATTTGCCTAGTTTTAAAGAGCTCCAAATTGATTAATAATTAAATAAAACGTTGTTTCATATTTTTCCTAAGATAATGACTAAGCCAAGAATAAATTTGCATATTTCAAAGCTAACTAGATTTATTATTAAAATAAAAATAAAATATGACATGTTCTGTCAAAAATTGACAAATTATACATGGTTGTACTCAGAATTCAATTTTGAATAAGAATATGTAAAAATATATGGGGTGTTCTATTTAAAAATCAGAAGTTGAGGTTATTTCCGGTGAAACAGGAAGTGACAGAATATTGTTTACAATGTCAAAAAATGTAATTTATTCAATTAATTATATCCTCTAAATTTTATTTTGCTAAGTTAAAGTTAAACAAAAAAGTTATAGGGGTGTACCACTATTTTGTGACACCCGGTATATATATATATATATATATATATATATATATATATATATATATATATATATATATGCGAATTACTTATTGCATATTTATTTATATACATTGCAAATTTGCTATTTTAAATGAATACGTAAATTTAATATAAAATTGTTTTGTTTAATTCAAACTGCTGAAATTTTCCCACGTATTTTATAATTGGATTATTCTAAAACATTAAGGCTTCAACCATTTTCCACAAAAAAAATAGTGAACCTACTGATGTAGCCTGGATTTTAAAATTATATAAATATAATTAATAACACAGGCACACAAAAAAAAATAAAGGTCTGTTTCCCCAGACGAGACAAACATTTCTATACGTTTTTGAGGTAGCTGAATCCAAATCTGGGATTGGTTTGGCTCGGTCAGGTCTCATTTCGTTGCTAAGCTTAAAAAGGTGATGAAAATTGAAACATTTCATCTTTTTTGAGGTTAGCACCTGACCATGTCAAACCAACTCCAGATTCGGATTCAGCGATTCCAAAAACGTATAGAAATGTTTGTTTCGTCTGCGGAAACAGACCTTTTTTTTTGGTGTGCCTGTGTACGAAAAAAAAAGACTTTTTTACCAGACGAGACGTATTTAGGGTCGCTGAGTCCAAATCTGGGGTTGGTTTGACTAGGTCAGATCGCATTTCGTTACTAGCCTCAAAAAAGTAATAAAATGTTTCAAACTTCATCACTTTCTTGAGGTTAGTAACGAAATGCGACCTGACCATGTCAAACCAACCCCAGATTCGGATTTAGAGGCCACAAAAAAATATAGAAATGTTTGTCTCAATACGGGAAACAGACCTTTATTTTTTTTGTGTAATAATTAAAATTATAATTACATATCTAATAAATGCACAGGACCAAAAAAAAAATAAAGTTAGTTTTTCATAAACCAAACTATATTTTTTCTACGTATTTTTGGGCGCTGAAAACAAAAATGGCAATGAAAAAAATTCTTGACCCTTAAAACTTGAGATATAGCGCACAATGGGATTTTTTGTATGCATGCGAGGCCGAAAAGATTTCAAAAATAAAATCTATGGAAATATTGCTAAATAAATCCAAATATGGCACTTTTTTCTTATTTTTACGATATATTTAATTAACAATTTTATTTAAATAATATAGATACAGACAAAAATTTAATACTACTACATACATGTATACTCCCCCTATGTTGAATCAACATTGTTGATTGAGATTTCCTCCAATTTGTACACCTGAATTTCTTTGCGGTTTATCCCTCAGCAGTTAAGAAATTTTAATAAAGCTAAATACAATGAAGCCTCTAGCTGGAGGTATGTACTAAACTTAGACCTAACATTTATTTAAAAAATAAATTTAGGGACATAAAAAATATTATATATAGGGGTGATTTTAAAGTAATAATAATAATAATAATAATAATTTACCTTTAGACAAAAAGTAACTCATTGATCACAATAGACCGGTGATTTTTCGATATTATTAAAGCTTGGAGTGTTTTTTAACTGTTTCTTGCCGAATTTCATGCGATATTTTGCAATGTCTCACGAAAAATTATAATTTTCTACTCTTGTCATGTCATATGCATATATGGAGGTCTGATTTTTTTATTATAATTCGGTAATAATTTCTTTTTCTTTGAAATCATTCTTTTAATTTGCAAATAGACTATGCAATATATCATAGGCTCACAAGGAATCTCATTTGGGAGGGGGGGCTAGGCTCCCTTCAGGTAACTGAACAGTCAAAATTTATATAAAATATATGCTTTATAATTTAGGATATTTTTATGCGCCTATGCAATATAGTTTACCTAATCATTAGAAAAAATAAAGTAAAATTCTAAAGCTTAAATGAGTTAGTTATTTTTGCTAAAGGTTACAAATTATTTATCACCATAATTAAAATCTCGTTAGGAATATATTTATAAAATGTGTGTTCTTTGTATCATATTTTTTAAAATATACTAATAAATTTGACCGAAAATCAAAAGTGGCGTCGCGACGAGTCGATGCTCCACATTAATAAATATTATTATTATATTTTAGCTTTTTGATTTTTGGGAAATAGGGTTTTGGATCTGACTAAAATTGTTATCTAATTTTGCTGTAGGTTTAGGTTTATTTAAAAAAGTTTTAAAAGAAAATAATTACCCTTTAAATTTGGTTGAAAAAACAATAAAAGAATAAATAAAATCTACAACACAGGACCCAAAAAAAAACTAAAGAAAAGGACGAAAAAATTATAAGGACAGTCTTACCATATATAAGAGGTGCTCGAGAAAAATTAAGAAAAACCCTAAAAAATACAATATACAAACAATTTTCAAAAGTTCTAATACACTTTCGTCGGTATACTCTAAACTAAAAGATCCTATCAAGAAAACTGAAACTTCAAATGTATTGTACAAAATAAAGTGTGCGGGATGCATGGGGCAAACTACAAAAGCACAATTCAGATCAATAAAAAATAAAAAAAAGCACAGCCTTGGTAAAACATGCGATTGAAAAAAAAACATATAATTGATTTTGAATCCACCGAAATTGTATATAGGGAAAAAAACGATAAGAAGAGAGAAATCGCCGAAATGATTTTTATAAAGAAGGAGAAAAACGCAATAAATAGGAAAACAGACATGGAAGGCCTAAGCAGTATATATTTTAATCTTTTTAATTTACAAAATTAATATCTATATGTAATTTATTTATTTATTTATTTATTTATTTGTGTATCTATCTGTTAATTTATTTATATATTAGCTTATTTCTTTATTTATTAGTTTATTTCATTATTTATTAGTTTATTTCATTATTTATTAGTTTATTTCATTATTTATTAGTCTATTTCTTTATTTATTAGTTTATTTCATTATTTATTAGTTTATTTCTTTATTAGTTTTTTTCATTATTTGTTAGTTTATTAGTTACTAATTTTGTTTAATTATTTATTACTTATGCTGTACCCTGTATATCATATCAGCACCTTCGCCTTTTTAAATTCACATGACAAAGCATAATTTAATCCAGCTAGTAGGTTCGGTTGATGCGTATATTAAAGTACACTGTCTTAGTTTTATTTTTTAACTGATATTTATTTGTTTAAATAATGTTTTGTTTATGTGAGTGTTTACTGTTAGTGACAATGACTAATCTTTGGCTTTAATTTTCTGTAGGTACTTCTCTGTATTTTATTATTATTTATTTTAAGGTTAAGTTAAATGTTTAAACAATTGTATTTTTTTTATACTTATATATACTTTTTTATTTCCAATAAAGGTTCGAAAACAACGAAAATCCATCTTCGAAACGTCACAGCAAAAAAAAAAAAACAAAAAAAATAAAAAAAAATACAGCAAAATTAGATAATAATTTTAGTCAGATCCAAAGCCCTATTCCCCAAAAATCAAAAAGCTAGGTAATTATTGGAAATTTAAATAAAAATTAGATCTATTCACTGTTTATTCTTACGCTAATATACTTTTTTTTATTATTTTTCCAGTCATCACCTCAGAATACTAATGAAAAATATTTTAAAAATGAGGTCATAAATAATCTCCCTCCTCTTATCTTTTAAAATAAATTAGATATTCACTTCAGATTTATAGAAGATAAATAACACCTAAAAACCTACCTTTTGGTATACAATTCATATATTTAGGCTGCAAATTCTAGCCAGCACCGGGGGGTCAGTTTATTAATCAAAAATAGGTCTTGTGATACGTCATTTTAAAGCTCTTAAAGTTTTTTATCCAATGGTGTATATAGTTTTTTTTTTATTTTTTAAATTTGGATTGGCGATTTTATTATTTTGTGACTAATTACGCACTGTATAATGATTTTAAAATTGTTTTATAGGTAAGTATGCTATATATTGTAATCAAATAACTATCTGAAAACTAGTTTATCAAAAAAATTGTTAAAAAAATGAAGACTGAATTTAGTCCATGAATTTTGGCTATTTCGCCTATGTGCCGCTTGTTTGATATTTTTTACAACTATGGCGAAGGCGCTAGCATTGACATATAGATTTTTTACAATTTTTTTATACTTGATTTCATTTCATATTATTTTTTTATAAACTGGAGATTTTGTAGGGCTTTAAAAAGGGATTTTGTTTTTTTAATGTTTAAGACTTGGCGAGACTAGGGAGGGACATGCGGGTCCCTCAAAATCAATCTTAAAAAATATACAGGGTGGCCCAAAAAGAATGTGACTAAGTGTTTCATTTATAACTTCCCTCTTACAACTCGTTTCTTGATGAAATTTTCATCAATTATTCTGAGATAGTAAAGTAAAGTAATTTTATTGTCAGATAATGTTACAGTATAAGTAGTCTGACCAATACTTAACAAAATATGGACATTGTCAAAATTTATATAAAAATATTTAAAAACATATATTTCAATTATTTAAAAAGAGTAATAGGTTTGGACTTTCTGTTTATTAAAAATTGTATTTTTGTTGTAGTTAGCAAAATTTTTATCTAATTGAAAAAGCTTTTTCATGCATATAACCTCTGCGCGGGTTTTTTTTCTGATACCTTAAGTCTTGCAATAGGTTGTAGTTGGAGTCGAGAACCGAAATCGAGGTTTATTTTTCGGATTTTTTTACAATTTCTATGTATTCGCTTAGTTGGTGAATTCATTGCACTTTTTGATTTCTGCCCTAGTTTAAATTGACAGGATGAAATCTGAAATATTTCAAATATTTAATCCGTCATATTGGATCCGCCATTTTGGAAAACTTACAGATTTATAATCAGCGACCCGAAACCCTCCAACTACCAAGTTTCAAGTAAATCCGAGCAACTTTTAAAAATATAATCCGCCATATTAGATCCGCCATTTCGATTTTTTCGAAAACTGTCACCAGATTTGTTATCAGCGACCCCAAAAACCTCCAGGTACCAAGTTTCAAGCAAATCTGAGCAACTTTAAAAAATCTAATCAGCTATATTAGATCCGCCATCTTGAATGCTAACTTTTAAATTCTGACCTCGGATTCACATTCAGTGAGCCAAAATACGTAAGAACTGACTACTCTGGTGTGCCGGTGTAATTAACCTGTGGTCCAAATTTGAAGTCTTTAGCCCGAAGCGTTCTTGAGTTATCGTGATCACAAATTTCCCGGACACACAGGCCGATAGACCGACAGGCAGACAGAATTGTTTTTTGATGGAACTCATATTTTTTGGATATAAAAAGTTCAGAAACGTAAAAAAAGCAATAAAAATTTTTCGATTTTTTTTTACTAACGCAAGACTTTCCAAGGGGAAAGTAATAAATCAATTTTTTTTTGCTAATATACCTTTTCGCCGCACCACTCACATATCATATTATACAAAATACGTGATAGCCGTGAATTTTACTCTAAATATTTATGTAATAGTTATAATGACATCATAAAATGACTTTTTTTTATAGAATTGCCCACATATGGACGTGGCAAAAATTAAACAGCGTCCTATTGTACTGTAACATTGACCAAAATTAGTCAGTTCGCAGCGAAATTGAAACAAATAACTAATTCAACAAAGCTTGCAAATTCAATTACATTGGTTTCAGTGTGTTTTTACTACTGATAATTACTAATTTATTGCATAGTAAAATAGCATGCATCCCAAATGATTAAAATTATATTTAGAATATTTATGTGTAATTCTCAATGAGGTTCAATATTTTATATTTCAAATGTCTAGGATTATCCGTAAAAAAAAAATATTTAATAATAAAATATTTAACTAATTTTAAATGATATAAATATATAATTCCAAAGAAAATTTTAAAAATTGCATTTTTAAGCAAAAAAAAAATAAAAACTAACACCTTTGAAGATATTTAAAAAATAAATAAATAAAAACTATATGGTTAAATAGAGTTTTTATTTAGTTTTAAACGATGTATCACACGACCCATTATCCATCCATTAAAAAATAACCCTTGGAGAAATGTGACATATTGAAAATAAGCAATATTTTTTGTTTATCTAAAAACCAACATAAATACATTTAGGTAGAATGATTAATAAAAACACTGTACAATATTAATTAAATATATTTCTTTTTAAATAAATATATTTAATTAATATTAAAAGTTAAAAGTCTGTGTATAACTTTTTCATAATCTAATTTTAAATCATATCATGGAAATAAACTAATTTAAAATGTTGAAAGCCGCATTAAATTACTTGTCTTGGGTACCACTGTCCCATGGAAGTACATGCTTTGGGTTATCGTTGAAGCTGCTGGTTTGCTTATAATGTTATTATAGTATAAATACCTCAAAAATAACTCCATATTCGTGCTGAAACTTAAGAAACTAGTCACATAAGTCCAGCCTAATTACGCATTGAATTACAGCATATTAATTCCGTAAAAACTAATAAAACACAACAAAATATTTTAATTTTATAGTCAAGAGCAGTGAACACAACACAGACCCTTTTCTTTGGCCCCACTGTAGTAGTTAACGTGCAAAGTTATTTTTATTTTGACGAGATGACATTTGACACTTGAAGTTTCGTGCAATGTTGCCAAATCGTACATTGACAGATGTCAAATTCTTAATTAAAATAATTAATTAAAGTATGTTCCGGGATGTAAAAAGGGCTAAAATTTTGTCTAAGTATTTATTTTTTATGTATCTATAAGCATGTAAAGTCTTATCGTTGCAGGCGATTTAGCCCAAAATGCGATACCCTCCTTTGAAGTTGATCTCGATCCGTTCTAAAATTAAGGGTTGGGTAACTTTTGGACCGCTCATAATAATATATTATATATTATTAAAAGTCCAATCTGACTTTTTGATCAATAAACTTTTAATTAAAAATAAATTTAACCAGACAGTTTTCGCACGGGCGTAGCTACCGTGGTATCAGAGGCGTCAGTGATACGGGGCCCCCGAGCTACAGGGGCCCCAACATTTGTGAGCGGAAGGTTCTGAATTAGAACAAAGCTTAAATAAAAATTCTTAACACTTAAACATAAAAATTGTAAAAATTTTCGCCTCTGGCGCTCAAGTTGTCTTGCGTTTTATGTACAATAGTCATAGTCATAGTCATAGTCATAATTTATTAATGCTAATAGATTACAAAGATCTTTACACAGGTCAATAATTTAAATAATAAATATATATATAGACAAAACATACATTTGTTTACAAAAAGGAATAAAAGTAATATATAAAACATAATTGAGCAAAAACAAAACACTAGTTGGACACCATGTTTGAAAAATCAAAGTTCAGAAACTCAGAAACCGAATAGAAAGCGTTTGCCAATAAGTGTTTTTTTATAACTTTTTCGAAACTTACCACCGGAAGACCACGAACGGTCTCTGGAAGTTTGTTAAAAAACTTAAGAGAATGAAAATTCAGACCATTCTGCGATGCCCTTAACCTGAAGAAACCAGAACGCAAATCATTTTTCGCTCGAGTATTGTGCTGATGAACATCAGCATTCCGAGCTGCATTGGTTGATGTGAGCATGTCGGAGACAGTGATATATATAGAGGCAAGGAAGAGTGAGAATGCTAAATTCTATAAACCTACCTCTACATTCATCCCTGTATCCCAAACTCCCAACAACTCGAACAGCTCTCCTCTGAAGGCTAAATATTCTTTCACTGTCAGCACAATCTCCCCACAAAGCTATACCATATTCTAGGATTGAATGTATTAACCCGAAGTATGCTGTACGCAGAACTGCACCAGACACAGTACCTTGTAGGGATCTTAAGCAAAAAACATGTTTAGCAAGCCTTGATGCCAACATGTCAGTATGAGGCCTCCAGGTAAAAGTCGGGTCAAGGATTACACCCAGAAACCTCACACTTTCAGTTCCCACAAAACCCCTTGAATCTCTTAAAGAAGAAAAGAGCACTCGCTCTGTTTTTGAAGCATTTAGAGAAAGTCCGTTACAAGCGAACCATTCGTCAGCCATCGATTGTGCGAATGCAGCCCAGTACTGAACCTGTGCTAAATTTTTACCTTTAACAGTCAAGTTAGTATCATCAGCGAAATGAATACATTCAGTGTTATTTGGTATGTAATCAATAAAATCGTTCAAATAAATTTAAAAAAAAGTGGACCCAAGATTGACCCTTGTGGGACACCTATTGTTTTTTTTTCTGATGACATTTTGCCGTCTATTAAAACAGATTGATAACGGTTACTTAAATAAGATTTTATTAATTTTAGAGACATTTCGCTGAAGTTATACTTTTCAAGTTTTTTGAGTAGAGTAGGGTGATCCACACAATCGAAGGCTTTAGTTAGGTCTAAAAATAACGAGAGCGAGTACTCGCCCTCTTCAAAACATTCAAGGGTACAGGTAATAAGGTCCACTATTGCATCCGTAGTATTCTTTCCTTTCCGAAAGCCAAATTGCTTTGATGAGAAAAGTTTATTAACCTCAAAAAACTCCAATATTCTCCGAGCCACAGCTTTTTCAAATATTTTTGAAATGACGGGTAAGAGAGAAATGGGGCGATAATTTGCCACATCATTTTTGTCACCCTTTTTGAAAATTGGTATAACCTTGGCAATTTTTAGAGAATCCGCTTAACAATTTGTATTCTTAAGTATTAAATATCATGTGACGTCATTGTCTGAGGATATGATTAATTATTTAGGTTTTATTTAAAATAATATAATAAAATTTGAAAAAACAAAATACCCGTTATAAATTTAAGCTTGGTTTGGTAACCCAACAATAATATTAGATAGTAGATGGCTGGATTAGGGTTATTTATATTAAAAAACTTTTTTTTACTAAAACTGCCGAAGTTTCGTTGGCTTTATTCCAACTTCTTCAAAAGGCACACTACAAGAAATGTAATAATTATAAAGGAAGTATTTTTGATGTCCGTAATACATTATGAAAGAAAATATTAGTGGCATATCGGACAGAGGAGAAAATTAGAAAATTACCAGGCCGGAAACCGTGGGGACTCTGGTTCGAATCCAGACTAAGACCTGACTTTATTTCTAATTTTCTCTTCTGTCCGATATGCCACTAATATTTTCTTTCATTTTGTAATAATTATGTTTTAACTTTTTAACAATCCAAAGGACCAGAAAGAAAAAAATATAAGTTTAAAAATTCGTTAATAAAATAATAAAATATGATTTTTTTTTATATAATAAAAACATGTTTAAAATTGTTTTGCAGACAAAAAAGGCGTTGATTAATTATATTAAATTATGCATTATAATCTAAACATAGAAATAAAAAAATTTTAAATACGGTTTAATTTAATAACACCTCGTATAAGAACAAAGATTTATCTTAACGTGGAAATATCATCAGCATAAGCAATAAAAAGGTAAAAAATATGGTACTTACAGTAAGTTACGTTTTCTTCGTTAAAATATAACAATTAAGGATTGAAATAATAAATATATAATACATAATGGTTATTCGAAATACAAGAAAATAAAAAAAAACATATGTAGATAAGAAATTTCAAGTCGTGTACCAGTGCTATACAAACGTATACTGGAAATTTCGGATTGTTACAACAACAACAATTTTATTATTTTATTAACGAATTTTTAAACTTATATTGTTTTCTTTCTGGCTCTTTGAATTGTTAAAAAGTTAAAACATAATTGTTACATTTCTTGTAGTGTGCCTTTTGAAGAAGTTGGAATAAAGCCAACGAAACGTCGGCAGTTTTAGTAAAAAAACGTTTTTTTAATATAAATAACCCTAATCCAGCCATCTACTATCTAACCCGTTATAAAAACGGTTAAAAAAGTATGTTGTTTATTAATAACCCGGTATACTACATTATACTACATTTTATCCACCCTATATTTTAACAGTCCTTCTTTATATTCGCAGAAATTGTACGACCTAGAAATCTGAGAGATGAAATGCTGAATATGCCAGGATACTGACCCCAAATTGACCAAGTTTTATTAGATATAGCTAGAGTTGTAATCTTACAAAAAGTTTTTCTTTCTCTTATGAAAAGTACTTATACTTATACAACTTATAAGAATGTAATTAAAATAGTTTGCTTCCTTTAATATCGATTTTAACAAATCAAAATAGTATATTAAAGTACTAGTTTCATAACATACGGTTTTAGATATTATTAGTACTCGTGCGCTAAAAACGTGTTATGAAACGAGTGATTTATACAATTTTTTCTATTTTGCTCTAAAATTTTTAAAAACTTACTTTTAAATTGATGACTGATTTAGGGATTTTAGTTTCGGGTTGGCATTACAGTTTTCCCCATGTTTAAAATTCTAAGAATAAATGATATTTTGACATATTTTATAGTCATGTCTTCTCTTTTTCACTGACAGTAACTAAGCCACAATTTTAACACGGTAAAAAATAACCTAAACACAAAAATTTGTAGAAAACTAAACTTTAAAGCGACGTTAATACTTGCACGGAAAACGTCAAGCGATATGCTTTTGTCTGTTGCCAACCCAAAAGAAAAAAAAAGTACAGACCTCTTATGGGCCTATAAGAACAAGCATAATGCGTGTGATTATGAGCTTATAAGAGTCGCAAAATAGAAAAATGTTCATTAGGATATTTCAAAAAAAGTTTAGGACCTCCCTCCTTAAGTCGTAAAAAACAAAAATAAAATTCTGTAAAAATTTTTAACTCCCCACTTCATTTAAGGCGTTTGAGTTCAAAACCAGGTATATCCACTTTTTACACAAAATCATGTTTTGATGATTTTCGAATCTTTATCGATTCCTGTACCCATTTTGAATCAAAAGGCAAGGTAAAGTAGGGGTTTTGGAGCAAAACCAGTTATATTCAAATTTTGTAATTAAATGCAGATATATCCAGTGGTATAAAACCTTGCTGGATAGTGCAGGCACAACCATTGAAGGTACTAGATACCTACATAAATTTTTTGATGCAATTAGTATTAATTCTTTTTAACAATCAGTGCGAAAGCCATACCAATATATGCCACTGATGATCGCAAAAAAGCTTGAAATAGCAGCAATATGTCATTTTCGTAGGGATTTTCTCATTGCTTGCCAAAATTCTGTGCCAGAGCAGTGCAATTTCTTTATAGATTTATATAGTTTGCCGTCTATACTACTACTACTACTACTACTACTACTACTACTACTACTACTACTACTACTACTACTACTACTACTACTACTACTACTACTACTACTACTACTACTACTACTACTACTACTACTACTACTACTACTACTACTACTACTACTACTACTACTACTACTACTACTACTACTACTACTACTACTACTACTACTACTACTACTACTACTACTACTACTACTACTACTACTACTACTACTACTACTACTACTACTACTACTACTACTACTACTACTACTACTACTACTACTACTACTACTACTACTACTACTACTACTACTACTACTACTACTACTACTACTACTACTACTACTACTACTACTACTACTACTACTACTACTACTACTACTACTACTACTACTACTACTACTACTACTACTACTACTACTACTACTACTACTACTACTACTACTACTACTACTACTACTACTACTACTACTACTACTACTACTACTACTACTACTACTACTACTACTACTACTACTACTACTACTACTACTACTACTACTACTACTACTACTACTACTACTACTACTACTACTACTACTACTACTACTACTACTACTACTACTACTACTACTACTACTACTACTACTACTACTACTACTACTACTACTACTACTACTACTACTACTACTACTACTACTACTACTACTACTACTACTACTACTACTACTACTACTACTACTACTACTACTACTACTACTACTACTACTACTACTACTACTACTACTACTACTACTACTACTACTACTACTACTACTACTACTACTACTACTACTACTACTACTACTACTACTACTACTACTACTACTACTACTACTACTACTACTACTACTACTACTACTACTACTACTACTACTACTACTACTACTACTACTACTACTACTACTACTACTACTACTACTACTACTACTACTACTACTACTACTACTACTACTACTACTACTACTACTACTACTACTACTACTACTACTACTACTACTACTACTACTACTACTACTACTACTACTACTACTACTACTACTACTACTACTACTACTACTACTACTACTACTACTACTACTACTACTACTACTACTACTACTACTACTACTACTACTACTACTACTACTACTACTACTACTACTACTACTACTACTACTACTACTACTACTACTACTACTACTACTACTACTACTACTACTACTACTACTACTACTACTACTACTACTACTACTACTACTACTACTACTACTACTACTACTACTACTACTACTACTACTACTACTACTACTACTACTACTACTACTACTACTACTACTACTACTACTACTACTACTACTACTACTACTACTACTACTACTACTACTACTACTACTACTACTACTACTACTACTACTACTACTACTACTACTACTACTACTACTACTACTACTACTACTACTACTACTACTACTACTACTACTACTACTACTACTACTACTACTACTACTACTACTACTACTACTACTACTACTACTACTACTACTACTACTACTACTACTACTACTACTACTACTACTACTACTACTACTACTACTACTACTACTACTACTACTACTACTACTACTACTACTACTACTACTACTACTACTACTACTACTACTACTACTACTACTACTACTACTACTACTACTACTACTACTACTACTACTACTACTACTACTACTACTACTACTACTACTACTACTACTACTACTACTACTACTACTACTACTACTACTACTACTACTACTACTACTACTACTACTACTACTACTACTACTACTACTACTACTACTACTACTACTACTACTACTACTACTACTACTACTACTACTACTACTACTACTACTACTACTACTACTACTACTACTACTACTACTACTACTACTACTACTACTACTACTACTACTACTACTACTACTACTACTACTACTACTACTACTACTACTACTACTACTACTACTACTACTACTACTACTACTACTACTACTACTACTACTACTACTACTACTACTACTACTACTACTACTACTACTACTACTACTACTACTACTACTACTACTACTACTACTACTACTACTACTACTACTACTACTACTACTACTACTACTACTACTACTACTACTACTACTACTACTACTACTACTACTACTACTACTACTACTACTACTACTACTACTACTACTACTACTACTACTACTACTACTACTACTACTACTACTACTACTACTACTACTACTACTACTACTACTACTACTACTACTACTACTACTACTACTACTACTACTACTACTACTACTACTACTACTACTACTACTACTACTACTACTACTACTACTACTACTACTACTACTACTACTACTACTACTACTACTACTACTACTACTACTACTACTACTACTACTACTACTACTACTACTACTACTACTACTACTACTACTACTACTACTACTACTACTACTACTACTACTACTACTACTACTACTACTACTACTACTACTACTACTACTACTACTACTACTACTACTACTACTACTACTACTACTACTACTACTACTACTACTACTACTACTACTACTACTACTACTACTACTACTACTACTACTACTACTACTACTACTACTACTACTACTACTACTACTACTACTACTACTACTACTACTACTACTACTACTACTACTACTACTACTACTACTACTACTACTACTACTACTACTACTACTACTACTACTACTACTACTACTACTACTACTACTACTACTACTACTACTACTACTACTACTACTACTACTACTACTACTACTACTACTACTACTACTACTACTACTACTACTACTACTACTACTACTACTACTACTACTACTACTACTACTACTACTACTACTACTACTACTACTACTACTACTACTACTACTACTACTACTACTACTACTACTACTACTACTACTACTACTACTACTACTACTACTACTACTACTACTACTACTACTACTACTACTACTACTACTACTACTACTACTACTACTACTACTACTACTACTACTACTACTACTACTACTACTACTACTACTACTACTACTACTACTACTACTACTACTACTACTACTACTACTACTACTACTACTACTACTACTACTACTACTACTACTACTACTACTACTACTACTACTACTACTACTACTACTACTACTACTACTACTACTACTACTACTACTACTACTACTACTACTACTACTACTACTACTACTACTACTACTACTACTACTACTACTACTACTACTACTACTACTACTACTACTACTACTACTACTACTACTACTACTACTACTACTACTACTACTACTACTACTACTACTACTACTACTACTACTACTACTACTACTACTACTACTACTACTACTACTACTACTACTACTACTACTACTACTACTACTACTACTACTACTACTACTACTACTACTACTACTACTACTACTACTACTACTACTACTACTACTACTACTACTACTACTACTACTACTACTACTACTACTACTACTACTACTACTACTACTACTACTACTACTACTACTACTACTACTACTACTACTACTACTACTACTACTACTACTACTACTACTACTACTACTACTACTACTACTACTACTACTACTACTACTACTACTACTACTACTACTACTACTACTACTACTACTACTACTACTACTACTACTACTACTACTACTACTACTACTACTACTACTACTACTACTACTACTACTACTACTACTACTACTACTACTACTACTACTACTACTACTACTACTACTACTACTACTACTACTACTACTACTACTACTACTACTACTACTACTACTACTACTACTACTACTACTACTACTACTACTACTACTACTACTACTACTACTACTACTACTACTACTACTACTACTACTACTACTACTACTACTACTACTACTACTACTACTACTACTACTACTACTACTACTACTACTACTACTACTACTACTACTACTACTACTACTACTACTACTACTACTACTACTACTACTACTACTACTACTACTACTACTACTACTACTACTACTACTACTACTACTACTACTACTACTACTACTACTACTACTACTACTACTACTACTACTACTACTACTACTACTACTACTACTACTACTACTACTACTACTACTACTACTACTACTACTACTACTACTACTACTACTACTACTACTACTACTACTACTACTACTACTACTACTACTACTACTACTACTACTACTACTACTACTACTACTACTACTACTACTACTACTACTACTACTACTACTACTACTACTACTACTACTACTACTACTACTACTACTACTACTACTACTACTACTACTACTACTACTACTACTACTACTACTACTACTACTACTACTACTACTACTACTACTACTACTACTACTACTACTACTACTACTACTACTACTACTACTACTACTACTACTACTACTACTACTACTACTACTACTACTACTACTACTACTACTACTACTACTACTACTACTACTACTACTACTACTACTACTACTACTACTACTACTACTACTACTACTACTACTACTACTACTACTACTACTACTACTACTACTACTACTACTACTACTACTACTACTACTACTACTACTACTACTACTACTACTACTACTACTACTACTACTACTACTACTACTACTACTACTACTACTACTACTACTACTACTACTACTACTACTACTACTACTACTACTACTACTACTACTACTACTACTACTACTACTACTACTACTACTACTACTACTACTACTACTACTACTACTACTACTACTACTACTACTACTACTACTACTACTACTACTACTACTACTACTACTACTACTACTACTACTACTACTACTACTACTACTACTACTACTACTACTACTACTACTACTACTACTACTACTACTACTACTACTACTACTACTACTACTACTACTACTACTACTACTACTACTACTACTACTACTACTACTACTACTACTACTACTACTACTACTACTACTACTACTACTACTACTACTACTACTACTTGAACTGGAACTACCTGACGGGATCACCCTTGTGGCATATGCCGACGACCTTGCGATAATAATAGTGGCCAGAAGTGAGGAAGAGCTTATGCAGAAGGCAAACTATGCAATAGAGAGGATAATTGAATGGCTAGAGGAGATTGGGCTAAGACTAGCGGCAGAAAAGACAGAAGCTGTCCTCCTGACTCCCAGGAGAAAGATGACGCCCATCCACTTTAACGTAAATGGGACATCTATCAGTCCACAAAAGGCAATAAAATACCTAGGAGTATGGCTAGACAAAAACCTGACCTTTGCGGAACACATAAACAGGGTAACCCAAAGGGCAGGCAAGACAACAGCAGCTTTAAGCAGACTTATGCCAAACATCGGCGGTCCTAAGTCGAGTAAAAGGAGAATACTTATATCAGTGGCACAATGCATAATCCTCTACGCCGCCCCAGTGTGGAGACCGGCAATAGACAAAAAAACAATAAGGACAAAACTTGAGTCGGTAGATAGAAAACTGGCAATCCGAGTCTGCAGTGCATACCGTACCGTATCAGCTGCAGCGGTAGCGGTGATAGCCGGTATACCACCTGTTGACCTGCTGGCACTAGAAAGGGAGGAAACCTGCAATGGAATGCCAAAAAAGGAGGCTAGGGAGTTGTTGCTCGGTAGATGGCAAAACCGGTGGGATGAGTCAGACAAAGGTAGATGGACAAGGACACTTATAGGAGACATCAGGGAATGGACAAACAGGAAGCATGGCGAAGTGAACTACCATCTAACGCAAGTGCTTTCAGGGCATGGATGCTTCATGAAGTACCTAGAAAAATTTAAAAGAAAAGAAGACCCTAATTGTACGTACTGCATGTATACAATTGACGATGCTCACCACACCTTTTTTGTCTGCCCGAGATGGGACGCACCTAGGTCAACCTGCAAAGGGATAGTGGGACCAACTTTGACTGCGGACCAACTCATACCATTGATGCTTGCATCAGAGAAAAACTGGAATGCTATTTCAAATCTAGCTCAGACGATCATGGAAGCGAAAAGAAATGAAATAAACTAGCCCAAATGAAAGGTCAGCCACGCCCTCTGAAGAAATGCGAAAGCGGTACCAGGGGACGGAGCGGTGATGCGGGAGGGGGGTTTTTAGCCGGTACGAGTCCGGCACTACCTGAACCCAGGTGTCCATGAGGATTTTCCCCTCTCCCGGAAGAGAAAAAAAAAAAAAAAAAAAAAAAAAACTACTACTACTACTACTACTACTACTACTACTACGCTAGGCTAGGAAGCAGTAGCTCCATTTGTCGCATAGCAACATTTTTATGTCTACTCTGATGTAATATTTCGAAACGCTGCTATGCGAAAAATGAAGTTACTGATTTCTAGCGTAGTGGGGCAGTATAAGGCACTAAACTTTATTTCTGTTACGTACTTATTAAGTAGGTTATTAATAAAGCTTAAGCTTTGAATCTTTATTACCCGAGAAAATTTAAGGATGAACACATTCTTTTCTTTAACTAATAAATAAATAAATTTTGTTTTCAAGTTTTCAAAACTGACATTATCTTGTATGATATGACAAATTAATGAACCAATGTAATTTGTAGTTATTGCGGTTCTAGTTGTGACGGCATCCAGTTACTAATGAGTATTTTGGCAAAAATTTAAAATACGAGCTGCTTTTTTGTTATACATAATGTTATATACATTTTTGTATGCAGGGCTTACATAGTGTAAACTGATAAAATTGATATCATTTATCACATGAACATGTGATGTGATGAAAAAAATATTTCACATGTTCCTACAGGAACATAAAAAACTAGGAAAAAAGATCCTCTGAATGCTTTATGTACTCAATTTGGCGCCTTCGTTAAAATCGTTTACGTTGTTAAGGCTATAGAGGAAAAACAATAAATATACGCACACACAAACACACATTTAAACTACCCCTTTTCACTTTGCTGTAGTCGAGTTAAAACCAATTTGCATTCTTAATATAATTATTTTTCGGTTCACCTGACCTAAAACTGACATAATTTTAATTTAAAATCAATCTTAAAAACAGCACTCTATATTATAGTGTTAGGGTGGACCTTATACTTTTTATTATCTTAAAATTTTCATTTTGGTGGAACTAGAAAATTCTGAAAATATAAGAGTGATTAAACTAAAATTCGTAAAATTACCCATAATCGTAAAAAATTGTTGAAAATTGTCTGTAATTTTTGTATAAGTGAAAAATGTAAAGGGATTGAAATCTTATTTTTTTCCTTTTGAGCATACAAAATGATGTGCCTAATTTCAAAATGATCAAAAGATTCCAACCTGTACCGAAAATCCGCCAAAGTTGCACCTAACACTAAAATTTACAAATTTCTACCATAAGTGTGAGTCAAACGGTAAACAAACATTTTAAAAATGTTTCACCGGACTAAAATTATTTTTATTTAATGCATTCTAATAATTGTTCATAATATTAAAATGATTTAACTAAAACAAAAAAAGCTAAGCGCCAAATATTTAAGAGATCTTTTTTGGCGCTTAGCTCGTTTTGTTTTAGTTAAATTATTTTATTGTTATAAATAATCATAATAAATTCAGTCCGATGTGATACATTTTTAAAATGTTTGTTTACCGTTTTACTCACATTTATGGTAGGGACAACTTTGGCGGATTTTCGGCACGGGTTAGAACCCTTTGATCATTTTAAAATCAGGCACATAATTTTGTATTCTCAAAAGAAAAAAAAATAAAGATTTCAAAACCTTTAAATTGTTGACTTTGTGTGACAATTTTCAACGATTTTTTACGATTTCTGGGTAATTTTACGAATTTTAGGGGCACAATTAGGACCCCTGGAGAAGTTTGATCACTCTTATATTTTCATATTTTTTTAGTTAGGGAACGTTCAAGTATTACGTAACGCAAATTTTGATCATTTTGGACCCCCACCCCCCCCCCCTGTAACGCTATTTTCCTATACCATTAACATGGGCGTAACACTCAAAAATGACCCCCACCCCCCTAGGAGCGTTACGTAATACTTGAACGTTCCCTTACTAAAATGAAAATTTTAAGATGATAAAAAATATAAGGTCCACCCTATTATAGTATACATAAAGCTTGCTTTTTAATTTTATTGTACATAAAGCGTAAACGGCATTTTAACGCAAGCTGCAATTTATGTCAAAAGATAAATCTATATACTATACTCCAACTCAACGTAAAATTTAATAAGAATGTATTATGGAATTTTTTAAAAAGAATAAAATTATATTATTATTTTTTGCTCGACCAAAAGTAAAAAGATTATTTTACTGCTTTTATTTTTTTTTGAGTAATAATTATTTATGATACAAGGACAAAAAATACTGAGGTCATTACATTTTTTGACTCTTGATCGAACTCCCCCCCCCCCACTTCAGAGCCGTATTTTCCATACGTCAACAACGCGCAACTTTTTCATTTTTTATGATTAAATTTTTTAGTCTGAAAAAATAATTTTTTAAATTTAATAATAACTAAATATATATTTTTAAATCTTAAAAAAAAGGGATACACCTAAAATTTTAAATAGGTAAAGGCAGCGGCAATATAGTTTGAAGCACGGATCTGTGGCTACGGGAAATATGTTTGGAGTGTGTGTGCAAATGGGGAGCCCGTTGTAGGCACGCACGCCTTACAACGCTCTTGACGGAAAGAAGAGAGCGCGAATGATTCCTCCCCCTTTCGTCTGAGACTTTCTTTCATGCGGAGAACTATAATTTATGATAAGATAGCCCGCGAACTGTCTGCCGCAAAACGTATAGTCCAGTCAAATGACGAGTAATTACTATTTTGAAATTGGAAAAAATGCACAAGGGCTGATATTTTAAAGGGTGTAGTGGATGGTAACGGAACACTCCTTTTAGTATTTGAAATACTGTATTTCACCTGGTGATTTGAGTAAGGCGTGTCCGCCATCATGAATTTTAGGTACTTACCATAAAAATGAGTATTACCAATTTTGTTAAGAAGATAATTTACAACAAATTTTGTTTGGATATTTTTTTTATTATATTAATAACAATCGAGTTATAAATATTTTAAAATGGTCATGTTGGGGGTAACATTGTTTTTTTCGATTTCTTAGCAAAATTAAACATCCGATGTATCGGAGGATAAAAGTGGTTATAAGCATACTTGTAGCTAAAAAAAAATGATCCAAACAAAAATTGTTGCAAGTTTCCTCTTTAACAAAATTAGTAATATGCATTTTTAAGAATCATATTTACCGAGATAACAGCACTGACCCCTAAAATTTAAGATAGCAGATACCCCTTACGCAAATAACCCTGTGAAAAACTAACAGGAGTGTTCCGTTAACATCCACTACTACCCTTTAAAATATCAGCCGGTGTGTATTTTTACATCGGCACTTAGTGCTACTAAAAGTGCCGATGTATTTAAATCTTCGCCGAAAAGTAAAAATCTATGACCATGTTTTTTTCACATTTCTTGACGTTTTAGACCTTTCTGAGTCGAAATAAGTGGGTGTAAGCTCGATAACTCCATTTATAAAAAAGATATCGACAAGCGGTTTTTTGCATATTGTTTATTATCAAATTTTGAAGAGCTGATTAGATTTTGGGGGTAAACGATTGGGGGCAAGGGGGTAAAAATGGGGTAAAACTCATATTTTTAGCGTTTTTTATTTAATTATTATTGTATTTTATTAATTTACGTGAAAGATTTTTTTAAATTGCTCAAAAAATGTTATAAACTATTTTTACGTAAAATACATGATTTTCGTGATATTAGCATTTAAAGTAGTAAAATGTTTTTTTGGCATAACTCACTTATTTATAAACCAATTTCAAAAAATTATATTTCAAAAAACCAAAACAAAAAATCTAATATACAGTTTTTTCTAGACTTTACTAGACTTTAAGGTTTTGGAGATACAGAATTTTAAACTTTAATAAATTATGCAACACGCAGGTGTATTAATGGTTGCCTATTCACACAACTTCCTATTTCATAACGTTTTAAATTAGTGCCTAATGTCCATGTTTTGACAAGGTGCTTGGAACTGTTCAGCTGGTTTGTAATTTACAACCTGTCATTTGACTGGACTATAAGCCTTACGTGACTATAGAATAGCAAAATTTGGTATTTAATAGACGCGGCTTGCAGATGGGCGAGTTTAAATTAAATGTGCAAGGGTTTCGCGGGCTTTCACGATATAAAGTATTATCTCTACCAGCTTTCTTTTGTTTAGTTATAATTTTTAAATTTTGGTAAAGGCACGAAAAAGGCACAAACTAATTTTTGAGGTAAGGCGCAAGAAGTGTAAATCCGGCTCTGTGCACCCACCTCCATTTTATTATACTCTTAATAGCACAATGATAGAAAAGTATAAGAACTATGGTGCTAAAAGAGAATAATAATTATAAGATGGTTTTAAATTTATTTAAATAGTCAATTTTTTTTTTTTGTTCTTTATGTATTATATATTGATTTTAATCTTGCAAAAAAAAAATGGCCCAACGCGAAACTAGGCTTAAACCATTCCTTATGTTTGGCTTTTATTTCAGACTAAATTTAAAATAATCCATCAACGCAAAAAATAATTATTCAACTTTTTGTTTTTTCAGTGTATTTTTTTTTTTGATCAAATTTATTAAATTAGCCAATAATATTAAACTTTTGTTATAAATTAAATATTTTAACTGTTTTTAACTAATTTGGGTCGCTGATTTAATATTTATACAATGAATCTAGGTATGTACAATACATACTTAAGCAAAATATGCAGATTACACAGGTTTACAAAAAAAAAGTAAGATAAGATAATTTATTTACGTGTTTATACAAAAGTTTACACATGTCAAATAGTAAATATAAATACAAAAAATACTAAAAAATATAAAGACAAATAAAGAGACAAATAATAAATGAATAAATATAAAATACATATGGGTGTAAATGTGTACAATACAACAATATTAAAATACAAAAAAATACACAGTAAAACTTCATCACCAAGATGATTTATTATTGTAAAATTAAATTAATTAAACTCAAGAGTATCCATGTTTAAAAACTCATTAAAGCTGTAGAATGCATTTCTGATTAAAAACATTTTAACTTTGCTTCTAAAAATATTAAGGGGTAGTGATTTGACAGACTCAGGCAATTTATTAAAAAATGTGGGGGCATAATAGTTCTCGCTGAACTACTTGAAGAAAGTCTTAAAAAGTTAATATTTAGATTTTGATTATTTATTGTGTTGTAATGATGAATGCTGGATCTGTGAAAAAATGAATCATTTTCCTTCGCAAACAATAAACAATGAAGAATGTACAGACTAGGAAAAGTTAATAAATTCAATTGAACAAAGCACAACTTAACATAATCTCTAAACTTTTTGTTACAAATAATACGTAAAGCTCTACGTTGTACCCAAAAAGTCTTTGAGTATGACAAGAGTGACCCCAGCTAAGAATAGCATAAAGCATGTGCGAAACGATAAGGGAATGGTATGCTGTCAACATGATACTTTTTGGTACCAGATTACGAAGATTCCTTAGAACGAACAGATTTCTAGAAATCTTACTGGAAATAAAGCTTACGTGTGCTTCCCAGCTTAACTTGGAATCCAGAAAAACTCCCAAAATACCTAGGAATACCATAGTCCGGTCAAATAGTCCTGACTTTTTTTTTTGTAAACCTGTGTTATCATAGTTTTCCATGGTTTATATTTCTTGGACAAAAACTTTCACATCAAAACTGATATTATTTTTAAAATCAGAGACCCAAAATAAGTTAAAAACAGTAAAAATATCTAAAAAGTTTAATAAACTTGGTTCAAACATTACACTGAAAAAAAAAAAGTTGAAAACAGTTTTTTTTCGTCGATGGATTATTTTAAATCTGGTATGAAATGAAAGCTTTTATAAGGAATAGTTTAAGACTAGTTGTACCATCGAACCGTGCAGAGTTACAAGGTCCTATACGACATTTTTTTTTTAGATTTTGGTATTTTTAAATAAAAAAAAATGTCGTAAAGGACCTTGTAAATCTGACCTGACGATATATAAAAAATTTTATACACAAATGTTTTTATTGAAATCTAAACAACTTTCAAAAAATAACTGTCCTTGTTTCTTTTAAAAAAAATCTGTCTTTTTTTCATTCTGTCTATCCGTCTTTGTGTATCGTTTTTTTTTTTTGTGCACACGATCATTCAATGATAAGCATAAAAATTAGAAAAGGCTCCATCCTTATACAAAATTATAAAAATTGAGGGAAAGTTCGACAAACTCCAAATTTTCAAAAACATTACTTTGACTGATAGAAATATTGATTTCTAAGTACCTAAATTTCTAAAACATGGAGTGCACAATGTGCATTGGTTTGGACAAAAAGTACATCGAACTGCTGATAAAAAAAGTCTAAAAAAACTATAAAATTTTCTAACGGGGGACAGTGGCACAAAAACTCCTTAATTTAAAAAAAAAATCAAAATTGGAAAGCAAAATATGAACAGGAAAGCTACTATAGTATGTTTATCAAATATAATAAATTGTATTTCAATAGCTTTAAATCATAATATTTAAACATATTTACAAATAAATTTGATTTTCATCAATCATTTATGGTATGCTGTCAACATGATACTTTTTGGTACCAGATTATGAAGATTCCTTAGAACGAACAGATTTCTAGAAATCTTACTGGAAATAAAGCTTACGTGTGCTTCCCAGCTTAACTTGGAATCCAGAAAAACTCCCAAAATACCTAGGAATACCATAGTCCGGTCAAATAGTCCTGACTTTTTTTTTACACTGAAAAAAAAAAGTTGAAAACAGTTTTTTTTCGTCGATGGATTATTTTAAATCTGGTATGAAATGAAAGCTTTTATAAGGAATAGTTTAAGACTAGTTGTACCATCGAACCGTGCAGAGTTACAAGGTCCTATACGACATTTTTTTTTTTAGATTTTGATATTTTTAAATAAAAAAAAATGTCGTAAAGGACCTTGTAAATCTGACCTGACGATATATAAAAAATTTTATACACAAATGTTTTTATTGAAATCTAAACAACTTTCAAAAAAAACTGTCCTTGTTTCTTTTAAAAAAATCTGTCTTTTTTTCATTCTGTCTATCCGTCTTTGTGTATCGTTTTTTTTTTTTGTGCACACGATCATTCAATGATAAGCATAAAAATTAGAAAAGGCTCCATCCTTATACAAAATTATAAAAATTGAGGGAAAGTTCGACAAACTCCAAATTTTCAAAAACATTACTTTGACTGATAGAAATATTGATTTCTAAATACCTAAATTTCTAAAACATGGAGTGCACAATGTGCATTGGTTTGGACAAAAAGTACATCGAACTGCTGATAAAAAAAGTCTAAAAAAACTATAAAATTTTCTAACGGGGGACAGTGGCACAAAAACTCCTTAATTTAAAAAAAAAATCAAAATTGGAAAGCAAAATATGAACAGGAAAGCTACTATAGTATGTTTATCAAATATAATAAATTGTATTTCAATAGCTTTAAATCATAATATTTAAACATATTTACAAATAAATTTGATTTTCATCAATCATTTATGGTATGCTGTCAACATGATACTTTTTGGTACCAGATTATGAAGATTCCTTAGAACGAACAGATTTCTAGAAATCTTACTGGAAATAAAGCTTACGTGTGCTTCCCAGCTTAACTTGGAATCCAGAAAAACTCCCAAAATACCTAGGAATACCATAGTCCGGTCAAATAGTCCTGACTTTTTTTTTACACTGAAAAAAAAAAGTTGAAAACAGTTTTTTTTCGTCGATGGATTATTTTAAATCTGGTATGAAATGAAAGCTTTTATAAGGAATAGTTTAAGACTAGTTGTACCATCGAACCGTGCAGAGTTACAAGGTCCTATACGACATTTTTTTTTTTAGATTTTGGTATTTTTAAATAAAAAAAAATGTCGTAAAGGACCTTGTAAATCTGACCTGACGATATATAAAAAATTTTATACACAAATGTTTTTATTGAAATCTAAACAACTTTCAAAAAAAACTGTCCTTGTTTCTTTTAAAAAATCTGTCTTTTTTTCATTCTGTCTATCCGTCTTTGTGTATCGTTTTTTTTTTGTGCACACGATCATTCAATGATAAGCATAAAAATTAGAATAGGCTCCATCCTTATACAAAATTATAAAAATTGAGGGAAAGTTCGACAAAAAGTCCAAATTTTCAAAAACATTACTTTGACTGATAGAAATATTGATTTCTAAGTACCTAAATTTCTAAAACATATAAATTTGATTTTCATCAATCATTTATTCGATAATTTATTGTTAATTAAATTATTTTACTGTCGGAATTTTCATTTTATTGTCTATTGATTTTTTATGATAAACTGATTTTATTATCTGCAATTATCAGTGGAGTATTCTTTTTATACTTCATTGATTTTCATTAATTAACTCCTTTTTTATAGGTTTTTGAGGCAAGCTAGTATTGTGATAAAATATACAAAGTATTTTATGATGGAATTTAATTAATTGTTTTTCTAACAATTATGATCAAAAGTTTAATCCGTTTTTATGAGGAAACTTTAATTAGAATATAATTTAATTTAAGATTTATTATTAAAGCTAATAGCTTTATAGCAGATAGATAATAATATTAAGTTTTATACAATGAAGTAAAAAAAATAAAATTCGTAGCTAGTTATAAAACTTATTTACAATTCCCATATTAAAAGGCAGTATAAATCAAGGCTGTTACTAAGACACTTGTACAGGGGTTGTGGAACTGAATTGACGCCCCTCCTGATAAAAACATTACGATACTCTACTAAAAAAAAGCGGTCGTCAGCCTTTCACAAACCTTTTTAGGAATTCTGTTAAAATTATAAAACTTGGTTTACAAAAAATACAAAAAAAAGCAAAACATTTTACTAATTTGATAGTTCATTTTAATTTTAAAACAGCTTTTTATTTTATAATTTCATAACAATGCAAGAAAACTATAGCGCCGCAGGCAATTTTTGTTACGAAATTAACGTTTAAGTTTTACAGTTTTAAATCAAAAATACTAACGATGACCGTTGCAGGCGAAAAATTCTGCAAATTTAATGCTCTATTTTAATTTAAGAATGCCTAGTTAAATTTAATTTTAGAAAAAGGCAAAAAAGCTTCAGCGCCTTAGGCGATTTTTTGAACGATTATGTTGCTTAAAATCTCGTATAAAATAAAGAAAACGTAGGAAAGCCGTAGTGCAACAGGCGAATATTTTTACAATTTGGATAATGCATTTTAATTTTAATAATAATAATAATAATAATTAATTTATTTCAGCACAATGGCCATATACTACAAAATAATATAAAATGATTAAAAAATAAAATATAATAAAATAAAATAAAAATAAAACAAAACAAAATAATTATAAATAAAATAAAATAAAATAAAAATAAAACAAAACAAAATAATTATAAATAAAATAAAATTATTAGGTCACTTGTAAGAAACAAAGGCGTCGCCAAGTGGCGGTTTGTGTAGAAACCCAAAAGCAGTCCGAAGATACAAACGCTTTGTGGAAAACATAAGGGCTAGAGAGTAGCCGCTTCATAAAACAGGCGAGCAGCTTGCATCTCAGAGCATCCAGGGTATCTATTCGGACAGAGGCAAACATTTCCGAGGCACTACTATAGCCCGGTAGTCTATGGATAATGCAATATACATTATTATAGCATACGCGAAGAGTTCGCCACGAGGCCACCGTATGATCAAGCCAAATTTCACCACAGTATGCGTTAGAACAAAATGTCTTAACCTCGACAGAGCACTTAGAGAATTTTTTAGCTAGCATGTTAGCGCGGACACAAAGGCTTTTCTTGTGACACTGAATGTCCGAGTTATCACTTAGCATATCATTGACAACGTAACCTAGCCTAGGTCAACTAGGTCACCTAGGTACTTGATTTCGAACACGCGTTCAACAACAGAGTTATTTAAATAAACAGGGGTAACATAGAAGTTTTTATAATTTGTAGACTTGATAAAACTTTACTCTCTTTAAACTGTTATATTAAAATTGGATGAAAACATAAGAATGCTATAGTGGCACAGGCGACAATTTTTCCGAATTTCATGGTAGTTTTACAATATTAAAAAAAAGCAAAAAAGTCCAAACGACAGAAACTAAAAATGTTACAAGTGGATTATAATCCCTGCCGCGGCGCTCGGGTTGCCTTGTATTTAAAATTATAAAAAAAAATAATATAATTATTTTACCTAGGGGGGATTTTTTTACAAATTTAAAGGCCTATCCGCGTAGATACGCAGTATAAATATTTCTTAAAAAAGTCCTGCATATTTTCATGTTTTGCGCCTCTTGCTCTTCTTTCTGGGGGGAGGCTCCCTCTCTACTCCCCTCGACTCACGGCCCTGTTAAAAATCTCTGGATACTCGTGCGAATATGCTGGAAAGAAAATTCTGCCACACCGTTTATGTAAAAAACAAATTGTAGATTGGTGCTTTACTTTCCTCTTTTAGGACACTCCTTGCTACACCATTTTCTTATTGCTTTTCAATAGTTATTTGGATTATT
>OY294046.1:24638267-24708651 GCA_958510825.1 Brachypterus glaber
AAGTCATTATCTTTACCAACATCCCTGCATATCAGATAGTCATTTTCATTCAAAACATCATATTAAAATTATTACAGTTTGGTATTTGCCATCTTATCCGCCTATACTAATATTATTTAAATAATTATAATTATTGTTACAAAAATCTTAATTTGAAACTTAATTTTAATTTGGGGTATTTAAAATATAATAATGTTAACTATATACAGGGTGTATTTGAAATAGGGTAGGAAATTTTAACAGGTGATTCTACATGATAAAATATGACAAAAAGTTCCTATAAACATATGTCTAAAAATACGTCATAAGGGAGCTACGCCCATTTGAAATTGGCTAAAAAAATCGGTTTTTATTTAATAACTCAGGAACCCTTTGAGATATATTAACGAGGTTTTGCAAGTAAATTAATCCTAATAAGGCCCATCTTTGTATGTCATTTTCACGTACTTATTCAAACCAGGGGTGTGCGAAACGGGGGGGCCTTATTAGTTTTCTGTCCCAAACTTTTTTCTGTGTAACTTTTTTGCAATTTTGTTTTTGAAATATGATTCCTCAGGTCAAAATACATAAAAAAGGTGCTCTTGTTGTAATGCTGTAGGATTAACCGTTTTCGAGAAAAGTTAATTTGAAGGTGAAATTTCACGGTTCGAGGACGAAAAATTAAATACTAAAATTTTGAAAACCAAAATTTTAATGATGCAATGTTATTCTACATCAAAAACTAAGAAAAAAAGTTTCCATGCATGTAGGTCGAAAAACGCTTTTAAAGCTACCATAGCCCTTTAAAAATGGTGCATATTTAGGAGACCATAGCTCCATTAGGATTGATTTTTGAAAGTACCTGTATATGAGGTTTTTTTCTTAGTTTTTAATGTACATTCGCCCTGCATCATTAAAATTTTGGTTTTCAACATTTTAGTATTTAATTTTTCGTCCTCGAACCGTGGAATTTCACCTTCAAATGAATTTTTCTCGAAAACGGTTAATCCTACAGTATTACAACAAGAGTACCTTTTTTATGTATTTTGACCTGAGGAATCATATTTCAAGAATAAAATTGCAAAAAAGTTACACAGAAAAAAGTTTGGGACAAAAAACTGATAAGCCCCCCCCCCCCCCCCGTTTCGCACACCCCTGGTTGAAATAAGTACATGAAAATAACACATAAAAACGGGCCTTGGTAGGATTAATTGACGTGCAAAACCTCGTTGACATATCTCAAAGGGTTCCTGAGTTATTAAATAAAAACCGATTTTTTTAGCCACATTCAAAGGGGCATAGCTCCCTTATGACGCATTTTTAGACATATGTTTATAGAAACTTTTTGTCATATTTTATCATGTAGAATCACCTGTTAAAATTTCCGACGCTATTTCAAATACACCGTGTATATAGAAATTTCAGGCCAATACTCTCCCATAAAATTTTATTTACTAAAGTTGCTGCACTTGAAATGATAGGTAACGAATCATCCGTTTAAACAAAAATGGCTTTTCGTTTGGAATAAAACTAGCGCTCTTATTTGGCGCTCTAGTCAGGTAGTTACCACAGATTGCCAATGTTGCTCCATCTGTTGACGTTTGTTATAGACGATTCGTTAACTTACCCAGTTCGTCATCTCTATTTAAATTAAAAACTGTCAAATGTTTAGTTACATTAGAGTGGGTCGAAAAACAAAAAAGTTTTTGGATTAAGATCTAATAGCAAAAAAAAGTTGTAGCACATAAAAAAACCATGTTTAAAAAAAAATTGGTCCAAATTCATTGAATAACTTAGGAGCGCAAAGAACACAAAGCTTTTATTTTTTTAAAAAACGTGCAACATTAAGAACAGGATAACTTGAGAATGGTTTAAGATAAAGACTTAAAAATTGAAACACAGATTTTTAAACTCAAAATTTAATATTGATTTTTTTTTGAAAAAAATTGATGTCCCACAAGTGGGACAAAAGGGGCAAAATTTATTTTTTTGCAATAATGTTCTTAGTTTTAAAGTTAGGTATATAAAATTATATATCAATAAAAAGGTCTTGAAGAGACCTACAAAAAAGTTTATATCAATTTTTGGTGTAAATATTACCGTTTTCGAGATATTTGAGAAAATAAATGAAGAAAACATAGGGAAAAAAATAAAATTTTATTTTATTACGTAAACAGTACCAAATTTTAATTAATAATAATAATTGAAAATAATTGACCGATAGATGGCGTAAGGGTTCAATAGTCTTCCAAAAAAAAAAAATAATGTATACTATGATAATCATTTTTAAAATATAACAAAATTTGGGAAAAAGAAAGCCAAATCTAGTATTTAAAACAAGACTATACATATTTACTTATATCCTATTAGGGTTTATTAATTCTTAGAATTGCTAACACTCGAGTGCACCACTTATTTCGCAGAAAATTAAAAAAAATTTTAATGAAAATTTTTAAAACGAGAGTCAATAAAAAGAACTTTTAATATCTATTTCTTAGAATTATTTAAACTTGCTTCATTTTTGCAATTAACTAGTGAACATTGAGAGTTAAGACATTATAAAATTGTTTTTCGTTCTTACAAGACCTGTCGGAAAGCATTCGTGTAAAATTTATCTGTTAAATTAATATTAGTTTTTTAATTATTTTGAAAAGTTTTGTCATGGGAAAAACTAGTAAAAGTGTGTGTCCTATTTTTGGTGTTTCCAAGGACTTAATTTCATACAGACTCCCGACTTACGAAGACGTAATAAGATGTTGGTTGGAAGAAAAAGGTAAAACGAAAATACATTTAAAAAAACATAATAATTCTACAATACATAAAATAGTGGCGGAAAAAGTTTGTAAAGCTTATGAGAGAGCTAATGTTCCTCTAGTGTCACAAGTAAGAGTTGAACAAATGGTGGAAGCTTGGTAAATATAAAAGTATAATGAAAAGTTATAACAGAGATAAAAATAAGGCTTTTTGGATTGAAAAGGCAAAAAAATTTAAAGATACAGCGAAGAATAGTCTTTTTGACATTACAGCTTGTAAATGTGAAATGCTATTTAACTGTACCTACATTTTATTATGAGATCTTATATGCCAATGTGGTTTCAAATTAAAACAAATCCTTTAATAAAAGACGGGTCAAAGCACATATTTAATTTAATTAAATTAACAAGATACATGACGGAGGATTTAGACGAAAGAGTAGAAAAAAGGGATATTGCATATAAGAAAATTTTAGAATCAAGGCAAAAAGAATGCAAATCAGTGCGTATATTTATATGTCCTCAATTAAATTTTAAAGCAACTGATTATACAGATTTAATTGACTTTACATCCCACTTTTGTTCACCTCCAATTTTAAATAGTGTATCTACAAAAGAAATTGAAAATCTTTTGCTAACAAAATCTATAACAAAATGGGATTTTTTAAAAATTCCTTGTCACACACAGGCGGTAGAACGTTGTGTGAAATTGGTCACGACAGTATCCAAGCAAGTTTGTGGCTACCAGAAAAGAGATGGTGTTATTAGAACCACTTTATTATCACGTTCTACCCTAAAAAAATTTGACACAAAATCTAAATTTTAAATTTTGTTTAGGAAATATAAATTTGAAATATTTCATACAGTAGGCTATTTTTTTATATAAACAAAATTGTTATATAAAAGAGTTCAACGGCAGCCATATTTAAAAGTTTACAAAAGTTTTACAAGATGAGACTGCTGGCAGGCGTACTCCGTGTACTAAGAAATCTATTATAATAAAATGTAGGTATATATTAAGCACTATTGAGGCGATTGAAAGAATTCTATAGTGCACAAAGTCTGCCTGCCAGTAGTGTCATCTCATAAAAATTTTGTTAGCTTTTATATATGACTGTTGTTGAACTCGAAAGTTGTCTTTTTTTCTGTTATATTTAAGTACGTAACCAATAAAGTAACATTTTATTTTTTTCCTATATTTATTTATTTATTTTATTAAATATCTCGAAAACGGTAACATTTACATAAAAAATGAATATAAACGTTTTTGTAGGTCTTTAAAAGACCTTTTTATTGATATGCAACTTTATATACCTAACTTTAAAACTAAAAACGTAATTGCAAAAAAAAAATTTTGCCCCTTTTGTCCCACTTGTGGTACATCAATTTTTTTTTTTTTTTAATCGATATCAAATTTTGAGTTTAAAAACCTATTTTTAAATTTTTAAGTCTTTATCTTAAACCGTTTTCAAGTTAACGTGTTGAAAAGTTGCAAGTTTTTTAAAAAAAGATAAAAGCTTTTTGTTCTTTGCGCTCCTAAGTTATTAAATGAATTTGCACCAATTTTTTTTTAAACGTGTTTTTTTGATGTGTTACAAGTTTTTTTTGCTATTAGATCTTAATCCGAAAACTTTTTTGTTTTTCGACCCACTCTAAGTTACATGGTGATTTACAATTTTGGCGAAGGCGCAATAAAGGTATTGTATGTTGGGTAAAATTTTGTCAAGCAGTCGTGCTCGAAATTTACCCCTAAAATAGAGTGTTTTGGTAATTTTTTTCTAAACTATAAATCTTACGTTGTTAAAATTAATTTTAAATAAACAAGAAACAACAAAATGGATAAAACTATGTGAGTAGTCCACTTGCAAACCTGCCTAAGTTACATCCCAGGGAACAAAATGACGTCTTTTTGACGTCAATTATTGGGCACTAACTGACCTACATGACGTCATATTATGAATTCACAGCTAGGGACGTAACATTACTGATGCTATAATAACATCAGAAATATGACGTTAGAATAACGTGTTCAACATTATATATCTCACCAACTAATATTTATGGAATAAAAGAGGAAACTAGGATTTAGCCCATGAGAAAATTAACCCACAATGCTGGAGGCGGAATGGGAGGGCAAAATTATAATATGAGATCCTATGACAGGTTTTCATAGAAAATTGCCACTACTCTCTCCAGATATCTCCAGTGAAAGGAATTTTCCACAGGCATAAAAAATCCACACTCATCCGATGATGTACATCAAATTTGCAGACTAAATGTAGTCGCTATAGCGACTGAACAGTACTGTTCAGTTTACATAATTCCAGAAAAAAAACAAAAAGTCAACAATCTTTAATCAATATATAGAATTGGCGGAAAACAATATTTGGCGCCGCCTATAGCCTCAAACTTCAGGTCTATAGCTCAAAGCTTAAGTAATCGTGCTTACAAGATTTCCCGGACAGACCGACACATATTTTTTTGCTTGAAATCGATTTTTATCGACATGAGACGTCATAAAAATAAAAAATAAGCAAAAACATAGTTTTTGAATTTTTTGGCACAAATACTCATGCAAAAAGTTGTTTATGTTTTTTTTTATAAATACCATATAATAACACAAGCATTTAAATATTTATTAAAATTGGGTTTTACTTAGGTTTCCTAATAATATCACAAATTTTCCCATTCATAGGAACTTTATTCTTAATAGGAGAAACTTTCTTGATTTTCCAAATTTTGTTTTATTTTAACTTAACTTATTTTGCAAGTGGACTACGCATGTATAAGATTTATTTACATGGGCTTAATAGTTATAAACAGTTACATAGAGACATTTTTTACGTATTTTAAGTCGCTCTTTTATTAATCTAGGGTTATTAGTTCAAACAGTATTCGCCAAAAATCAAATTTTGAGGATTTTAACAAAAATTAATCTACGAAAATTTTAACTACTACAAAAATTCCGTTAGATGGCATGTACAAAAGAACCCTTCTTACGTATTTTTTGATACGCTTTCATTTAAAATTAATTTCATTCACGCAGAAGTAACATTTTTTAAAAAAATTTCAAACAAATTTAGCACAGCTCCTAGAGAGGTAAACTTTTTTTATCGTGTTTCTCATCCCTAAATTAGTAAAGTAAGTCAAGGTTTACTGACGGAGGAATTATTTCTAGGTTAATTCTTCTTCTTCTTTTTCAACCGTAACGTATCTACTATATTACATTAAAAAACTATACAAAATGTAGCTTTTAAAATAGAACATTTCACTTTAAATATTAACTAACCCTTGAAATATTTCTTCATTTAATTTCAAATTTGGAGACTAAGGTTCCGGGACCAAGTTGGCTGATACCGAGACTTACATGTCCTAATCGTAACGTATCTACGATATTAGATTTATCTATAAACAAAGATTTAAAAAATATTAACTAACCCTTAAAATAATAAATAAAATATCTGTGACTTATTTTATACTTACATTTAAAGGTTATTTTTATTTCGATAAAACTAGCTTGGTTAAAACTTTTTCTATGAAAATACGAAATAGATTCAACCGCAATTCTAAAAAAAGGTTTTCAGATTTTACGTGATAATAAATTTTCCTGAAATGGAAAAATTTTAAGAAGAAAAAAATACTTCGGATTTTCCCTACGTGTAATTTGGTTTTCTTGGCTACTTTTATAGGATTTGGATTAAAGTTAAAGGGTCAATATCGAAAAAATAAATTGAAATTCCGGTCAATAGGAAGTCCTAACTAGGATATAAAATTGAAAAAATGCACATGAAAAAGAATATTAGGACCCAAGGTTGAAAAATCTTTTTGCTATAAGCTTAGTTTGAATGAGTACACTCTGAATCCTGTCGGAACTTTTTAATTATTAAATTAATAACAAGCCGTCAAGAAACATATTGCTTTGCATTCTATGGTATATTCCTTGCAGTTACAAATAGCTTTTTTTCTTGTAAAGTTTTAAGTTAGACGTAATTAAATGAATTGGAATATCTAATTTTGCTTTCACATTAAGAAAATTTTCGAAATTTTCGGAAAGTCTTGTATTCGTGAAAAAAATTTCAAAAGCTTTTGTTTGCGTATTTTTACTTTTATGACGTTTTATATCGATATAAATCAATTTCGATCAAAAAAAAATTGTCGGTTGGTCGGTCGATTGGTCGTTCTGTCCGGGAAGTTTTGTGTGCACGATAACTTAAGAACGCTTTAAGATAGAGACTTAACATTTGGCATAAAGGTTACCAATAATTCTCACTCGGGATTGTTTTTGGTGAACATTGGTGAGCCGCAAGGGGGGAAATACATTTTTTACATAAAGTTGAAAATTGCTATATAGGCGTTTTTAAGGTTGCTTAGATTGAATCTGATAATAAAAATGTTCTAACTCCACGCGGTGGCGAGGGGGTAAATATTTTTAAATATTTTCAATATTTTCGTCAAAATTGGTATATAGATGTTTTTGGGGTCGACGAATATGAATCTGATAATAGTTTTTTTTTAATTTTACCCCCTGAGGAGCGGGGGTAGTTTTCGTGAAAATTGGAATATTGGGGTTTTCGAGGTTGCTGAAAGTGAATCTAACCCCTGAGGATGGGGGTAGTTTTCATGAAAATTGGTATATTTGGGTTTTTAAGGTTGCTGAAAGTGACTCTAATAATAAAAAAAGTCCACCCCTTTGTGAAAATTTTTATATAGGGGATTTTGAGGTTTTTGATAGTGAATCTGAAAATAATAAAAATTTAAGTCCACCTCTGAGGGGTGAGGGATAGTTTTCTTGAAAATTGACATATTGGGGTTTTTGAGGTCGCTAAAACTAAATCTTAAAATAACATTTTTCTAAATTCACCCCCTAAGGGACGGGGAGTAGTTTTCGTGAAAATTGGTATATTGGAGTTTTTAGGTGAATCTGATAATGATAATAAGGTGAAAAAGTGATTTTTCTTGAAAAAAATAAGTTGATCGGGTATTTTCCTCCACTAGTTTTGATTTTTTTTAATGTTCAGTTAAGTTATGGGGGGATCATAACTTTCTTACTTTAAGGGGATGTTTTTAAACTTCAATAGGCTTCGTGTCCCTACGAAGATTGATTTTTGCTGATTTAAAGTCGATCGGATTATTCTTTCTTGAGTTAGCGTGCGGACAATAAACGTGGGCAAAAAAGTTGCGATTTTTTATGATCAATTGTTGCATCTGCATCTTCTGAATAATTGAAATAATCCACCCCCATCCCCCCATAGCTACAGCCCTGACTGCATGACTCTGGTTTTGGTTTTTATTTTAATTTTTATTATTAAAGCAACCATAGCATATTTCATTATAATGAAACATGCTATTAACCACAGTGGCGAATAATTATTCGCCACTGTGGTTAACTTAACGTTATTTTTAAATCAGATCAAATATTTATTTAATTGACTAATCATTTGGTTGAATTAAATACCTACAGCAAAATATAAACAAAGGAAATAATTTTAAGTACTTTTTGTTTTCTAAAATATATAAAAATGAAAAATTTAACAAAGTTATAGGTTTATGGTAGGGACACTAGATCTAGGTCTTAAGTTAGCAAGGCGAGAGAATATTTTCTAGAGATTGAATTTTCTTCCTTACACGTTATTATGCGTAACACTCTTTAGAAACATAAGTTTATTAATGATTAACACTGTTTTGCTGCGATTAAACACTATTTTAAAACACAAATGATAAGTTTACGTCAAAAAATTAGGTTATCTATTGACATTTTCGACGATGCAATATAGCAAAAAAATAACTTCAAAACGGCTCGATTTGATTAATTTCTAAGTTTAGGATGGACAGTAAAATCCGTGAAGAAACTCTCTATGGCAACCGATGCTCAGATGTTTTCTGACGGTTCCCGTTGTCTGTCGCCTTGCTAACTTAAGACCTAGATCTAGTGTCCCTAGTTTATGGACCTCAGCTCCGCTTCGATGCACAAAATACGACCTCACAGAAAATTTCACTTACCCAGACTAGGAGCGCAAATAACTACTCCTTAATATTAGTTATGTATATCAAATAAACAGTCAAGAAGCACTGTAATTTTAAATTTAATTACTTAAACCAGTAAAATAACATATCTTTTCCAAACATTCAAAATTTATGGTTTAAATACCGATTTCAGCGGAACAACAATTTTGGTTAATTCGGTTTATTGGTATTTCATATATGATTAACATAAATCGATATGTTACGGTTATATTGACAGTTTAATGAAATCTTAATTAGTTTGAACAGAGCTAATATAAATAAAAATTTGGGATAGAGATAAGAAAATGGTCCGTGTCAAATATTTAATATTATATATACACAGAAAATATTGCTTACGAATACGAATTATCATATATAATTACACAAGAGGCTGAGCTCATGAGAGTTATGCGGGAAAAATTCACTGTTTTTATAAAAATTTTCTGTTTGGAAATAATTACGACCGGGGCGATGCCCCTGGAGTAATTACTTTATTTGACAGCAAATTTAAATGAAAACAGTGAATTTTTCCCAATAATTCGAAGAATCGTTTGTAATTCGGAAGATTATTTTTTAAGGATTTATAATATGTCAAACCAACTTTTATATTTTTTTATCGCGAAATGATATAAATTGTTTTAATACTAACCTTAATATTTTTACAGGCATATTCTTTAATTTGGTTAATTAAATTCCATTCTCAATTGCTAAACTAAAACGTTTTTTATCCATTTTTAAATTGAAAATTACGGTTCTGTCAATGGTTTAGTCACTTACTAACTATCGCGGTACTGCACTACTATCCGTGACAAATGAATTGACACGTGGGTTTGCGATCTAATTTCTCAAAATAAACTGGATCAATTTTAATGAAACAAAATTTAATCGATAGAACATTTATTTCTACATTATTTCTATACAAAAAAAAATCTAGCTTTTTTGGCATATGAGATATCTAGTAATAAACAAAAAAAATACATGTTTTTAGCGATATTTTAGGAACACCCATGTTTAATTAACCTGTAACTTTAATGGTGAGTACCCAATTTTGTTGAAATTTTTTTCACGTAAAGAACACTTCTTTGGTAACAGCTGGTAAAAATTTTGGTTTGAAAAAAATTAATAGTTTAGGAGATTTTTTCAAAAATTTAAGAGCACATTATTTCTGTTTGCATAATAGCCACTAAAAATTTTTTTGCACCAAAAGTTAGATTAAGGCCTTATTAAAGCAATAAAATAAAGTTATTACTAAAATGTATTTTTTTTAAGTATTTTATCCGGTGTGAACGCTTTGAAAAATAAATTTTAATCGCCGTTCAGAGAGGCGAGGAGACGGAAGCGGAACTCCGTGTCGGCAAGCGAGCAGACTGCTTCGCTCACGTATTCAGTTTACTATTTGAACGAAGAGGTACATTTATTTTTATTTTTATACTTGATTTTTTTATTACCTTAAACGTTTTACATTTTAAGCAATATTTTATTACACAAGTAGTGTATTATTAAAAAGTCGAATAAAACAGAGAATGATTATGCGTACAAAATTAAATATAATTTTCCAAATCAGATTCTGACTCAAATAAATTTTCTTCTTCTTCCTCCATTTCATCATCATCATCATCGTCAAGATTAATTATGAGGGGTTCTACTGCAATATCTATTAGATTTTCATTGGTACGATATTTTTCTTCCACTTTTTTAGCATGCTCAACACAATTTTTCCAAACTGAACCAGGTACGTTTTGCATTGTATCAATACATAATTGCAAAACATCATTTATCTTAAAAGTTGTATTTAGTTTCGCCACCTTATTTTTTACGTAGGCCCATATAAGTTCAATTGCGTTAAATTCGCAATGAGCCTGTATTTTTCTGTTATTTTCTTGTTATAGTTCCATCAATAACAAAAATACAAAACCACAGCAAATATACCATAATGCATTTTAAATTGCGTTCTCCGCTTTATAAAGATAGTGGTTAACCGAGAAATGAATGAACAATGTTACTGATTCAATTTTTACAAAATATTTATTTTTGTCCTTAAAAATAAATTATTTGCAATTATTTTATCAAAGATTATCATATTTACTTATACATATATAATATCCCGAAAAAAAACATACTTTGTTGTAAATTAAGTATGGGGACTCCCTTTTAGAATTTATATTTTTATTAAAAAACGAGGAAATGTTTTCGTTTTTTTATTATTCAAGTGAAATGAAAAACATTACTCTATACTTGCTGAAAATTTTACAAAAAAATATTAAGTATTAACCAACTTATTGACTGTAATAGTTAAACTTTCTTCAATATCGTCAAAAAACATGACATTTTTTTATAATTTTATGAATTATAAATAAACGAGTGGAATAAATTTTTTGAAACTTCACAATACTATGCAGATATAGCTAAATATATACATATATTTTTTTGAATTTTTTTTAAGGGGTAGTTTTTTTTTAATTAGACCTGAAACACACGTGTCAGTTCATTTGTCACCGATAGTAGGCTTGTTCATATTAAAAAGTCAATCTAGAACCTTGTCATTACATTTTATAAAAAGAATATTTTGTGGAATTTTTTGGTAAATAATAAATTAATTAATTAATTAGTAATGTATTCATATTTAATTATTAATTAGTTTTAGGTATGAAATTTTGTTGTAAAAGAGAAATACTGAAAAACAAAATACCACAGCGATTCTCACTAGAATTTTCTACAGTATAAAATTCCCGATATAACTGTAATATGATTGGACAGAAATAAACACGTGGTCAGAAATATTGTTAAATGATCATATGATTGGTTGATAAAAACGTTAAAAAATAATCTCCGTAACTATATCATCTTTAGATTTTTAAATGAAACATATATATCAGTTTACATTTTCAGCTGTTTTTAATTATAATAATTCAATTTATATTTGAAAATATATTACTTTGTGTACAAACGAATTCATATTATATTCTTTTTCTATAGACAAAGTGTATAATATTATGAAGTTATAATAAAGTAGTTTAACTAATAATAATCCCCTAAAGTAGGTGGTTAATAAGACATTAAACTAATCGTCTACCTAAATGTTTATTTCCACTATTTTCGGTGTAACGACTTTCTAGTAAAATTTGATAGCCACTTTAGCCCCTTAAGACCTGATTAAAATTTGGCAGCATGAAAAATTTTTTGTTGCGTTTTTTAGGGTAAATAGGGTAAAAATAAGTCAAAAATAAAGACTTTTTTTTTCTTTTTTTGGTTTATTATAAAATTACAACATGTACATTGGGATGTACATATGGTCACAAGTGATAAGAAAAAAAAAACTATTTTCTGTGAAATAAACTAAAACAATTTCGATTTTTTAAAAGGCACAGGTGTACTTTACATTTGTCACAGTATGAAAATGTTCTTCCTTTACAGCCTGGTTGTTTACATCTCGTAGCTTCTTTGTTACTGTCATATTGAGGCATATGATCCACGGTGTCCAGTTGAACTTCTGTCAATGGACGCTTTTCTGCTCTTCTTACTACTGATGCAGATGGTAGTGGTAAAGTTGCAGGGGAACTTGATGGTCTTCCTTTTTTAGGTCTATTGAGAGGCTTTCCAACTAAAATTAACCCATCGGCTACTCTCATTCTAAATGTCAGAAAATCAATGATGTCCTTTTTTGGGACACCGGTATTTTTACAATCATGTCTGTATTCAGTCCAACTAGCCGCCAGTGCAAAGTCAACAAAATGCATTATAACTCTTAAGGTCCATTTTCGAGAACGTATAAATATTCTATACAAACTTATAAGTTGATCTAGAAGATCAACACCGCCCATGCTGTAATTATAAAGTTTAACAATCTCTGGTCTGTCTATTTCAATGTACTTTGAGGACTTTTTATCCCACCTCCTTGCTTTATCTTCAATACCTTTTCCTACAAAATTAGAGGCAAGACATACAGATTTATTGTCTAACCATTTTACGGCGACTATGCCATCATCGCTAACTGTTTCATCGGTAAAACCTCGTTGTTTTTTTTTCAGTTCCTTATCTGCTAGTAGGTTGGGCTTTGAAAATCTGTTTATGCGTATTGTACCGGCTGCGAAAATTCCCTTTTCTTTCAAAATTTTTAATAGGTTATATGATGAAAAATAATTATCGTAGAACAACTTGTGTCCTGGATTAGAAATTCTTTCTGATAAGTACAATACTACGCTTGCCCCTAATCCATAATCTTCTAAATTTTTTTCTGATAAACCCGTAGACTTTCCTTGGTACACAATAAAATCATACGGCTGTCCACTTTTTCCACACAAAACAAAAATTTTAATGCCCCATGGACACGGTTTTCCCTTTATATATTGTTTTATTGATAAATTTCCCCGAAATGGAACAATTTGTTCGTCAATGCAGAGTTGTTCTTCAAGTTTCAATTCTCGGCACCTACTTCTTACTGATTCTATGATGGGTCTTACTTTGAACAGTTTATCTTGACATCCTTCAGGCTTTTCTAAATTGTTAACTAAATGAAGACATGTCCGTAGTTGAAAAAATCTATCACGAGTCATGTTTTCAAGAAAAACTCCAATTCCTAGTGTTCTCTCCCAGTATAATCGTATTTTAGGAAATTTGTTCAAACAACCAATAATTATATGTAGACCAAATAATATTTGAATTTCTGACGCAGTGGTAGGCCTGAACGTTTTACCTTGCTGAATTGCGTACAAATTTGTAAAATACGCCATGTCTTCAAAATCTTTTTTAGATATATATCGCAAAAAATATTCCATGGGAAGAAGGGGTGTCGTATTGTTATTTGATGGAGAATTCCATTCCGGTATATTTGGTGGCGTGAAGTTATTTTTTGTCCACTTGACTGCAATTTTTTGCTTCTTTGTTGACTTTTTTTGAGTTATTTCTTCCTCAACTTCATCGCCGCTTTCATATTCGCCGTTGTTAATTACTTCAAGCGAATTTAATTTTTCAGTTTCGTTTCTATTCAGAACATCTGCACCTGGTCGAAGGATGGGTCCTGTTTCAAATTCTCCTAATTCTTCGTCACTGTCTTGTTCCAAATCAATATTTTCGATTTCTGAAAGATCGTCATTTTCTATAAAATCAATAAGTTCCTAAACATGTTCAGGGTTTTCTAAATCATACATTTTCCTTCGATTATCCATGGCAAACAGATCCTGAAACGTAAAATATAAAATTACTCTTGGTACCATTTGTACATTAATATGTACAAAACAAAAAAACGGTTTAGTCTGTTTGTACATGATGATGTACATAATATCCAAAACCAAAAATTTATTCAAAAAAATTGCTCTATAACTATAATTTTTATATTTTTGGATGCGTTAACACTTACTTAGTTATAAAAAACAAGATTTTTGCTAAATAAGCCAATAGTTGCGATATATAATGCAAATAAAGTAGGACTTACCGGCAAACACAGCTGATCGCTAAACACAACCTAACTTTATAGTGAATAATTTCGACTGTCGCCACCAGATGACGCCAAATACCTTAAACTGAGTAAAAATCATTCACAAAAACATGTTCAAATCTTTTTAAGAGTGATTTATCACAAAATAAGTTTTTTAAAAAAATAATAAAGTTGATGTACATGTACATGTACGCCAGGTCTTAAGGGGTTAGTGTACATCGTGTATACGAATTTTCAGATTTTACCTCAGTCTGAACAGTTTGATAAATGATCGATTATAATGGGAAATTTATTACCTTTATTGCCCTTTTCCGGAATAAGTTTTGAAAACATTGACTGGTGATAAGGCGTCTTGTAATTTTAACATACATTTTCATTACATATATTAGTATATTACATAACCACTACGGAAAGTTATATATTACGTATGAGTGCACTCATTACCGTTAACCTTTTATTTCCACTAGTGCGAAGGCTAACGAATGTAACCGCCATGGCGGATCCAGGAGTTGGTTTTGGGGTAAAATTGTCAAAATATATTGCCCAGTAAAAGAGCTTTCCCATTTTCACCTCCGGTCTAGAAATAGATTTTTATTATCAGATTCCATTTCAGCAACCTCAAAAACCCCAATACACCAATTTTCACGAAAAAACCCCCGCCCTTCAGGGGGTGGATTTAGAAAAAAATTATTTTAAGATTTAGTTTTAGCGACCTCAAAAACCCCAATATGTCAACTTTCAATAAAACTACCCCCCGCCCGTCAGGGGGTTAAGTTAGAATTTTCTTATTATCAGATTTACTTTCAGCAACCTGAAAAACCCCAATATACAATATTTTTCCCCATTTTCCCTTGTCGCACCCCAGTGCTGCAGCCCGCCAAAGTACCTTTACGGTCCTTATGGAAAATTGTCAGATAACTGAGAACCAAATTAAAACTAATTTTACTTGTTATTTTTACCATTTTTTGTTAAAAATATATTTACAAGCGAATAAAATATAGCGTATGATAAACGGACGAGAAATATATCTCGCATGCGACAGAGAAGGATTATTTTTCGTCCTTGGATTATAATATACTATAGTTATATCAATATAAAACTTCAAAAAACGCAAAAATAAGCAAAAAAAATTTTTGAAAATTTTGGATCGGGAGGAACGAAATGCAGAGAAACCACATTTTTTGTAAAATAACAGTTTGTTGATTTTTTTTCTTTGGAGGTGGTCCATTATGGTTAGGCGACCGCCCAGGATACCTATTCTGGTTTCAAGTGGAGATTTTTTCCGCTCGATATTTTGCATAAAGGTCACAGAATCTCACCGAAATTGAGTGAAAATGACATGTTTTGTATTCTCAAATCTCACTTCACCTGCAGCGGATATTTGGGCGGTCTAGACTAGGCAAAAAATCATGCACAGACGAGTTCTTTATTAAATGTCAAATGTAACTGTTTTTTTTTTTTGTAGGTGGGTTGTGTTTTACTTTTATTTTCCATATGTTTTCGAAAAACATACAGCAATACATGTAAACACATAATATTATATGACATAAACCTAAACACTCTGTCAACAAAACAAATATGTAATACGCCGACGCGTATCGCATAATATGATTGGATATAGTTTGTATAAAAACATGACTATGTTGTAAATTTAAGAATAGCAATATTTTTCCAAATGTGATGTGAATGACCACTTTGTCCAAAATATCTACTCGAAACCAGAATAGATCTTCAGGGTATCCATTATGGTTTCCACCGGATTTTTTTCGCCTGATATATCGGTGAATATAGGCAAAGCTAAACGATCTAGGACAGTCACTTCATCAGAAGAACTACTATAAAGTTGACTTTCACCGGTGAATAAAAATCAACGAAATGATAATGGAAGAACGAGCCTTCAGGCGAGTAATCCTATAGGCGAATAATGGTTCAAAATAAAGATATTTTTTTCTTTCGTTTTTAAGACAGGTTAAATGTAAATGAATTGCCCCGCAGGCAATGTTTTTAAGTTCAGACACTGTAAAAATAAAAATTAAATTATTTTTGCTTAATAACACAGTCCTTCAATATCCTGCTTCATACATTCGAATATATGATTTTGGATAATTCGACTATGTTGATTTCGACGCTGTACTTTTTAATTAAAAAACTAAAGTTTAAAATGAATTAAAAAAATATTTTATCCAACACCTTCACAGAAACACTTGTTTTGAGCACTATTTTAAATGTCAGAGGTGAGTTTTTTTCCACTAGTGACTAAAAAATTTTTCAACCACTCTTTTACGTACAGCTTTTGATCTCACCCAAAATTAGTTATATACCCTATTAATTAAGTATTATAACTATTCTATAAATAGAAGCACGTTAACTAAACCATAAAAATTAAAGAAAACCTCAAATTATTCTTTAGTTTTTGAATAAAATACTGTTTTTATTAAAAATTCTGTCATCACCGCGTCCATTTTGACGTTTGTAAGAAATGTAAAACTAGCAATTGTTTATGTTTAATAGGCATACTTAGGCCATGGCTACCTATTATTTTAGTATTAAGAAAACTTAATCTTAATATTTTTGACATAATTTTTCGCAAAATTATAGATTTTTATTTAAAAATAAAAGGTTTTGGATAAAATTAAATTCTCAACTCGTGCCTGTAACTTTTGAAATAGGATTTTTTTTTTGGTAAGTTAAAAAGAAATAGGTGTGGTGTGAGAAAAAGTAAACCTATTGATAAATTATAATAAAGCTTATATAATAATTTTAAATAAATATTGTAAATGGCTTAAACTTCTCTTTCCTATGTAATCAAAAATATTTATATATTTTTCTTTTACTGTTTTTTCGTTTGCGCAAAATTCTAACGTGACGGAGCAAAACTAAATTCAGATTCGAAATCATATATTCTCATCCATGAAGCAGAAAAAAAATAAATTTGAAGGGCTGTGTATTTAATTATTGTACACTAAAAAAAGTACCACATAATTTTTTTTGCATATTGCAAGTTAAAAGCTACGAAAATTCGCCTCTAGAAAATAGTTTTGCATTTTAAAGGAAAAAAGATCTAAAGTAAACAATTCAAAAATCAACTATAATTAAGTTATTTCTTAAGTCGCAAATTACAGCGAAAAACACACGAAAATACGCCGCAGGCAAATTTTGTTGCGTTGTGCAAGGTCAAACGCTGTAAAATGAAAAATTATACATTCTTGTTGATTTGTCTTTTATTAAATATTAATTTTTGTTAATTTTCTTTTCCATTTTGAAATTTTTTAAAATTCCGGGAAAGCTTTGTATTTGTGCAAATATTTTAATTTTTTTTTTGCTTATTTTTACAATTTATGACGTTTTTTGTCGATATAAATCAATTTCGAACAGAAAAAAAATTGTAGCTCGGTCAATCGGTCGATTGGTCAATTGGTCGATTGGTCTTTCTGTCAGGGAAATCTTGTATCCGCGATAACTTAAAAACGCTTTAAGCTAGAGACTTGAAATTTGGCGTACGGGTATGTTACCTAAAGTTCTCACTCGGAATTGTTTTTGGTGGACATTGGGGTGCGGCCATGGGGAAAAATACATTTTTTTTACAAAACTTTGAAAATTGCTATATAGTGGTTTTAAGGTTGCTGAAATTAAATCTGATAATAATTTATTTTTAAATCCACCCCTCAGGGGTCCCTCTCACCCTCATTTTTAATATTTTCGTAAAAATTGGTACGTAGGGGTTTTTGGGGTCCACGATAATAACTCTTTTCCTCGCTCTTTTCTAATTTCACCCTCTGAGGGGCGGGAGGTGAAAAAACGAAAACAAGAAAATTGCTGATAGACTTAAACTTTTACGATTAGTTTAAAATACATAAGAAGATTTCCACCCGTCTAGAAAAGGTACCCGTTTCACATTTTTGATAAAATGTGTGCATTTTTGATAAAATGAAAACCGTTTTTGAATCGCGCTGTAACATATTATGTAATATTAGATGCGCACGTTTGAACCTAATTAACAGTTGAACAAACAACTAAGGAGATGAGGTCTTGTTTGGACTCGACCGTTTGATAATTTAATTATCCGTTTTCTCCGTTGTTTGTGTATCAATTTAAGTAATCTTTTGCAGGAAATTTGTTCACCTTTTGTGGTTTCGCAGTATACAAAAGTGGGTAAAAGGTTCAGCATATATCGTAAACCTTTTAGCGATATATGTAACATGATGTTTACTTTTAAAAGTCAACAGTTTAAATTGTGAGCCACAGGAAATAATATATCTGTAATATCTGTAGGCACTGTAAAATGTGAAAAGTTCAAGGTCACCTATACTTTATGTGCTATATTTTACCTCTTGCCTTGCCTCAGCTCACAGGTGCCAGTTAGTATTGTGACAACATTACATACCTGCCAAGGTTCTAGTTTAACTACCACAGTCTGTGGTCTACAGAATTACTACCAGCCACTCCATTATCCAGTGTGCTACCCTAGAGTACCTTAATGTGTTGCTTTCTATCCAAAGAAAAACACATTACCCTAATATTATAAATACGTACTACTTTTAACTTAAAAAAGTTTTAACCCTTTCGCTCCTGTGATAAAAATAATGATTAATTATCGATTTAAGTGTATTTTGTTGGCTATTCTTAAAAAAAAGAAAAAATTAGAAATAAAAAAAAATAGATTTTTGTTTGAGTTTTTGTTTTTACAGGAGAGTTTCAGGAGAGTCAAAGTAACACTAGATGAAGTGATCCTAAATGTACCACCATTAATATATTTTTTTTAATAAAAGGATTTAAAGTGCAAATTTTAACAATAATCTATTAAAAAATAAAATGTTATAGAGTAATCTATGTACTAAATTATTATTAAATTTTAGTTATTTAACTTAGGGTTAATGTAAAGAATGGAATAGTCCTTTAACAAAAAATTGAAGAAACCGTCATAACGTTAATACATTTTAAGCCTCCAGTTACGAGACATGGTTTTTTCTCTACCACGACGCGTACACTTATATGATCGAAGCAAGCGCTAATTATATCACTTTTTTTTTGTGGCCTATGGCCTTTGGCCTTTGGCCTATGGCCTATGGCCTATGGCCTATGGCCTATGGCCTATGTCCTATGGCCTATGTCCTATGGCCTTTGGCCTTTGGCCTTTGGCCTATGGCCTTTGGCCTATGGCCTATGGCCTATGGCCTATGGCCTATGGCCTATGGCCTATGGCCTATGGCCTATGGCCTATGGCCTATGGCCTATGGCCTATGGCCTATGGCCTATGGCCTATGGCCTATGGCCTATGGCCTATGGCCTATGGCCTATGGCCTATGGCCTATGGCCTATGGCCTATGGCCTATGGCCTATGGCCTATGGCCTATGGCCTATGGCCTATGGCCTATGGCCTATGGCCTATGGCCTATGGCCTATGGCCTATGGCCTATGGCCTATGGCCTATGGCCTATGGCCTATGGCCTATGGCCTATGGCCTATGGCCTATGGCCTATGGCCTATGGCCTATGGCCTATGGCCTATGGCCTATGTAGATAGGACCTTTCAGCTTAGCCAGGCAGTATGGCCTATAGCCTATGGCCTATTATCGTAAGCGTAACATAATTTTGGGACACTTTTTCGTAACGATTTCAGCCGTAATGGTTTCAGCCCTCTACCCCCCGTCTAAAACATATTAATGTTAAAAATAATTAAATTTAATAATACTATAACCTAGCAACAGATGCATGTCTTTTCTAGAAAAAATATAATAAATTTTTAATAAAAAAGATAAAATGTTTATTGTCTTCAACATAAAGTTAGATTAAAACAGTTTCTTGTAAGGTTAAAACAATTTTTCACGTAATAAATTATGGCATAAACCGTAATAAACCAGCGTAAAATCTTATTTAACAATAAGGATTAAGCCCAGCCGAGTAAGCGGTGTCTGCTTTTATGATAATTTATCATTTTCATCAAGATAAGGGTGGTTTTCTACAAGAGCTGAAATCTGCGTTTCATATACAATCGTATACTCACACCATGATATACAATATTTAAAATATTTGATTAAATTATACGCTGTGACTAGCATCCCGGTACCGGGATTAAGGTTATTCCCGGCAATTTCTTTAACGTCACGAAAATGGGCGAAAATGCCGGGATCAGACTTAATCCCGGCAGATACTTACGCTGAAGTGTGTTTACGCTTATTTTTAAACATATAGCTCGTATTTATGTTAGGTTAGGGTTGAACAGGGTTATAAAAGCAGGTTTTAGGCAACTTTATTGTAAATATCTGTGAAATAGTTATTTACATGGTATATCCATTTATTATAAAAAGTGATTATTGTGATATTTCGCAAGAAATATAGCTAAAATTTTAGACTTTATTGTTTTGAAATCAGTGTTTTTGCTAAATTTGTCGGAACCCATCTGCTTAAAAGGTAACCCCATTTTAACATTATCCGAATATTTTCAAGGTAAAAAAATTAAATGCCAAACTAAACCATACCAACCATAATAATCCTATTAATCTATAAACCAACCCAAATCATATCCATATTAACCCATGCAAACCCCTTATAATCCATAATACTCATATTAGCACATAAAACCCCTAATAAGGCTTGTCCATAAATTACATAAAGCTTAAAGGTATGGGCGTTGACACAATACATAACTTAGTAGAAAAAGCGTACACCCAAGAAATAGCAAAAAAGTGTTACGTAAATTATGAACATAACTCAAAATAACCTACTTTAAAATACCATTTCGGAGTATTGGACATCTGCATAACTTAAAGTCTCCAGCTTCAAGCGTTCTTCATTTATGCTGTTCCTGGACCGACCATAATTCGGATAAACATTTTTTTTAATTGTCCTAAAAGGTCGAGTAAAGAGGAAAATGCGAACAGTGTTTTGAAAAAAGAAAAAAACGTATAGACTACAAGCCCATCGTAATTTTTAAGGGGTCAAGTGACCCAGCATGAATTATATTCAGTAAGATGCTGGTATATTAAACAATAATTTTAGGCACTATGTCATCACTTTTGGGCAGTACAAGTGAGTGCATAGGTTAATTGAATTTGCTATCTGGACACCCCCTTTTCAGACCATTTGACCTTGTACGGCATTCCTCATTATTGATAGTTCATAAAAAATAATCACCCAGAATCATACTGTCATAAAAAAATAATGGTACCGGAAGCCAGAAGAATTTTTGCTTTTCCGACAATTTACCAGGGCTAAATTTCAAAATGATCAGGACATTCTAAACCTTGCCGAAAATCCGTCAGAGTTGCCCCGAACACTAAAATTTAAGAATTTCTACCATAAATGTGAGTCAAACGGCAAAGAAACATTTTAAAAATGTATCAAACCCGACTAAATTTATTTTTATTTAATGTATTCATAACAAAGTAAATTTGATATGGGTACCAGGACATCAAGGAATAGATGGTAATGAGAAGGCAGACGACCTGGCAAGAAAGGGGAGTGAAGCCGTACTCACAGGACCAGAACCGTGCTGTGGGGTATCTTATTCCACTGCCAGACACGAGGTCAAGAAAATGTTGAGGAATGAACACCAGCAACATTGGATAGATGCACCTAAAATGAGACACTCTTTCTAGGGGGGCCAACCAAGAAAAGAACCAGCTTACTTCTAGGCATGTCCAGAAGTCAACTGAGAGCAATAACGGGTATAATAACTGGGCACTGCTTACTGAATAAGCACCGACACCAAATGGGACAGACTACGAGCCCCGTGTGCAGGAGATGTGGGGAAGGGGACGAAGAGCCCTACCACCTCATATGTGAATGTCCATCCCTAATAGGGCTAAGATGGAGGTACTTTAGGAACGACTCGCTGGAACCAAACGAGATCATGAACACTCCCCTGAAACCGTAGCTGGACTTTATAAAAGAAACAGGGATGTTAGGAGATCTGTGCGGTTAACACAAAGGTCCCTAGGTACCAGGTGTTGAGGGCAGTGAACCCCGCACTGAACAAACTAAACTAAACTAATGTATTCTAATATTTATTCATAATATTAAAATAATTTAACTAAACCAAATGTTTCAGTTAAATAATTTTAATAATACGAATAATTATTAGAATGTATTAAGTAAATAAAATAAAATTCAGTCCGGTTTTATGTAACTTTAAAATGTTTGTTTACCGTTTGACATTTATGATAGAAATTCGTAAAGTTTCGTGTTAGGGGTGTCATGATCCGCATATTTTATATGGTGTTAAAATAGCGCAAATACATTATGGCTTCATAAAATTTGCTTCGGCAAAGTCCGGTTTGTTCTGCATTATATCGGACCCTTTTCGGTGACCCTTGTCTGTATAACTTAAAAGTTGACTCACAGATATAAATTTATAAACAAATATAATTTATTGAAATGATAGTTTCAAATGTCATGAATAGTAATTAGCGTGCAAATTGATGAGACTGGAACTCTTTTATCGGGGTAATTAAATATAGTCGGTGTCTTTAGAAATATTTTGCGCTAAAGGCCTTGTCAAATAAATTAAACTATTGACCTTTTTATCATCCTAGAAATCCTATATAAACTCGTCTCCATGTCAATTTCAAAAGTGAAAATGTAGTTTTTGTGAGAAATAATTTTGAGAATTATTCTTGAATTAAAAATAGATTTTAAAACTTAGAAAAATTTTGGGACTTGTAATATCAGACTTAAAAATAATATTGGGCACTTATAAATATTGTTAGTATGAACACTGATGATTCTATAAATTTATTTAAATGACTTATACTAACCAGTTTTAATATTTACACTAAGAAAAATGTGGACAATAAATTGGGCTTTGAAAATGATTGTGAATAGTTGGTGGGATTTCAAACATAGAATGTTTTAATTTAGTATTTAATTAAGTATTTAATGGAAAACTAATATATAATGGAAATTAGAATTTAGGGGCTTTGCATAGAAGTAGGACTTAGAAGTAAGAATTGATCTTTCATGTTCTTGAAGAATTTATTCACATTTATTTAATATATTATTCTTAAGTTAAGAAGCAATCGTTTTAATCTGTTTCCAAAGCACGGCCTCACTAGAATACCTGCTCCCGAATAAAGTGGTTAAGTATATTTTCCGCTCGGGTATACTTTAAATACGATAGAAGATTGGATGGCCAACCTAACTGAGTAAGTTATAAGAAAAGATAATCTCTGCTCGGCTATAACCGAATTTTCCACTTTATAACATTAGTAGAAAAATATTTATTAGTAAAAAAACACTTCACAACAGGGGCAACAGTTGGATTTTCGGCACGGGTTAGAATCTTTTGATCATTTTGAAATTTTGCACATAATTTTGTATGCTTAAAAGGAAAAAAAATAGGTTTTAAGTCTTTTAAATTTTTCACTTATACAAAAACTGCAGGTAATTTTCAACGAATTTTTACGATTTGTGGGTAATTTACGAATTTTAGGAGCCCAATTAGGACCCTTAGAGAAAGAAGTTTTATTACTTCCATATTTTCGGAATTTTCTAGTTACATCTAAATGAATATATTTAAGGTCCACCCTAATGTTAAATTTATATGTTAAACGTTAAATAAGTGAAGATGTGAACAAAAAATATACCTTTGTGTTAACTGGTTAGTTTTGGATACAATTGTAATGCTTTAAATTTTCCAGACTCGGATCTTTTCACTTAAAAGCAAAGGGACTTACTATTGTTAATTCGACCTATAAATGTAAATAAACATTTGATGAAATCGGAAAGAGCATGAGGAAATCTTAAATAGCACAATTAAAATAGCATAAATTCCTCTGGCAGTGTTAGAAGCATGAAATAGGGATTCCGTGTGCTTCGTATAACAGAGTCAAATACTACACAGCTATTTAGGCTACGGGTTCACGAAAATCCAGAAACAGAACTTTTCGTTTAGATTTTCAAGAGTCTCGGTTTATGAAACACAAAACAGGTTGTCTTGACCATTTCTCGAAGATTAACTTCTTGTCTAGTCTCGCAAAGTCATTTTCAAGACTCTCGGCATTATGCAGGGTTGGTTAACCGTAGTATTACGTGTCCAAACATCCCCACAATAAGCTAGACAAGTTTTGTTATTGTCAATAATTCCATATCCGCATAATTTAAATATACAGGGTGTAACAAAAAAGGAGGGCTGGCAATACATAGCCATATTGTACTCACCGAAACAATGGAAAAATGTCATATCGCATATCGCATCTGAGTTATGGCCACTAAGTTTTTAGTTAAGATACTAATTTAATGCTTAATACTATATCTCTTGGTATAGTAATACATTTTTATCAAGTAGGCCAAGAATATTTTTGCCCTTGATGTCATGACAGTTAAATATCTGACTTATTGTCTTAAAATACTGTAATTTGAAATGAAAAGTTAATAATTTTCTAAAATAAAGAAAATTTTCTAAAATAAAGAAAATATAGTATCTCAACTAAAAACTTAAAGTGGTCATAACTCAGAGACGAAGCATTTTAAACACTATGTGTAAATGAACTTTTTTGATTGTTTCGTTGAGTACGTATACATAATAGCGCCGCAGGCAAATTTTTTTACAATAGCACCTACAAAGGAGATATAAAAATATTTTTTTCTCGCTTTTTTACAAATTTAAAGTTATAGACTTTACAATAGCGCCGCAGGCAAAAATTTGTATAAATTGAAATGAATGAAGGGGATTCACAGTAGATCTCAATGGTCGCAGTGATTTGAAAGGTACTTTGCCTCACAACCCCACTTGCATTGTATTGTACAAATTCAAAAAATGTTTAAAATTAAGTTATATTTTGTACTAGAACGTTTTATATGAATTTCTAAAAAATAAATTCTATAAAAGCCTTCTTTTTATAACTAGTGCGCTAAAAACAATGTTTTTAAAACATCCATTATGAAACTAATGTTTTAATATAATATTGAAAAGCGGACTGTGGAGTAAATATGTTGATAAAAGTTTGGCCTATGGGGGGAGGGGTAATTACCCCCATTACCCACATCTACGCCCTTAAAAACATATCAGTTGAAGTACTTCAGCACCATTATTTGACTGTCTTTGAAGTAGATATCTAAGTCATCAGTATTTCATCAATGTTTTAAACTTAACATAAATGGAGTCACAACCACCTCAAATACGGAATCAGGATCAACGGGTATACCACAGGGTAGTATCTTACGACCTCTTTTATTTATATTATTTATTAATGACATTGTCAAAAATATACACAGTTTTTTAACTTTATATGCAGATGATACTAATGCACTTGTTGAAGAATACAATGTTTCTCAGCTAAGTAACAAAGCTAATAGTTCTATACATCAAATGAGCAAATGGTGCGAGGAGAATATATTAGTATTAAACCCTACAAATAATTCTGTTTTCACTTAATCATGCCAAATCAGATTTGAGTATTTTGGTCAAAAGTAATAAAAATAAAAAAAAATAAAACAAAGTTCATCTATTAAATTTTTAGCTTAACTTTTAGTGAATCCTGTAAGGCTTTTTTTAAGCAACATGCATTATTGACAGTTATAAATCTTTATATTTTTAATCTGCTGGTTTACGCTAGAAAAACATTAAAACATTTAAAACTTATGGTGATATCAATAAGTTTAAAACCAAGTAATAAACTATATCAACCAATAACTAGAAATGTGCAGGTTAGTAAGGGACCTCAATCTCAGGCAATTTAAATTTATAATCACCTGCCTAATAAATACAAGTCCGCAAGCAGCTTTAATCAATTCAAAAATTGGATAAAATCTGTATTAAAGGCAAATCCTTTTAATGTCATACAGGAATATCTTGAAGCGTACTTTTAGTGATATACGTATAAATTTTTATTTTTATTTAGTATTTGACTTACTTTTTAAACATGTAAAACAGTTTATTTGTGTGTACCTATTTTTGTATTTATATTTTTATCTTTATATACTATTGTATACATTTATGTATGTGACAATTCCAATACCCTAGTCTGGGTCAATGGAAATAATAAAATTATTATTATTATTTGACAAAAAAAATAGCATAAAATGTAATCATATAAATACCTCTAGCAGTCTTTGCAAGCATAGGGATTCCCTGCGACTCGTAGAAAGCGGGCAGCCCGTAATCTGTAACTTTAAGCACCCAGCGGGCATCTATCACGCAATTTCGGGACGTCAGAAAACCGTGAACACGGATCGGCGTAGAATGAAGGTATTTCATGCCCTGTAACAAAAATAAATTATTATTTCAAAATTATAAATTTTAACCATGAACGTAGAGTATAAGGACTGGTAACTTGTAGTTCTATTTGGTTACGTATTGACTAAAAAGCGCTGGTATCTACGAGCGAGATCGGAAGCCTTCTAGATCGTAATTTTAATTTTTAAATGGTAGTTAGTCGGTTGCTGCTGTATGGCGCCATGCGTAAACAGTGACCTTATAAACATATGTTCACAGTGACGTTTATTTTTAGCGTGTGTTTTTATGAGAACATCTTCTTTGGTTATTCTAAGGTAAGTTATAGATACCTGGTTTATGAGTTTAGAAATAACAAATAGGCTAGCCCACAAAGTCTCTAAATCTTTATATGTGGCACATAAGAAACTGTAAGCCATGATTCTGGTGATTTAATTTTGAATTTTTAAGTACTATATTTTCTTGTGTCAACTATAAATACGTTTAATGTTACCAAACTATAGTTAAACCATTGTATTCACAAAATACTAAAAGTCATCATATAATACCGATAAAATTATTATAGTTTAGTAACTTATAAAATATTTTGACGTTTATTTCTAACATAAACAAAATTTGAGGTTGTATCATAGAATTTTATAAAATCATAAATCTGGAGTGCTTCATATCTCGCTCGTAGACTATTTCGCCATCTGATGGATTTCAGTCATTACGTAATACGAAAAAGATAGTTAAAACTGCGGAGTGTCACAGGGTTGATTTTAACTAAGGTACAAAGGTCCCTAGGGACCAGGTGTTGCAGCAAGCAACTTGCTGCAAGTTACTACTAATAACTTGCTTCCAAAATGGTTAAATAAAATAACTAGTAACTTACTAAAATTTAAAATGTATAGTTTAGTCTTAAGAACAGCACAACACTGCATTTTAGTAAAACATCTTGTTTAATTGAGTTGTTTAAAAAAAAACTTTTTTTAGAATTTTAATAGTGTTGATATACAACTTATTAGGGCAATCCTTAAAAAAATATAAATACATTTTTAGAGACTTCCCTTTTGTTTCAAAATGTCTATAATTGATGCACGTAGGTGGCACAAGATATACTTTTAATGGTATAAATGCCAAACTGCACGTCCTATCGAAAAAATTCGAACAGAAAAAAATGTATTTTGAAATGTTCTTTGACATGCATGTAATTTAAAAAATCTCGGATTTGTTTTTAATTTTTGAAAGTTTGCTTTGAAAAATTATTAATTTTAATGTAAAAATGTAAATTATACTTTTAAACTAATTTAAAGTAATTTAAAAACAATACAAAAAATTGCACTGTTCTAGCAAAAAAAAAAATAAAAAACTAAAAAACTTTATTTGTTTTAAAATGACGCATCACACAAGTTCCCTTTCCATAAAAAAAAAATCCCACCTATGCCCAGGTAGCAAAATAACATGACATTCACGTGAAAGTCACGTTAATATGTGACATGTGATGTTAAGATTGTAGTCTCATTTAACAAGAATGTAGCATGGTGGGGATGTCCTAAGTCCGCCCCTAATAACATCCCGAAAATAACGTGTTTGTGACATCATAAATCCACATTCCTGCGCTGTTATATCTAATATCTTATGGATGCCGTTACTGGTACTTTAATATTTAAATAATATTCTAGGATATTAGCTTTTTCATAATTAAAACCATTAAAAACGCTTTAACCCTATCAAAAAATCGGATTTAAAATCAATCAGTAATTGAAACAATCACAGATTGAAACAGATAGATTCTAAATACGAAATTGCAGATTAAGGGGACAATATATTCCTTTAATCCGTGTCCGTGGTCTTGAGAAGCCCGGCAGAGCCCCCTATCCACTGGAAATCATATAATGTGTATAAAATTTCCTTATAATAATTTACTCTATCAACATCATCTTATATCGATTTTTTTGCTTCGAACGTCGGTGAGAAGCAAAATAACATGACATTCACGTGAAAGCCACGTTAATATGTGACATGCGATATATTCACAGCGTTGCTAAATATTTGTTATTAAATAAAATGGTTGTCACGTCACACGTATTACGTTGCAAATGTGATGTTAAATACATGTTATTTTTCAATATTATGTGATGTTATGATTTAGTTTAAAAATACACCCAAAAGTGATGTTAATTTCTTGTAATATAACATCCCTTGCTACCTGGGTGTATTATACCTATAATAGATATCCATAGCTATGTCCTCATACACACATTTTAAAAGCTAAAAGCAAGTTGTTTTATTTACTTGTTTTAATTTTAAAGTTCATATCTCAAATCGTTTAAAAGTTAAGGGGGAGGTAACTTTTGAACCGCGCTGCATGTTATTTAACCGTTGTTGGTTCAACTGTATTATAATAAGTGTGTGTGTGTGTCCGGGATGCAGCATCCTTGAGGGATAACTCCCCTTCTCCCAGCAAACGTTATTACACAATAGTTAAATGATTATGTTTACTCGAGACCCGAGTGGGAAACCGCTGGCAAAATTTTGTCCCCTTCAAAAATTTCCTCCAGATTACCTCCAATTTGTACACCAAAATTCCTCTGCAGTTTACCCCTCGCTGCTCCGAGACCTAACTACCCTATTTATTACTAAGGTATTTAACTCCTATCTAAATATCTTTTTTACGGTATTTACAACCCAGGTAGCAAAATAACATGACATTTACGTGAAAGCCACGTTAATACATGTAATGTTAATATTGTAGTCTCATTTAACAAGAATGTAGCATGGTGGGGATGTCCTAAGTCCGCCCCTAATAACATCACACAATGACATCCCGAAAATAACGTGTTTGTGACATCATAAATCCACATTCCTGTTATATCTAATATCTTATGGATGCCGTTACTGGTACTTTAATATTTAAATAATATCCTAGGATATTAGCTTTTTTTAAATAAAACCATTAAAAACGCTATAACCCTATAAAAAAATCGGATTTAAAATCAATCAGTAATTGAAACAATCACAGATTGAAAAAGATAGATTCTAAATACGAAATTGCAGATTAAGCGGAGAATATATTCCTTTAATCCGTGTCCGTGGTCTTGAGAAGCCCGGCAGAGCCCCCTATTCATCAAATCGTATAATGTGTATACAATTTCCTTATAATAATTTACTCTATCAACATCATCTTATATCGATTTTTTTGCTTCGAACGTCGGTGAGAAGCAAAATAACATGATATTCACGTGAAAGCCACGTTAATATGTGACATGCGATATATTCACAGCGTTGCTAAATATTTGTTATTAAATAACATGTTTGTCACGTCACACGTGTTACGTTGCAAAAGTGATGTTAAATACATGTTATTTTTCAATATTATGTGATTATGTTATGATTTAGTTTAAAAATACACCCAAAAGTGATGCTAATTTCTTGTAATATAACATCCCTTGCTACCTGGGAAGTATTTATTAATCGTGAGTTATAGATTTAACCCTCTTTAACAACAGGTTTAAAGTTAATAATCGGGATTTAGCTGTGATAAAATGCTGTGTAATGGTGCAGATTAATAAATACCGATATTTACAACCTTATAAACTTACCCAATACACGATAGCAGCAGTTTTCTAGGTAATGTTTTTTTTTCTAGATGTTGGCAATAGTTTTGGTACTTATTTTGGTTATTATGTTTAAACACAATCTCGTTATAATTTTAGTACCATGCGTATTAATAAATTTAAATTTGTTATGTATACTTTAGAAATGATATAAATTATTTACTTTTTTGAACTATTAATACATTCTGAAATATATTTAACCAATATCCATAAAAAAATTGTGTTACAACTAATTTATTTGGTTATATTCTGTACCGTTATTTTAAATATATTTTGTTAGTTCGCCAACAATTAAATGGCGTAATACATACAACATATTTGCTAAATACGATCAATTATTTATACAAGAATGTATAGAATTTAACACAACTCTCCGTAATTTCGTATTTAGATATTTTTTAACATTTCTGTCTATAGCAGTTATTTTTAATCATACTATTTGGTACTAATTACAGTAACGGTCAGTTAAAAGCAAGATTTTGGCCAATTTTTAGTATGTAGTGAGCTTTGATCGGTTGTCATAGAATAAATTTGACGGTTGCTAAGGGTTGTTTATTTTAAGTGTCCTTTACTTTTTATGAGCCAAAATATGGAAATTCCATAAAATATTATAAAAAATTCTGAAAAAGATAAGAAAAACTTATTACGGGCAAGTCTAAATCCCGGTATGATAAGGAGTATGAAAATTTTCTACAGTGGAAAGTAAAAAACAAAATTAACGTGATTAGTAATCACTGATTACTAAAAGAGTAATGATCCCTTAGTTTAAGGATTTGGTTAGTAACCTTTTTCTTATTGGTAATAACAATTTTTAATTATTTTTACTTTATTTTAGTCAGAAAAATATACTCCAATTAGCCTTTGTACAAAATATTTCCAGGTAAAGTCTGAACTTATAATTATAATTATTACTAATTAATACAATCAATAACACCAGCACACACAAAAAAATCTCGAGTGCGGCAGATCAGACTGGTCAATATTTTGGATCTCTGAATCTGAATCCGAGATTAGAATTTAAAAGTTAGCGTTCAAAATGGCGGATCCAATATGGCGGATTAGATTTTTTAAAGTTGCTCGGATTTGCTTGAAACTTGGTGCTAGGAGGTTTTTGTGGTCACTGAGATTACGAATCTGGTGTCAGTTTTTCAAAATTCAAAATGGCTGATCTAATATGGCGGATTAAATTTTTTAAAGTTTCTCGGAAAATCTAATTCGCCATATTGAATCTGTCATTTTGAATTTTGGAAAACTGGCCCCAGATTTGTAATCAGAGACCCCAAAAACCCTCGAGTACCAAGTTTCAAGCAAATACGAGCAACTTTGAAAAATCTAATCCACAATAATAAATCCACCATTTAGAATGCTAACTTTTGAATTCAGTCCTCGGATTCAGATTCAGCGACCCAAAATACATAAGAATTGACTAGTCTGATCTGCCGCAGTCAAGATTTTTTTTGTGTGCTGGTGTAATTAGCTTAATATAATCAAAATAAAAAAAATTATTTTTTAAACGCCACTTTAAAGTACTTATTTGAGCAAATGTCATTGATCAAGGCTACTTGTTAATATTTAAATATTTAAATCTACTTTATTATTTGAAAAAAAAAATAGTTAAATAGCTCTAGTAGTGAAAAAAATAATATATAAACCACGGTAGAGAAGACTGTTATAGCCTCGCACTCTTATTTAATAGATTTAATTGATTTATTGCCCAACAGAAATCCAATTACAGGACAAAATTATAAGATAAAACTAAACAATATTATTTAACCTTAATACTAATATAACAAATTTATATACATCTAAATATAAAACTATTGAACTCTATATAGGAGAATATTTATTACAATCCATTACTTGCCACGCTCAAAATAGATCTGAGACTCTCAAAAAATAGATCACAATTTGTACAATAATTGTTAACATTACTGGACATAATATAGATTGGTGATTTAATTAATATATTCGTCCTAGGAATAGGTAACATGAATGAATCAACATTTCTAGCACTAATACGGGGTAACAAAATTTTAATTTCTCAAGTAAATGATATTATATCCCTCTATGCTATACATCTCGGGATTTAATACGCTCGGCTATAAAAAATGTCTTCTCTACCTTGGTATATAATTACTATTACACTTAAAATTATTCCTGGAGTACTTTATAATAAATTATATTAATACTATTATCTTTCAGGGTTGAAGAAATTATTTTTTGTTTTTTTTTCTATATGACGTCATACCAGAGTTTTAGAGGCTTATAAAAAGTTATATTTACTATAAAGCTTTTATTAATTACCTATCTAATAAAGTGTTTGATTATATCGGTTCTGATAGTTTATGTATTGCCAGTTTTATATTATTATTTATATCAATAGGTTTTTCCTATTTCCCCCATGTTTTCTGATTCAATAGCAAATATTTGCGAAGAAGAAGTGTTAATACCGCATTACACAGTTTTTACGGCTTTCAACAATTAGAATTAAACGCATTTTAAACCACGTAGTTTCTCGTATAATACGCTGAACTACGCGGTTTAAAAAAAGTAGTTTTGAATTCTAGTTTTTTAAAGTTTTAGAAACTGCGAAATATGGCGTAAAAATTCCTCTGTTTTGTACTTTCATCAGGAAGTAATGGGTGAAACAACTCATTTATATAAATAACAGTATTAAATTGGTAACGCACAACTAACAGGGCAGATATAAGTAAACACTGCTTGTTTTGTATTATTATCAAATTTATATGATCAGTAATAACACTTTAAGTAGATTATATTAAACAACCAATACAGTTTTTTTAATAACACCAGCACACAAAATAAAAAAATCAGGAGTGCGGCAGACAAGACTATCAAATTCTTACGTATTTTGGATAGCTGAATCTGAATTCGAGGTCAGAATTTAAAAGTTAGCATTTAAAATGGCGGATCAAATATGACGGATTAGTTTTTTTTAAGTTGCTTGCATTTGCTTGAAACTTGGTACTCGGGAGTTTTTGGGAACGCTGATTACGAATCTGGTACCAGTTTTCAAAATTCAAAATAGCGGATCCAATATGGTAGATTAAATTTTCCGAGGAACTTAAAAAATCTAATCCGCCATATTGGATCCAAACAAACCCCCGAGTACCAAGCCACAAGCAAATCCGAGAAACTTTAAAGAAACTAATCCGACATATTGGATCTGCCATTGTGAATTTTGAAAAACTGGCACCAGATTCGCAATCAGCAACCCCAAAAACCCCCGAGTACCAAGTTTCAAGCAAATCCGAGCAACTTTAAAAAAATCTAATCCGCCATATTGGATCCGCCATTTTGAACGCTAACTTAAACTTAAATTCTGACCTCGGATTCAGATTCAGCGACCCAAAATACGTAAGATTTGACTAGTCTGGTCTGCCGCACTCGAGATTTTTTTTGTGTGTCGGTGTAATTAAATACTGCACATTTTTAAAACAATACCAATAAATATAAGAATTTTTTTACAATATTAAACACCCACCCCATTTTTTTCATGCAGTAACCACTTGCTATTTTAAATAAAACATTCATAAAATCTAACCCATGCAATAACAAATTATTACTTGATATTTTGTCATTTTTACAATAACGCTTCTGTACTAATTAGAAGAATTAGAAAATTATTCGGTGTACAGGGTAATCCAGAATTTCCGCCCTCATCATTTTTTTTCGAAAATGGTAAGGGATATTAAAAAAAATCAGGAACCATGTTTTATAGTCTCACCTATACTACAAGATAAATACCATAATATGGTCATATTATGAGGCTTTCATAATAATACTCATTTGGACTTGGCCCTGTAGCCACCTCTATAATTTTTCCCCCCGGTAAACGATTTTTTATTTATGAAATTAAAAGATGTTTAAATTAGAATAGTTCAGTTTCATGTCTTTTTTTTCTGTGCTCATTTGTTTTCTAGTTATGGGCTGTCAAAATTTACTTAAGTAATTGTTCCTAATTTTTTAACCATTGCAGATATAAAAAAAGTTTCAAATGTGTTACTTTTAGCTTTATAAATACTTATTAATTTTAATAAGCAAACAATTAAAAAAAGGTCCTAAGTGCACAACTCTTATTATCCATTATTTAAAAACTGGATTACTATATTTGTGATTTGTGAGATGCAGGCAAGCATTTTATTAATTTTTTCCTAAAAGCAACAAGCGACAGACTTACCTTTCTGTTTATTAAATAAAAATAAGTAAAAAGTTTTTACATGCTTAATTTTATTAATAAACCCTGGTATAGTATCAACAATAAAGATTTGTCATGGAAGTATTTACCGAGAAGTTGACATGAGTTTTAAATAACAACTTCGTAAAAATTAAAAATATATCAAGAGAATAATACGAGGGTATATCAAAAAATTTAAAATACATATTTATTTTATTAAAAATATTTCAGTAAATATAAGTCACAAAATGAATATACAAGAATTAATTTAATGCATGCCTGCATCTTACAAATCACAAATGAAGTAATTCAGTTTTTAAATAATGGATAATTAGAGTTGAGATTGCGCTTAGGACCTTTTTTCAAATTGTCTGCCTATTAAAATTAATTAGTAATTATAAAGCTAAAAGTAACATATTTAAAACTTTTTTAATATCTGCAATGGTTAAAAAATTAGAAACAATTATATAAGTAAATTTTGTCAGCCTATAACTAGAAAACAAATGAGCGCAGAAAAAAAAGACATGAAACTGAAGTATTCTAATTTAAGGATCTTTTAATTTCATAAATAAAAAATCGTTTACCATGGGCAAAAAAATAAAGAGGTGGCCAACGAGTATAATTATAAAAGCATCATACGGTATTTAACTTGAGTACAGATGAGACTATAAAAAAAAACATGCTTCTTGATTTTTTTTAATGTCCTTTATCATTTTTAACGAAAATGAGGGCGGGCGTTCTGGATCACCCTGTACATATCGTGATACTAGTAACTACTAGGGTGACTTTATAGTGAGTATTACTTTTATTTAAGTATGTATTTAGACATAGTGTATATCAAATATATAGCATATCGCATGTATCGTGGGGTGCCATATAGGCAAAAACGTTATTTTAATACATAACGCTATTGTGATATTAGCTACCGAAACATTTTCTGAGTGAACGCTCTGGACTTAATGGATATTGAAAAATACTGTATTAATAACTAAGGTAGTTTTTTATCGTGTAAACGTAGTCTATGAATGATTCCCAGACGTTAATCAAGCACCTTTTCTGATGTTCGTGTCCATTTAATGCACAATATATGATGCATACAGAGTGGAATTCATGCGAAAACGTAAACGAATCGCTTTGCAATACTCCGATAAAATTTTCCATTTTTCGATTCAATTGGAAAACGTAATAGGAAATTGTCTGCATGCTCTTGATAATATTACAGAATTGTAAGCACCATATACATGAGACGATGTTTAGGAACGTAACGCACAGTTTTAAATATTATAAAGTACTAAAAGAAAATATAATGCTGCCAACAGGGATGACGCGAAGGATTTTTATTGGGGGGGAGGCCAAGCAAAAATTTCCCAACTAAATGGTAAGGAACTTCACAACTTTTTTCAGGAATTTTCCAGCTTTTTAAAAAACAGGAAAAACTTACCCCTGAAAAATATTGACGGCTAAAAAATAAGGTCCTCAACCCTCTATATTTCCCAAATTTACTCGATTTTCCCAAAAAAAAAAGGTCCGCGCCCCTCTTTATTTCCCAACTTTACTCGATTTTCCCAACTGCTCCGGCAAATTTCCCAACTCGAGCGCTAAATGAAGAATCACCCTGCAGCATTAAAATTTTATTGATGCTTTTATTTGCCCATTCAATATGTCATCTTCGAAGGGCCGTAGCTCCCTTAGGGCTCATTTGCTGACCTTTATAAAAACTTTTTTCATATTTTTGGATGAAGAATCACTTTTTAAATTTTGGCATGGCAGTTACTGATCACCCAGTATAATAAGAATAAAACTTTATGTAGTTTTTTTATTTCAGTTTATTTAATAAACAAAATTAAAATTTTACTGTTTTTGACCTAAAACTCAAAAAAAAGCCGGCAGATCAAGTTGGGTGAATGGAAGCTTTTGATCAGAAAGATGAAAATTCGCCCAAAAACAAACAAGCCGTAAAGATATGTAATGCTACGCATTCCATTATATATTATTCACAGTAAATAGTGTATTGCATTTCCCAAATACTTAAAAAAATTAATTTCAAAAATATAACAAAAAAAAATCATTTTTGAAAAACGAAAAACTATTGAAAAAAAATTTAAAAAAAAAATTCAAAAAAACTTTTTTTTTATTTTAATTTGTTTTATTAAATTTTTGGTTTGCAAAAAACGAAAAATAAAAAAAAAACAAAAAAAAATTAAAAAAAATAAAAAAAATAAAATTTTTTGCGCTATACATTATAAGATATTTGGTAACAGTGGAAAATTATAGTGATTTAAGCTATAGATTATAAGGGACACAATAACTAATAATGTTAAAAATAAATTGGAAACGATTATATATATTACAGACACGATTATATTTATTACAGGCACTATTATAAATTTACAGAAATTTTATTATATTATAAAAATTATTAGCACGGACAATAATTAAATCTATTTAAGCTATAAATGCCATACTATTTGTTATATTTTATTATTCACTAAACAATTAAAGTATTTCATATAAAGTTTTACACTGACTGCCATAATTGTAAGAGAAAGCCTTGTATTTATATAATAAGCGATTATAATTTGCTTGGTATGTGTGTTATAGCGCTCCTAGCTATAATTTTTTTTTTCCGTGTAATAGTTATTTATGGTACTAGTGGGTAAAGTAAGATATTGCCCGAGAAAATTAACCTGCCAAGCCCAAGCAGGTTAATTTTCGAGAGGGCAATATCGGTTTACCTATGAGTGCCATACAAGGTTTTATCCAATAAATAGATTAGGAATTCATATTTTTATTAAAAATTTTAATGACATTTACAAGAAAATAATTTGACAAGTGACAGTTGAGTGGGTAAAATAAATAATTATCCACTCTATAAAGTAAAAGCCACGCGGGGGCTCTTATTGAGTTTATCTATTTAAAATAAAGCTGGTAATTGTCTTATTATCTGTATGTATTGGATAAAAGTAATTGTTCCTGACAAAAATAAGTTAATCGGAACTTTCTTTCAGCTTTTTCATTTTTTTAGAAGTTTAATCTCCCATAACTTTTTTTGTTTTTTTGGGGGATTACTTTCAAAAATAATAGGGATTTTCCCCTCGTAGAAATTAATTTTTCTTTAGTTATTGTGTTCACAAAAATCATGACATCGGACGGACGGACAGAGACAGATAGTCAGACAGACATTTGAAAAAAGAGTTGCTTATTTTTTCATGAAACAAATTTGTATCCAAAATTTTTTTGCCTAGGACGAATTTTGATTTTTTTTTTGAAAATTTGAAACTACCATTTTTAAATGGATTTTTTTCAAATTTGGTGCAAATTTTAGCGTAAATATAACTTAAAAAAAAAACAAAAAGTTGTATAACTATACACTCTAAATTTGCCCGTCAATCTTACAGTAGTTTTAACTGTAATAATTAAAGCAAATTTACAATGTCAGAACTTGAATTTACAATATTTATTAAATTAACCTCAATATTACTGGGTTTAGTAAAATCTCAGCTCTTTTCCTGCCGATACAATAATTTTGCATTAAAATTCATGCATGGTCCAAAACCCAGCACTTTTACAGACAGTCCCGAAAATTACCATAATAATAGCAGTAAAATTACCAAAATAAAAATTCACATTTTTAAAGATAACTGTCAATTTACAGTACTGATTTAAATTTACCACTTTCTTTGCTGGCAACATATGACCTACTTTATTTGCTGTAAAATTACCATATTTGCATTTACAGTGTATATAGTAGTCGCCACTTAAAAATAATATCCACAATTCTATTAAATTTAAATCAAAACTTCACCAGGAGAAAAATGCTGGCAACTTCGAGGAGAATTCTATAGAATACGAATCATTATATATACAGTGCGGTCCAAAAGTCACCCCCCCCCACTTTAAACTTTTGAACGAGTTGAGATATCGACTTCAAATTTAGAACTCTTAAGTAAGACAACTTAAACTATCTTTTAGCATATATTTGATATTTTCAGCTCTTAAAATGGGGGCAGGGGGCATGGGGGGACATTTTTTTTAAATGGAAAGGGGGGTCGTGTGATACATCATTTTAAAGCTTATAAAATTCTCTATTTAAACTAATATTTTTAAATTTTTTAAAAATGTTTTTTAAGGTTTTGATTTTTCAATTTTTTGTGCTTTTTAAGTTTTTTTTTTATAAATTTTAATTTATGTCAACTAAAATTAGTTTAAAAGTATAATTAACATTTTTTATGATGAAATTAGGAATTTTTAAAAAATATTTGTTTTTTTTTAGAGGAATTTTGACATTATTACCCATTTTCAACCCCATATTAAACCCATTTTTTTTTTTAATTTAAAAATATGGAGTTATATGGAGAATTTTATAAGCTTTAAATTGATGTATTACACAACCCCCCTTTCCATTTAAAAAAATGTGCCCCCATGCCCCCCTGCCCACATTTTAATAGCTGAAAGTAATAAATATATGCTAAAAGATAGTTTAAGTTGTCTTATTTAAAAGTTCCAAATTTGAAGTCGATATCTCAACTAGTTCAAAAGTTAAGAGGGGGGGGGGTGACTTTTGGACCGCTCTGTATATATACGGCTTGTTTTAATCAAATTTTATTTAAAACTATGTGAAATATAGTTTTATTTATGTATTTTTTCAACTATATTTTGTAAAGCCAGCATATATTTGATTAGAATTCCAGACTTTTGTTTTTATAAGAGGTGAAATTTTTATCTTAAAATTTATCGATTACGGTGAGTAGTTATCATATATTTTATTTTATCTTTTTTTTAATTTTAAGATTACTAAAATGTAGGGTGGGATAAAGTTTACCTGTTTCGTTAAAGTTTGCGATATATTTTAATATCTCAAGATATATAGGTACTATATATTTTTTGAGAAACTACAAGGTGTACTACAATAATACTTTTTCTCGTTTGAACTTTGCCAAATAAGGGTAATGAGCAAAAATCTCTCTCTCTCTCTCTCTCTCTCTCTCTCTCTCTTTTGTAATTTACTAACATAACAACAAGCCATTGCTATTTTTTTCTGGAAAAATCGCATAAGGGTCGAAAACATTTTTTTGCAATTTTGGCGAAAATAAATTAAAATTTACATTTGCAGGTTACTTTTTCACAATGACGGAAAATAAATAAAAATAGATTATAAAAATATAAACGAAATAATGAAAACCTTAAAACTTATCCAAACCTTTTCGCGAGAAAGTAAGTGCGGTGGAACTAAACCATTTTCAGTTTATTTCTTATATAGTAATGGAAATAAAGGCTGTTCAAAAAATTTTAGGACACCCTGTATATGTACAAACTTTAACATATTATAATATTGCCAAAATTATTGGCAAGGCGTCCTAATTATAGTTCCAATATATAGATTGGAATAGTAATAATATAATTAATAATATAAGTCTATCTGGTCACATGTATTTCAAAACATGATATATCTGCTCCACCCTAATTATTACCTATCATTTAAAACGTGAGTTTTTTAATATCTGAGTTGTTTATATCGTTTATAAATATTAGCTACAATGATATATATCTTTAGAAAAATAAAATGAAAGACTGGTTAAAAATATCCTTATTATTATGCAGCTTTGGGTTCCTCAAAGATCTAAGGTTCGCAGAACCCTTTATATTTAAATTTGAGACAGACAAAAGATGGAGAAACGTGACAGAAGAACAAGTGATCCAAGAAGTGTATCCCATAGGGACCTACACAACTTTAGCAGATTTGGTTATAGTGTTTTTGGTGACCGATTTGTTTAGGTATAAACCACTTATTGTTCTCACTGGAATCTTTTATGTAGTGTGTTGGGTTCTGCTGATTTGGACTAGATCTATTTTTAATCTGCAACTTGTTGAGGTAAAATATAATAAATTATACCGACCCACAAAAAAAAGTTCAGTTATTATTAACGAGACTTTTTAAAATAGGGTCCGAAATTTTAAGGCACTGATAAGGCACCCCCGTTTTGCACACCCCTGGTTAAAATAAGCACATCAAAATAACATTAGATTACGTGCAAAACCTCGTTGCTATATCTGAAAGGGTTTCTGAGTTATTAAATAAAAACCAAATTTTTAAGACACTTTCAAAGGGGCTTAGCTCCCTTATGACGCATTTTTAGACATAGAATGACCCCTTAAGATTTAGGTAAAATCGCAGAGAAAGTTATCTTAACCCTCTAAGGATTTTTTTACGACTATTTGCCTCCCAGACGACGAAAATTTCAGGACTGGACGGACGGTTGACGGATATTGCAAATAATTACATACGAAATCGTTTAAATCGTTTAATTTTATTAAGAGGCATACCACAACCTAATCTAAAAATTTGATATGCTATGATAATCAAGGAACGATCCATAAACCCACATCACAGTCCGACAATGTTAGACCTCATGTCGGATATATCCGAGTCGTGTGTGACCCAAGTTATTTACTGTCAGATATATTTATCAACCGTCTTTAAAAAAGGGTTAACCAGACTTCAAAGAACTAAGCCTCCTCCAAAATAAGCAATTTGCTTTCCGATATAAGCACTCCACAGTCCATCAGGTGGATCGTCTGGTAGGCACAATTACCGATAGAATAGACCGGCGCAAATTCGCTGGACCGATCCTCCTGGATATTGCAAAAGCCTTTGACAAAGTTTGGCACAAAGGTCTTGTAGCCAAACTTTATATTCTCAGCCTCCTCATCTTAATATCCACAAAAGGAAAGGCCCCGCGCCCAAACCATTCAGATAAATGACCAAATCATTAACCCGAAATAACATATTAAATATCTAGGCATTACTCTATCCAAAAATCGAACGTGGGATCAGCACGTCAAAAACACCTCCCAAATAGACCTCATATCCTTTAAAAACAAAGTTATTTTCTAAAATTCAAATTTAAAAACATTCCTACTCTACGAAGCCCAGCTAAAAATAAAAAAAAAAACGTATACAATAAATTTTCATCCAAACCAAGATATTTATAATATGCCCCAATGGCCCTTGGCTTGTAAGAAACACACAAATCCACAGAGATCTTGACATTTTTCTACTCAAAACGGAAATCGTCCATCTTTTCTCCAATACAACTAAGGTCACTCTAACCCCTTCGTTTCAAATTTCCTTGATTACGAACACGAAATTTCCATGACCCATAAGATGTATAAACTTGTTCTCAACCAGGTGCTCTATTCTTGACCATTTTCAAAAATATTTCGCATACGCAGTTGCTATGGTACAACCAATCACATATTAGCTTCCTTAGCATCAGCGTATGCGAATTATTTTTGCAAATGGTCAAGAATAGAGCTGCAGTAACTGTGATAGATGCAACTCAGTGAGCTAGTCTCACCCCCTCTTAATCTCTATTCAGACTTATTCCTATCGAGATGAATGAGCCATAGGTACTAAGTCTGTCTCCCTAATAGACCAAACAAACTACAAATGATGATGATACAGCTTAAAAGTAAAAATAAATAAAACTACAATCCCTATGTTAAACCGTTATTATACAGTTCGTTGAAATTCACAGAAAAAGTTGGTTAATAAAAATCGTTGAAGTTTTGGAACCTTCTACCTTCATTATGTCACCCAGTGAAATTTTCTTAAAAATACTCTAATTGGTCATATGAAAGATATATTTCTGACTTTATAATTTTCGATTTAAAATAATATGGCGCCTTCCTTCTTACCCCAAAGCAAGAGATATTAAAGAAGTGAAAATTATAGGGATAACTACTAACTAAATTAATTATGAACAAAATCTTTAATTTTTTATTAGTAAACAAAATTCTATACCTATATAGTTAGGTAAACTCCGTTCGGGCCCCGAACTTCGGAGAATCCACTTTGGCTTAAAATTTGATTTTAATCTGTCATACTGTATAGATTCTAGACCTACAAACAGACTGACAGGCGGACATCCAAAAATCAAATCTGTAAAAATGTTCGTTATTACTTTTTCTTTTCTTATCTTTGCTTTTCGGGTCGCTCGAAAATAATATAATTTGTACTAGACCCCGTGTAGATGCCACATCTACAGCTACAGTGGCTGTGCCATCTCATTTTTTACATTTATTTTAGATTTTTTATGGAGCTGCAAATGCATCAGAAGTGGCTTATTATTCTTACATTTACGCGAAAGTAGATAAAAAATACTACCACCTAGTCACGTCACATTCAAGAGCTGCCAATTTAGCAGGAAGTGCAATCTCAGGAATTTTGGCACAAATTTTAATTTCATATAATTTGTGCGGTTTAATGGGCTTAAATTATTTTACCTTAGGAGGTAAGCAAATAAAATTACACCTTTTCAAATAATCCTTTCATGGTGTTTTTAATGTTAAATTCCATAATTTTTAACTAAGTATGAAAATATAAATTTCAGAATAGTGGTTGGGGAATGGGGCTCAACCAGAGGTCTGTCAAGTTTTTCAGGTAATACAGGTGTATAGAAGCAAAACCTATGTATTTTCTTCGGTCGATTTGGTGTAGTTTTTAAGATATTTTCTGAGCTTTAATTGTTAATTGCTTCTATACACCTGTATTACCAGTATTACCTGTATTACCATCATTACCACTAAAAAAGTTGAGTTTTTTATCCATTTATTATCAATATGTGGTTAACCTCTTCAGACCAAGGTCTGGCCTAAAAAAATGTATTTATAACTTTTTTTTTGGTCATATTTTAGAACTTTATCAAACACATTTTTTCTTAAATAAATATTAAAAAAAATTAGAGTGGCGTAGAAATTTTGTAGATTTTAAGATACTAAAATAAATCTGAATCTCATATTAAAAAAATTCTAACTCCATCCCTAAGGGAGGGGGCTGGGGGGAAATAGTTTTTTTTACAATAGTTTCATAAAAATTGACATATAGGGGTTTTTGAGGTCGCTTCTGATAATTAAAAAAATCTCGACCCCCGGGGGCGGAGGGTAGATAATTTTAATTGTTTACATGGTTTTCGTGAAAATTAGTATATAGGGGTTTTTGGGGTCGATGAAACTAAATCTGATATTCTAACTCCACTGTACATAGTTTTTTTTTTCAAAAAATCCTTTTCGCCACATATGGAAAACTTGGTATTGAAGAGGTTAAAAATTCAGAACGATTCATTTAATAGTTTTTGCAAAATTGCAATTGTTTATCCCAGAGATGTTTTTTTTTACAATTATATGCTTACAATAATGAAGATATAATGATTCTACGGGTATCGTATGAAAGGGGAAGAGTTTTTTTATCAAAAGAAATTATTAATAAAAAAAAATCGATATTTAGCATTACAAAATCTTGTTATAAAACACTGTCATTTTTAACTTAAATAATTTGAAAAATTACGTTTAGGAGAATGATTTCTTCATGTCCGAAAGACTGGTATTTTTACATGAATTTAGAAAAAAAAAAGATTGTTTTAGGTTAATATTTGCCCCATATTAACCTAAAACAATCTTTTTTTTCCAAATTCATGTAAAAATACCAGACTTTCGGACATGAAGAAATCATTCTCCTAAACGTAATTTTTCAAATTATTTAAGTTAGTCACTTTTTTTAAATTCACAGCTACTTTGTTCACATAAAATTGAATAAAAATCAATTATTTATAACAATATTTTATATATTAAAGTATAACCCATTCCTATATTTGTTAAAAACAATAACACAAAAAATATTGATATTTTGCAAAAAAAAATTGAATTTATTTAAATATTTTTCCAAAAATGTCATTTTGGAGTGTTACGCCCATGTTAATGGTAAAGGAAAATAGCGTTACAGGGGGGGTGGGGGTCTAAAATGATCAAAATTTGCGTTACGTAATAGTTGAACGTTCCCAAAGCAGTCGTTGCATTTTCGTCATTGGGATTAATATTCGTAAAATTTATGTAAAAAACCACCTATACCTAACCTAGTATCACTTATAATATTACCCCTGAGAATGTACCCTAAAAATCAGCCAATAAGAATACATGACGTACTCTTAGCTTCGTATATGTCAGAGGTAGAAATAGTTACTTGGTTAAAAATTATGGTTCTACATTGGCCAAACTTTAAAACACGAATTAAAATCATTTATTGTTTTTAATAATTTTTTTATGTTTAAGCAATGATAATTGCAACGATATTTGCCATTTTCCTACCATCAGCAGAAAAAAGTATATATTTCCACGAACCAACACAAACTGATCTATCTTTACTGGAAAAAGCAAAAAAAGCCTTTTTAAAAATGAAGCAACATTTTCTAATTTCATTTTCAAATCTATACGTTTTAAAATGGTCTCTATGGTGGACACTATCTTCTGCTGCATGGTACCTAGTGCAAACTTACAATCAAACATTATGGGAGGCAATTTTAACAGACAAAAATAGCCCAGACTACAATTCAAGTAATTATAACGGTACCACTGAAGCGGTATTGACTGTTGCCGGTTTTCTAGCTACTCTTTTAGCTGGATATACGAAACTTAACTGGAAAATCAAAGGAGACCTACCGTTAGCTACATGCGCGTTACTGCAAGGGTTTATACTTATATATACCTCAGAAATTAATAGGATTTTTGTTAGTTACGTATGTTACGTTACGTATGGTGTATTGTTTTATTTTACAATATCGGTAGCTAGCTCAGAAATAGCTAAATATATAGCGGAGGATAGTTATGGTCTAGTTTTTGGTATAAATATGTTTGTTTCTCTAATTATATCGAGCATAATGTCTGTTTTATTTGTAAGTAATGGTATCGGATATGCATTACCTCCTAAGCAACAGTATTACATTTATGGAATATTTAATATTGTTTTGTCGGTAATTTTTATTGTAATAGGTTTTACCTTATGGGGTTTATCAAAAAACAATCAAAAGAATGTTATGTAATAAAAACCATACCAAAGGGTGTTTTTAACTTGTTAAATATTGTATGTAATTTGAATTACTTGCTTTTCTTATTTAGACGTCTTTCATGTTCGGTCATCTATGTGAATATGTTTATTCAATTGTATAGTATATTTGTGTATTTGTATCGTTATTTTTGAAATAAATATTTATTATTATTATTATTATTATAAGCACCTTGTAAAAAACTTGGTATAGAATCATGTTAAGTAGAACAAATACGTAATGTACCTACGTATCTTTGCGTATTAAATAATACCATTTTGCAAAATTCTATACGTTTTAATACGGTATTTTTTAAAGGATATAGAGGTCTGTATCATTTAATAAAACAACTATGTATAATAAAATATCTTGTAAAAAACTTGTTTTTTACTATATATCTATAATAAAAATCTCAAGTAAAAACCTCGTTAGTGGTGTGAAAAAATATTTACAATGTTGTTTGGGGATTATGTGTGAGATTCTGTAAGGCTTTCTGTCGATCCACCTATAAAAATGACAGTTCAAGGTCATGTTCTACTAACTTTTAAACGCTTTGACCTAGAAACATTAATTTTTGTATGTATGTCTTTTGAAACAAGACCAATCGATCCAACTGGCAGTTCAAGGTCATATTATGCCAGATTTTAAATGGCTTGATCCAAAAGCATTAAAGGGAGAAAACGCGATATACTGTGAATAATATAATTGTAGCTTTCTGTCGGTGAAACTTTTGATTCCGTCGATTTAGATCGAATGAACGGAATTAAAGTGGTGGGGCATCTGTCATATGAAATTGAAAAGCGCGCCATCGTAACGTTTTAACCTTTAAAAGTTATGGCATTTGTGGTAAAATTGAAAACACAAAGAAAAATATTATTTTGCTGAACAATGGATAAATTCTAGAATCCTTTTATGGAATAGTGGAGAATTTTATATTCTGTGTCTACCAAAACAAAAGTAGGTACCAATTATCAGTCTAATCAGATTTAGGGGTTTTGTCTGGGAATAACTTCCTCACAGTAGTTTTTATTTTTGAAAACTTTTTCATTTGATGAGCTAAAAACATAACATAGCATTAATAAAACACATTTTCGAGAGTACTTACTTAAATATTATATCATATCTGAACTAAGTCCAAAATTTTTACATAATATACTCCTTATTCTATTACTTTCTTGATAAAACAGATTACAAGGTCTAACGCTCTTTCATTTATTGTATAAATTTTATTCTGAGCGGGGCGATGACAGAATACCCCCGTAGGGCTATTTAAAAAAAAACTAGGTTAGGCTTTAACCTATAAAAGGAAAAGCATAGAATAATATTCCCTATATTGAAAATGCAGATTGAATGTAGTTTCTGGGCATCGAGAGAATAAGTTCCGGATATCTGATTAGCTGAGAACACAACACAAGCATTTGCCAAGTTTTCCCACCAGCAACAGCAAAGCTGAATGCAGGGTAATCATAAAAAATGTTGAGTAGCATTGTTTTTTTAAAGTCTGTCAACTATGAGACTTAAAACTCTGTTAAACGAGTTTTATGTCTTTTGATTAGTTTTGCTTTCGACACTGAACGCATCTAAAATAACGCCCCATGGCGACTTGCATTCAGTTTATATTTCAAAGATCTTGCGCACATGGATATCGGAAATTTACACTCTTACTGCATTTGTGATAACAAATGACATTGTAAAACAAAGCGTAAACGAAACTTTGTGCATTCCGTCCAAACCATTCAAACCGCGGAATAATCCGACAAAACGCAACAAATATGGAATGCGAAGCATTACATATCTTCACGGCTTGTTTCTAATTCCATCAATATCACGGTGCAGTGGAGCGGACTCATATGTGATTCTGTATAGAGCTGCACAAAGCCGCGTTGAGAGTTTGCCATTGTTTCGTGTAATGACTGCTTGCAGTTCACCGAGATATGAGACGATATTCTGTGTATTCTGGCTATTAGACGTTATATTATATACAATAGTCTTATACCTAGAGAAGCAGAGCGTATAACTAAAATTACAGTATACAGACTGGCACAAAAAACTTCAGACCAATAAAACACACCAAGAATATTGATGGCTTTATCGATACATCACTTGTAAATTGTTGTATATCGAAACCAGGTTAATCTCGAAATACAGTTTAGACTTAGGTATGGATAATAACTATTCTACTTTATTGTGAAAAGGTTTACCAAATATACCGTAAAAAAAACACTACTTATTTTTGTCTGTCCATTGGGTGCTGCACTAGGGACACTAGATCTAAGTCTAACGTTATTCGCTTTTAGTTAGATTTTAGAAACCACTCAGTTTCCTGGTACAAATTGTTTACTTATTTATTTGGGCTCTCAATGACTTTGTGTAATACTATGAATAAATAAATAAATAAATAAATAAAAATATTATTTTAAAACCATAAATCGATTATCGAGATTATAATCTAACGGGTGAAACGTTTTATAATCACAAAAAAGAATCAAATAACGTTAAATTTTTAATAAATAAGTTAATTTAAACAAACATTACATTTTCTTGTTTATTAATTGAAAATAAAAGACGGTTTAATCTAAAAATAAAAAATAAAAAAATATTATTTTTTAAATACTTTAATTTTTAAAATTTTAGTTTATTTTAGTTTTTATTTTTAATTGTTTAATAATTTTATATTAACCCTTCTTTTGTTTTAATGTAAGAGAATATAACTTTGTTCAAAATTACCTATCTAATCATAAGTTATAGATGTTATGTGACCTTTTTTTACGATAATTTCTAAAATTTTAGTTTATTTTAGTTTTTATTTTTAATTTTTTAATGATTTTTTTTAAACCTTATTTTGTTTTAATGTAAGAGAATATAACTTTGTTCAAAATTACGTATCTAATCATAAGTTATAGATGTCACGTGACCTTTTTTTACGATAATTTCTAAAATTTTAGTTTATTTTAGTTTTTATTTTTATTTATTCAATAATTTTATTTAAACCTTCTTTTGTTTTAATTTAAAAGAATATAACTTTTTTCAAAATGAGCTATTTAATCATAAGTTATAGAGGTCACGTGACCCTTTTTTGCGATTAAAAAACGTTTCTTTTGATAGATTATTTTATTTTTGGTTTTAAATCAATTCTTACATAATAAGTAAACAAATACATAATAAAGGAAAACTAAGTGTTTTCCAAAGGTGAACTAAAAGTGAATAACGGAGAACCGTGAATATATTGGCCATTAAATTCCTTACAAAATAAAACTAAAATTCCCTATCTAAATGACAGGAAAGGCCTTTCCGAAGGAGTATAATAAAAATAAATTGGCGCTTTAGTGTAGCCGGTTTATAAAACCACTTTACTGCCTCAAATTTTTATAAGATTAACTTTTCGAGTTTCCCCTCGGAGTTTCCTTTAAAACCAACCAGGGATTATAAAATTATCTGTTACTAAAGAGAAATTTAATTTTTTATTTAATTTTGGTTTGAGCGCTCAAATCTTGTTTCAGTTTTAAATTTATACAGAACTTGATGATGTGGTATTAAACTGTTTGTTACAGTATTGTGATCGACCTATTTTTTTTTTGCTTAGTCTTATTTTTTATTATTCGTGAAGAAAGGTCATAGAACGTTATAAAATTTTTCCCGACTGTCTGTCTGTGGATCTTTTAACCTAAAAGGTTCAAATTTCTATCAGAGCTTTTTTATATGAGTATCCCGGTGCCGGATCGCATATGAATATTATGGAATGGTTTTGGGGGGTTATTAATTTTAATTTTAAAGCATTTATTGAACAAAAATCTAGATGATTATACAGATAATTGTACAGATAGTTATGGTTATATTATTAAAATTAAATTATATCACATTGCACTACATTACATTTAATTAGGTATTAATAGTGAGAACAATTTGATTAGTTTAATTAATAATTAATAACCAGTCGGGAAATTACAGGGTACCGGAAATGCACTCAAATTATTTATAATAAAAAAAATATATTACTCAAAAAATTGTTTTATTTCTTTTTTGAAATGTATTGTACTGTATTTTCTTATGTTCCTGGGTAGGCCTACCCTGGTTGTTGTATACAGAGAATCCTTTTGAGTGTATAGAGTTCCCTGCATTGGTAGACCACACTCGCAGCACCTCGAGGTTTGAGTGTCTGGTATTCCTTCCATGGATATTACTCCTAGTAATAGATCTTATAGAACTATGGCCTTCTTTATTAACTATTTGATGTATGAAAAAGCAAATTTGGTTATTATATATATATATATTAGTTAGTGGAGTTATGTTATTGTGTTAAAAAACTGCCATTTCGGGTATTTTTGGTCGTAAAAAAGTTATGCTAGGGTTGCTTTTTTTTGTATTTTTTTATATTAAAAATTTTTGCATTTATATTTCACATCATTTTTTTTTCAAGATGGAAAAAAAATAAAAAGAGATTTCGTTGATCCGAGACATTAAAAACGATTCTCATTTTAATTTAATTTAATATAATATAAAGTTGTTTTATCACAAGTACCATTAACAAAGCTCTACAAAATTAAATTCGGTAACTAACAGGGTTGCGATACTTCGTTTCCTATAGATTTTAGGCAGGTGAATCCAAATATAAATTTCTATATCACATCAGGTTTTCAACAAAAAATGAGCTCAAAAATTGGATACTTTCATAGGACTTGGTTTCTGAATAAACAAAAAAAAAAAAAAAGAAAAAGATTACAAATATGAAATTTCTTTCGGATGCGTTCAAGCATTACGTCTATTTTTTTATTATTGTTTTTTTTTTGAAACACCAAGGTCATAAAAAATTCTGCTGACAGATTTAAATTCTTAGCCCCAATTTCATAAAAAGCCTACATTTATATCCAAATTTAATACCCAAACACAAGCACGGATACATCAAAAGTTTAAGGTACTCCTTACGCAATAGCCTAGTTTTTTCATTTTTTTTAAACCAAATGATTTTTAGAAATTTTTATCTCTGAATCTAACCGCAGAATAGGGCTATTAGGTGTGGTTTTCGAGAAAAATTGTGTTAAAACCACGAGCTCTGTTTTTGTGGAGCTGTGTAATTATGTATTGAGATATTTTTCCTTTGCTGGCGCTGGCAACTTGCTGGTACATATTATACATAGTGGAAATTATTTTTCTGTTTAATACGGTTAAAGTTAACATTTACAGAAAACTATTAAAGCAAATCACTGGGTCTCTTAATAGCTTTCTATTATTATACTCTTCACACCGCGTAAGCGCTAGAAGAGTTTTCCAACATTTCCGGAGCTCCACAAAAGAAAACAAAATATTCTTGAATAAAATGTGCGTGTGACTCGAAATTTTTTGGAAAAATCAAGTTGTAGGAGGGTAAGATAGTTTTTAAAAATTTAACAAAAGAGGGGTTAAACTTTGTATTACCTTTAAGGATCAATCTTTCCATGCTAAATAAATTGAAAAAAAAAATAAAAAAAAGTTTTAACCCCATTTTACCCCCTTACCCCAACCCGATTTTTATCAAAAAAAAAATATCCTAGCCACACAAAAAAAGGTCAATAGTTTTTTTTTTCCTATGTATTTGAGGTCACATCACCTGGAAAACTAATTGGATAAGGTGCTATTTTGACTCCAAATTCGGATTCAGCTCCTCAAAATACATAGGAAAAAAACTATTGACCTTTTTTGTGTGGCTACTATATTTTTTTTTGATAAAAATCGGGGTGGGGTAAGGGTGTAAAATGGGGTTAAAACTTTTTTTTATTTTTTTTTCAATTTATTTTTCGTTAAAGCGAAAAAAGACACTTTTTCGGATTTTTTTTTATTTATTTATTTATTTTTATTTTTATTTTAATAAACCTAGACCTATAGGAGAAAGTATTATCTTGTTGGCAGCAGTTTTTTTCTTAGTGGAACTTGCAGAGATATGTTTAAACCTATTTTTCTCGAAAACTATTGACCTTTGATCAAAAGGTCCACTATGTTTTTTACGTAAAATTAATCAATAAATATTAATTTTTTATCGAAATTGTAAAATTCTTAAACATAAATTTTGTTGGAGAAATATATTACAGAAACACTTCAGAACGCATGCCTCTGATATACACACAATTGTATTTTTGGGTAAGTAGGGGAATAAATAACTTATATTACCCCTATTAACCGTACTTAATTTTAATGTGATAAGTCAAAGTATTTTCTTGTAATCACACTAAATCGATTTCCCTAATTTTAACTTTTTTTATGATATAAAAAAATGAGGGTGATGGAGACAAACGGCTTTCGGATTTGGATTCAGCGACTCAAAATTAGTATAAACCTGTGTCTGGAGTCTCAGTTAGAGAAATCTTCAGATTTGTCGACCAGTGTTATTGGTTACATGTCAAAAGATGTCGAAAACTCATTAGTTTCGATTTTATCCAATGTTAAAGTTTTCGGTGGATAATAAAATACGAAGCACTAGATATCTTCACGGCTGTTTTTTTTTCTACACTAAGAAATTTAAAGTAATCCTACTATTATACATTAATCAATAAATATTAATTTTTTATCGAAATTGTAAAATTCTTAAACATAAATTTTGTTGGAGAAATATATTACAGAAACACTTCAGAACGCATGCCTCTGATATACACACAATTGTATTTTTGGGTAAGTAGGGGAATAAATAACTTATATTACCCCTATTAACCGTACTTAATTTTAATGTGATAAGTCAAAGTATTTTCTTGTAATCACACTAAATCGATTTCCCTAATTTTAACTTTTTTTATGATATAAAAAAATGAGGGTGATGGAGACAAACGGCTTTCGGATTTGGATTCAGCGACTCAAAATTAGTATAAACCTGTGTCTGGAGTCTCAGTTAGAGAAATCTTCAGATTTGTCGACCAGTGTTATTGGTTACATGTCAAAAGATGTCGAAAACTCATTAGTTTCGATTTTATCCAATGTTAAAGTTTTCGGTGGATAATAAAATACGAAGCACTAGATATCTTCACGGCTGTTTTTTTTTCTACACTAAGAAATTTAAAGTAATCCTACTATTATACAAATCCCAAAAAGCCTTTAAAATATATACTAAACTATTTCTTCACATTTTATTAGATACTCTACTACATTAATATTGGCTAACTAAATCGTCTTAAAAGGAGTTTATTTCCAAATAAGCTTTTTTCGAGAAAACAGCAAAAACCTATTTATTTGCATAACATAATGTTTTAACATCAAATTATTAATAAACAAACAAACCTTAGAAAAGAAACATCATATAAACGTTTACCATCGTTTTATTATAGAGACTATTTTTTTTCAACTATCTAAATGTTGGTTTCAACCAATAAAAAATATTGGTTGAAATAATAATATTAATATTAATGTAATATTATAATGAAATATCAACTATAAATTGCAAAATTAAGATATTTATCATGTCAGAATAACCCCATTTTAAAACTCAACGATTTAATTATAATCGAGAGGAATTCTGTACATTGTGTACACCACCAAAATTCCCATGCGGAAATTCTGCAGCGGAATATCCATCAGTTAAATTTATTAATTACACTAGACAACACGGTTTCTTGCCCTGATTGCAGTCAAATCCTTTTGGACTGAAGTTTGGCCGCTGAGACAGAATCTGGCCTCAGATTTCTGAGAAAAATAAGACAAAAGTGATAAAAAAACATTATTTATAATAAAAATATTCTGAGGACAAATTTTGATTTGGCGAATCAATATTATTTAAAAAATACCACACTCAGATTATGAAAACTTTAAATTCATAGGTAGAATAAGAAGGGATACTAGTGAAAAAAATATTTAAAAAAAATGATCCTGTGACACAACTAAGTAGGGGTGGGTGTTGAGGATAGGGGTGCATAAGGGGACAAGCTTAGTGCTACGTACTTATGCTAAGAAACGCTAAAAAGCATCACTAGGGGGTCAAAAATAAACTAAAAATATGTTACGCAATAAGTAATGAAGTGAAATTTTTATGATTTAAAATCATTAAAAAAATGAAAAAAAAAGCAATATTGTTTTTTACGAGGTTTTTTTAATTATTTTTAAATTGGCATAATTGCCTGTACTAAAGTTTAAAAAATAAGATGTGCTGGAATTTTTTAAAGGTCAAATTCGGATTCTGCGCCTTTAAATTGATAAGAAAAATATATTTTTTGAGCTTGGGAAAAAAGCTTACACTGAGTGCTTTAATTTTATTTCTTTTTCATTTATTTACTTTTTACGAACAAACTAAGCAAAATAAAAAAATATTTGTATGAACATTTTTGTAGAAAATTTTATAATCTACAAATAAGTCCTTTAAAATTTTTATACAAATTTGATAGTTTTGCCACAACTGAGTAATTAAATAAACTCTGCACTTTAATTTTAAGCTTTTTATTTTTTTTTTTCGCATACTTACTGTGACAGTGGGTCCTTCATATAGATTTTTGAATTCCTCGTATTTTTTTAATATACTCTAAAATTTTCAAAATCCTACTCTATTTTTTAAGATTTTGAAAAAAAAACGTCATTACTTCCTGGTCTTATATCTCAAAAATGTGAGGTGCTGGATTTTTTTAAGGTCGTTTCGGATTCTACGCCCTCGAATTAGTGAAAAATTTACTTTCCGCTCGGAGCACAAAAAAAGTTGCAATTTGTTGCCTATTGTTACTTGAGAAAAGGAGGATATCGTATTTTGGGTTAAATCGCCAGCAACGATAAGATTTTACATGCTTATAGATAGATAAAAAATAAATACTTAGCCCTTTTTACATCCCGGAACGTACTTTATATAGTATACACGGTGTATTTGAAATAGCGTCGGAAATTTTAACAGATGATTCTAGATCATAAAATATGACAAAAAGTTCCTATAAACATATGTCTAAAAATGCGTCAGGTTTTTTTCTTAGTTTTTAATGTACATTCGCCCTGCATCATTAAAATTTAGGTTTTCGACATTTTAGTATTTAATTTTTCGTCCTCGAACCGTGAAATTTCACTTTCAAATGAGCTTTTCTCGAAAACGGTTAATCCTACAGTATTACAACAAGAATACTTTTTTTTATGTATTTTAACCTGAGGAACCATATTTCAAAAATAAAATTGTAAAAAAGTTAGACAGAAAAAAGTTTTGTGACAAAAAACAGATAAGCCCCCCCAGTTTCGCACACCCCTGGTTGAAATAAGTACATGAAAATAACACATAAAAACGGGCCTTGGTAGGATTAGTTGACGTGCAAAACCTCGTTGATATATCTCAAAGGGTTCCTGAGTTATTAAATAAAACCGATTTTTTTAGCCACTCAAAGGGGCGTAGCTCCCTTATGACGCATTTTTAGACATATGTTTATAGGAACTTTTTATCATATTTTATCATGTAGAATCACCTGTTAAAATTTCCTACGCTATTTCAAATACACCTTGTATAGCATGTTAAATACACAAGGTAAGTAGGCTAAAATTTTCTGCCTAGTTTCTTAAGTTTCAGTGAGATTATGGAGCTATTTTTGAGGTATGTATACTAATAACATTGTAAACACAAACAATTTCTCGGGAAATTTTAAGCTGTAGTTAAATGTTGATGTTGAGGTAAACAAAAGATATGACTTTTTTTAAGAAAATTGCGTAGTTGTCACGTTTACTATAACAAAAAATTGTTAACAAATGTTTATTTTGATTAATATTAACAAATAAGCTTGGTAAGCAGTTTTTAATTATTTCTTATCATCATTTTGCACTTTTTTTACACAATAACATATTATTCTTATTTAGCCCAAAACTCATCTCAGGGTTAAAATAATATCCTTCTTTACAAGATTTTTTAAAATAATTAACCATATTATTAGTATAGTCTTTAACAAGTTTGGAATAACGCATATTCTACAGGAGTAGAAATTTTGAGACACGAGCTAGTATGGTTCCATGTGTGTACAATATACATGCTAAACGTGTTGCAGACTATACTTTTTCTTCGACTACAACACTTCTTTACCATAATTATTGTATTGTTGAATGCTTTTTTATTATATCGCTCAAGTACACACTTAAGTCTAGGGTCATGCAAAGGTAAAATGTCTCAGTGATACATTCTAACATGATATAAATGTCAGCATCATTTTTGATTAATTAAGTTCATTATAATTTAGTTAACAAGAAATGAGATGTCGCCACAAGACCGAGAATATAATATTATCGCACAGCCATATTGTAGTAGTTCATTGAAAATTATTTAAGAATGACGCTATGCTAAAATAGTCGTAGAAAAAATTATTAATGATATGTTTTAAAACTTTCTACCTTTTTTTGCGTATACCTACCTCTTAGGATATCCAGAGTTATTCTTTTAAACTAATTTAAACAGCAAACGCTTAACTCGAAGCTGTAAAAGTTATATTGCATAAAATGAACAATTTTTTGACATAAATAGTATATTATAGTTTAAAATAAAATGAAACCAGAGGAAGAAAGGGACAACATTTTAAATGGATTTTGTGATACATTTAAAAGAATTAAAATTATCTATCAAACCGTATATAAGATTTTTTTTATTCATCCTTAAAGTGTTAAATTTAGTTTTTAAATTTTGATAATTCATCCCATCAATCCATATTTTAAACCAAATTATTTAGAGGAATGGATATCGCATTGGTCTTCTGCGCATACAAATTTTTGGTTTCAACCTGATGTCAGCCATTATCTTTTTTCTTTATACTCGTAATGCTTACTCTGTCACATGCGCCACTTTTAACGCTATTTTTAAATCGGAAACCGTTAAAAGTAGTAATTACTAGGGACTTTTGTTATAGTTGGAAATATACCAAATCCCAATCTGGTAATTTGAGTTTCGCGCGACAACTAGAATTTAGAATGGATGCCAACTCGATTAGATCATGTATCCCCTCTCTAGATATGGCATTAATGTTGATTTGTTTTTAGTATAAAATTTACAAAGCTAATTGGAAAAAAAACACTATAGCGGGGAGGTGGCGCGCCATGGCGGGAAGGTGAAGTATAACATATTTTTCTACGATCTCCTATGAAAATAACATTTAGCACACTTTTTTGTTCTTTAGAAAACACCTTATATCACACTTGTTTGATATTTTTATATCACCCTTGTTTGATATTTATGTATGTAGGTTTGCCTAATTTTGTTTAGATATTTAAGTTGTAAACTACGAATTTTACTCACCTCGTTTTATATGCCATTTTCCACCTTTCATTACAGACTTTTTTTATGTCTTTTATGTTTTTCAATCCAAATATTTCTGTTTTTCATGTCAAAAATAAAAACTATAGTTATAACCTTACTAGTTTGACCCAGGTCAATATAACTTAATATGTTTTATTATTGTCTAGATTTTATAAAAATTATTTAACTTGTGATTTAGTTACCTTACATTTTATAAAAAGCATCAATATTTCCTCATGAAATGTAAAACATTGTAGAATTTTACAGTCTTATATGGTAGCATATCCAGAGAAATCAAATTTATTTAGTAAACTGTCAAATTTCCTTGATTTAAAAGATGCTTGCGGTTAGGCAACCCATTAAACAGTGTTAAGATTCCATAATGATATGTTGTATTAAATATAAAACCAAGAAAACTAAAGGTAAATAAAAAAAATATTTCCTGTTGACATATCATACATATATTATATTATATTATATGCTATTTTGTTTTGCTTTTCTCAAAAGTTCTCAGAAAAAGTAATAAACATATAGAAAATATTAAGAATTTAAGAATTCTTAAAGTTTAAACTTTAAAGTTTTTTGGGATCGTAGGAAAAATAGTGTACATAACTCGTTGGATTTCTTACACTGGTGGGATTTCCTCAGTCGCCTGACGGCTCGTTCGTAAACCTTCTCACTCACGTGAAATATGTCACTTTACACACTAATTATAATACATACATACATACATACATACATAATTATGTAATATACAATTGTAAACAAACCACTATAACGGGGATAAATATTGTTTAATTTCTTACGTGTGTAGTGTTATTCTTGTTATATTTTATTATAATAATATCTTTAAATTTCTTACCTGTTAATTGATTTTCTTGTTGAAAAATTATAAAAATAAAATTTATTTCGATTAATTTGATAAAATATAAAAGTATATTTTATTTTAACCCTGCTCGTAGGAAAAGTATTCTTTATAAAGCATGCGTAAAGAGGCTTTTCCGCACTCGATTGCTTGCCTCTTTCCGCACTTGTTAGGAAAATAGCTATATCCTTATTCCTCTAAATCATTGCATAAACCTAGTAGGTTTAACCTACGAAGAGTTCATTAAAACCCTTATATCACTTACCCTGACTAAATCAGTTAAAAGGCTCAATCTAAACGACCAATCAAGTTTGATGTCGTCCTGCTGAAGGACGTCTTGCAGAGACCCCCTGGCGCAGTATTCCGAAACAAGGGCTGCTCTCGGGGGCTCTGCCAGACAGCCGATGAGCGGATTAAGATTTTCGTGCCGTAATCCGTGGAGCACGACCAGGACTTCCACCGCTTTTGCTTTTAGCTCGCAACCGGCTGTGCCGACCGTGGGAACTGGCTTCATCTGCACCAGGTCACCCTGAAAATGGGGAAAATAGATTGAAAGTATAATTTAATAGAATAACGTTCTAAAAATTGTCTTCCGCTTAAGGCTATCATAAACATAAGCTGTTTATTAGTGATATGGGTGGTAAATGATTAATTAATTTAGTTTTTTTTTAGCATGAATCTATAAATTATAGGTTATAATACTTATAATGATTAATTCATAAACAGCATAGGGTATTTTTGACAAAATTTTAAATTGTAACGTAGGTCATGTCATATATTATTTTAATGTTAATCCAACCAAGTGCAATAGTGGAATTACACCAATAAACACACCTATTTATTGCCATATTCAGCAATGCTTTTGCTTTATGACTTAATTTTGCAAGCAATAAAGCTTCATTTAATTCTAATGCTTGTAATTTCTAGAATTACATAACAAGTAGAACTCTTCTCTCTAGAATGCGCATACCGTTAATATAAAGTATCGCCAACATCTCGGTTTGTTTGTAAACAAATAGTAGATATATTCAGGCCTGAATTACCAGTAACTGTTATTGTTGTCTCGGTTAGAACAAAGCTGTGCGAGTAAGACAGACAAATGTATATGTTGGCTACGTTTTTTTTCAGTTTTTACAATGCCTATTCTAGAGAGAAGAGTTATTAGTTCGTTGTAAGAAATCAAACATCTTCCGTTTAATAAAATGTTGGGGTGACAATGTATACCGTTTGTAGGAATTAAAGGATGCTTTTGTGTATTTCGGTATAAAATTTATTAATAGCCGAGCCGACTTTCAGCTACCTATGTAGCCATTTTCAAGGCTCTTTTGTCAGGCGTACAAAATAGTCCCGATCACACTTAAAATAAACATTAATAATAATAATGAAAATGACTAACCGGCGTGAAGTTAGCAACGATTTTTCCAGCAACGGTTTTTCTACATTGGTTTTTCAATAACTTCTTTAATAAAAGGTGTCAGACATTACAATTGGTACAGTAAATGCACATTGTCGAGTAGTTTAAGAAAAAAATATAGACATCCAAATATCGGAGGATGAAGAGGTCAAATTGACCTCTAATATAATAACATTCATAGCGTTACTATTAGAAGGTGTCACACCTTCAAATTGGTACAGATGATGCACATTATCGAGTAGTTTAACAAAAAAAATACAGACATCCAAATATCGGAGGATGGCAAGGTCAAATTGACCTCTAATATAAAAAAATCATAGTGTTACTATTAGAAGTTGTCACGTCTTCAAATTAATACAGAGGATGCACATTAACAAGTTCTTTAAAAAAACAAATACAAACTTACTAATATCGGAGGATGACAAGGTCAAATTGACCTCGTAAATATAAAAAAACCCATAGCGTTTCTATTAGAAGGTGTCACACCTTCAAATTGGTACAAGTGATGCACGTTAACAAGTAGTTTGAGAAAAAAAATACAGACCTTCAAATATCGGAGGATGACGAGGTCAAATTGACCTCGTAAATATAAAAAAAATCATAGCGTTTCTATTAGAAGGTGTCACACCTTCAAATTGGTACAAGTGATGCACGTTAACAAGTAGTTTAAGAAAAAAATCACAGATCTCCAAATATCGGAGGATGACGAGGTCAAATTGACCTCGTAAATATGAAAAAATTCATAGCGTTACCATTAGAAAGTGTCACACTTTTAAATTTGTATAGTAGATGCACATTGATAATTAGTTTAAGAAAAAAAATACAGAACTCCAAATATCTGAGCATGACCTGGTCAAATTGACCTCGTAAATATAAAAAAATTCATAGCGTTTCTATTAGAAGGTGTGACACCTTCAAATTCGTACAGGTGATGCACGTTAACAAGTAGTTTAAGAAAAAAAATATAGACCTCCAAATATCGAAGGATGACGATGTCAAAATGACCTCGTAAATATAAAAAAATTCATAGCGTTACCATTAGAAAGTGTCACACCTTTAAATTCTTACAGTAGATGCACATTAATAAGTTGTTTAGGAAAAAAAAAACAGACATCTAAATATCGGAGGATGACGGGGTCAAATTGACCTCTAATATACAAAAATTCCAGCAACGGTTTTTTAACATTGTTTTTTGGTAACTTCTTCAATAAAAGGTGTCAAACATTAAAGAGTGGTTTAGGAAAAAAATATATAAACGTCCAAATATCGGAGGATGACGAGGTCAAGTTGACCTCGTAAATATAAAAAAATTCATAGCATTTCTATTAGAAGGTGTCACACCTTCATATTAATACAGGTGATGCACGTTAACAAGTAGTTTAAGAAAAAAAATATAGACCTTCAAATATCGGAGGATGACGAGGTCAAATTGACCTCGTAAATATAAAAAAATTCATAGCGTTTCTATTAGAAGGTGTCACACCTTCAAATTCGTACAGGTGATGCACGTTAACAAGCAGTTTATGAAAAAAAATATAGACCTCCAAATATCGGAGGATGACGAGGTCAAATTGACCTCGTAAATATAAAAAAATTCATAGCATTTCTATTAGAAGGTGTCACACCTTCATATTAATACAGGTGATGCACGTTAATAAGTAGTTTAAGAAAAAAAATATAGACCTTCAAATATCGGAGGATGACGAGGTCAAATTGACCTCGTAAGTATAAAAAAATTCATAGCGTTTCTATTAGAAGGTGTCACACCTTCAAATTCGTACAGGTGATGCAAGTTAACAAGTAGTTAAAGAAAAAAAATAAAGACCTCCACATATCGGAGGATGACGAGGTAAAATTGACCTCGAAAATATAAAAAAAATCATAGCGTTTCTATTAGAAGGTGTCACACCTTCAAATTGGTACAGGTGATGCACGTTAACAAGTAGTTTAAGAAAAAAATCACAGATCTCCAACTATCGGAGGATGACGAGGTCAAATTGACCTGGTAAATATGAAAAAAATCATAGCGTTACCATTAGAAAGTGTAACACTTTTAAATTTGTGTAGTAGATGCACATTGATAATTAATTTAAGAAAAAAAATACAGAACTCCAAATATCGGAGGATGACCTGGGCAAATTGACCTCGTAAATATAAAAAAAATCATAGCGTTTCTATTAGAAGGTGTCACACCTTCAAATTCGTACAGGTCATGCACGTTAACAAGTAGTTTAAGAAAAAAAATATAGACCTCCAAATATCGGAGGATGACAAGGTCAAAATGAACTCGTAAATATAAAACAATTCATAGCGTTACCATTAGAAAGTGTCACACCTTTAAATTCTTACAGTAGATGCACATTAATAAGTTGTTTAGGAAAAAAAATACAGACATCTAAATATCGGAGGATGACGGGGTCAAATTGACCTCTAATATATAAAAATTCCATCAGGGGTTTTTTAACGTTGTTTTTTGGTAACTTCTTCAATAAAAGGTGTCAAACATTAACGAGTGGTTTAGGAAAAAAAATATAAACGTCCAAATATCGGAGGATGACGAGGTCAAGTTGACCTCGTAAATATAAAAAAATTCATAGCATTTCTATTAGAAGGTGTCACACCTTCATATTGGTACAGGTGATGCACGTTAACAAGTAGTTTGAGAAAAAAAATATAGACCTTCAAATATCGGAGGATGACAAGGTCAAATTGACCTCGTAAGTATAAAAAAATTCATAGCGTTTCTATTAGAAGGTATCACACCTTCAAATTCGTACAGGTGATGAACGTTAACAAGTAGTTTAAAAAAAAAATAAAGACCTCCAAATATCGGAGGATGACGAGGTCAAATTGACCTCGTAAATATAAAAAAAATCATAGCAGTTCTATTAGAAGGTGTCACACCTTCATATTGGTACAGGTGATGCACGTTAACAAGCAGTTTAAGAAAAAAAATATAGACCTCCAAATATCGGAGAATGACGAGGTCAAATTGACCTCGTAAATATAAAAAAATTCATAGCGTTACCATTAGAAAGTGTCACACCTTTAAATTCTTACAGTAGATGCACATTAATAAGTTGTTTAGGAAAAAAAATACAGACATCTAAATATCGGAGGATGACGGGGTCAAATTGACCTCGTAAATATAAAAAAATTCATAGCGTTACCATTAGAAAGTGTCACATCTTTAAATTCTTACAGTAGTTGCACATTAATAAGTCGTTTAGGAAAAAAAATAGAGACACCTAAATATCGGAGGATGACGGGGTCAAATTGACCTCTAATATATAAAAATTCCAGCAACGGTTTTTTAACATTGTTTTTTGGTAACTTCTTCAATAAAAGGTGTCAAACATTAACGAGTGGTTTAGGAAAAAAAAATATAAACGTCCAAATATCGGAGGATGACGAGGTCAAGTTGACCTCGTAAATATAAAAAAAAATCATAGCGTTTCTATTAGAAGGTGTCACACCTTCAAATTGGTACAAGTGATGCACGTTAACAAGTAGTTTAAGAAAAAAATCACAGATCTCCAAATATCGGAGGATGACGAGGTCAAATTGACCTCGTAAATATGAAAAAATTCATAGCGTTACCATTAGAAAGTGTCACACTTTTAAATTTGTATAGTAGATGCACATTGATAATTAGTTTAAGAAAAAAAATACAGAACTCCAAATATCTGAGCATGACCTGGTCAAATTGACCTCGTAAATATAAAAAAATTCATAGCGTTTCTATTAGAAGGTGTGACACCTTCAAATTCGTACAGGTGATGCACGTTAACAAGTAGTTTAAGAAAAAAAATATAGACCTCCAAATATCGAAGGATGACGATGTCAAAATGACCTCGTAAATATAAAAAAATTCATAGCGTTACCATTAGAAAGTGTCACACCTTTAAATTCTTACAGTAGATGCACATTAATAAGTTGTTTAGGAAAAAAAAAACAGACATCTAAATATCGGAGGATGACGGGGTCAAATTGACCTCTAATATACAAAAATTCCAGCAACGGTTTTTTAACATTGTTTTTTGGTAACTTCTTCAATAAAAGGTGTCAAACATTAAAGAGTGGTTTAGGAAAAAAATATATAAACGTCCAAATATCGGAGGATGACGAGGTCAAGTTGACCTCGTAAATATAAAAAAATTCATAGCATTTCTATTAGAAGGTGTCACACCTTCATATTAATACAGGTGATGCACGTTAATAAGTAGTTTAAGAAAAAAAATATAGACCTTCAAATATCGGAGGATGACGAGGTCAAATTGACCTCGTAAGTATAAAAAAATTCATAGCGTTTCTATTAGAAGGTGTCACACCTTCAAATTCGTACAGGTGATGCAAGTTAACAAGTAGTTAAAGAAAAAAAATAAAGACCTCCACATATCGGAGGATGACGAGGTAAAATTGACCTCGAAAATATAAAAAAAATCATAGCGTTTCTATTAGAAGGTGTCACACCTTCAAATTGGTACAGGTGATGCACGTTAACAAGTAGTTTAAGAAAAAAATCACAGATCTCCAACTATCGGAGGATGACGAGGTCAAATTGACCTGGTAAATATGAAAAAAATCATAGCGTTACCATTAGAAAGTGTAACACTTTTAAATTTGTATAGTAGATGCACATTGATAATTAATTTAAGAAAAAAAATACAGAACTCCAAATATCGGAGGATGACCTGGGCAAATTGACCTCGTAAATATAAAAAAAATCATAGCGTTTCTATTAGAAGGTGTCACACCTTCAAATTCGTACAGGTGATGCACGTTAACAAGTAGTTTAAGAAAAAAAATATAGACCTCCAAATATCGGAGGATGACAAGGTCAAAATGAACTCGTAAATATAAAACAATTCATAGCGTTACCATTAGAAAGTGTCACACCTTTAAATTCTTACAGTAGATGCACATTAATAAGTTGTTTAGGAAAAAAAATACAGACATCTAAATATCGGAGGATGACGGGGTCAAATTGACCTCTAATATATAAAAATTCCATCAGGGGTTTTTTAACGTTGTTTTTTGGTAACTTCTTCAATAAAAGGTGTCAAACATTAACGAGTGGTTTAGGAAAAAAAATATAAACGTCCAAATATCGGAGGATGACGAGGTCAAGTTGACCTCGTAAATATAAAAAAATTCATAGCATTTCTATTAGAAGGTGTCACACCTTCATATTGGTACAGGTGATGCACGTTAACAAGTAGTTTGAGAAAAAAAATATAGACCTTCAAATATCGGAGGATGACAAGGTCAAATTGACCTCGTAAGTATAAAAAAATTCATAGCGTTTCTATTAGAAGGTATCACACCTTCAAATTCGTACAGGTGATAAACGTTAACAAGTAGTTTAAAAAAAAAATAAAGACCTCCAAATATCGGAGGATGACGAGGTCAAATTGACCTCGTAAATATAAAAAAAATCATAGCAGTTCTATTAGAAGGTGTCACACCTTCATATTGGTACAGGTGATGCACGTTAACAAGCAGTTTAAGAAAAAAAATATAGACCTCCAAATATCGGAGAATGACGAGGTCAAATTGACCTCGTAAATATAAAAAAATTCATAGCGTTACCATTAGAAAGTGTCACACCTTTAAATTCTTACAGTAGATGCACATTAATAAGTTGTTTAGGAAAAAAAATACAGACATCTAAATATCGGAGGATGACGGGGTCAAATTGACCTCGTAAATATAAAAAAATTCATAGCGTTACCATTAGAAAGTGTCACATCTTTAAATTCTTACAGTAGTTGCACATTAATAAGTCGTTTAGGAAAAAAAATAGAGACACCTAAATATCGGAGGATGACGGGGTCAAATTGACCTCTAATATATAAAAATTCCAGCAACGGTTTTTTAACATTGTTTTTTGGTAACTTCTTCAATAAAAGGTGTCAAACATTAACGAGTGGTTTAGGAAAAAAAAATATAAACGTCCAAATATCGGAGGATGACGAGGTCAAGTTGACCTCGTAAATATAAAAAATTCATAGCATTTCTATTAGAAGGTATCACACCTTCATATGGGTACAGGTGATGCACGTTAACAAGTAGTTTAAAAAAAAATATAGACCTTCAAATATCGGAGGATGACGAGGTCAAATTGACCTCGTAAGTATAAAAAAATTCATAGCGTTTCTATTAGAAGGTGTCACACCTTCAAATTCGTACAGGTGTTGCACGTTAACAAGTAGTTTAAAAAAAAATTAAGACCTCCAAATATCGGAGGATGACGAGGTCAAATTGACCTCGTAAATATAAAAAAATTCATAGCGTTACCATTAGAAAGTGTCACAGCTTTAAATTCTTACAGTAGACGCACATTAATAAGTTGTTTAGGAAAAAAAAATACAGACATCTAAATATCGGAGGATGACGGGGTCAAATTGACCTCTAATATATAAAAATTCCAGCAACGGTTTTTTAACATTGTTTTTTGGTAACTTCTTCAATAAAAGGTGTCAAACATTAACGAGTAGTTTAGGAAAAAAAAATATAGACGTCCAAATATCGGAGGATAACGAGGTCAAATTGACCTCGTAAATATAAAAAAATTCATAGCATTTCTATTAGAAGGTGTCACACCTTCAAATTGGTACAGGTGACGCACGTTAACAAGTAGTTTAAGAAAAAAATAAAGACCTCCAAATATCGGAGGATGACGAGGTCAAATTGACCTCGTAAATATAAAAAAATTCATAGCGTTACCATTAGAAAGTGTCACACCTTTAAACTCTTACAGTAGATGCACATTAATTAGTTGTTTAGGAAAAAAAATACAGACATCTAAATATCGGAGGATGACGGGGTCAAATTGACCTCTAATATATAAAAATTCCAGCAACGGTTTTTTAACATTGTTTTTTGGTAACTTCTTCAATAAAAGATGTCAAACATTAACGAGTGATTTAGGAAAAAAAATATATAAACGTCCAACTATCGGAGGATGACGAGGTCAAGTTGACCTCGTAAATATAAAACAATTCATACCATTTCTATTAGAAGGTGTCACACCTTCATATTGGAACAGGTTTTGCACGTTAACAAGTAGTTTAAGAAAAAAAAATATAGACCTTCAAATATCGGAGGATGACGAGGTCAAATTAACCTCGTAAATATAAAAAATTTCATAGCGTTTCTATTAGAAGGTGTCACACCTTCATATTGGTACAGGTGATGCACGTTAACAAGCAGTATAAGAAAAAATATATAGACCTCCAAATATCGGAGGATGACGAGGTCAAATTGACCTCGTAAATATAAAAAAATTTATAGCGTTTCTATTAGAAGGTGTCACACCTTCATATTGGTACAGGTGATGCACGTTAACAAGCAGTTTAAGAAAAAATATATAGACCTCCAAATATCGGAGGATGACGAGGTCAAATTGACCTCGTAAATATAAAAAAATTCATAGCGTTACCATTAGAAAGTGTCACACCTTTAAATTCTTACAGTAGATGCACATTAATAAGTTGTTTAGGAAAAAAAATACAGACATCTAAATATCGGAGGATGACGGGGTCAAATTGACCTCGTAAATATAAAAAAATTCATAGCATTTCTATTAGAAGGTGTCACACCTTCAAATTGTTACAGGTGATGCACGTTAACAAGCAGTTTAAGAAAAAAAATATAGACCTCCAAATATCGGAGGATGACGAGATCAAATTGACCTCGTAAATATAAAAAAATTCATAGCGTTACCATTAGAAAGTGTCACACCTTTAAATTCGTACAGTAGATGCACATTAATAAGTTGTTGGGAAAAAAAATACAGACATCAAAATATCAGAGGATGACGGGGTCAAATTGACCTCTAATATATAAAAATTCCAGCAACGGTTTTTTAACATTGTTTTTTGGTAACTTCTTCGATAAAAGGTGTCAAACATTAACGAGTAGTTTGGGAAAAAAAATATAGACGTCCAAATATCGGAGGATGACGAGGTCAAATTGACCTCGTAAATATAAAAAAATTCATAGCATTTCTATTAGAAGGTGTCACACATTCAAATTGGTACAGGTGATGCACGTTAACAAGTCGTTTAAGAAAAAAAATATAGACCTTCAAATATCGGAGGATGACGAGGTCAAATTGACCTCGTAAATATAAAAATATTCATAGCGTTTCTATTAGAAGGTTTCACACCTTCAAATTCATACAGGTGATGCACGTTAACAAGTAGTTTAAGAAAAAAAATATAGACCTCCAAATATCGGAGTATGACGAGGTCAAATTGACCTCGTAAATATAAAAAAATTCATAGCGTTACCATTAGAAAGTGTCACACCTTTAAATTATTACAGTAGATGCACATTAATAAGTTGTTTAGGAAAGAAAATACAGACATCTAAATATCGGAGGATAACGGGGTCAAATTGACCTCTAATATATAAAAATTCCAGCAACAGTTTTTTAACATTTTTTTTTGGTAACTTCTTTAATAAAAGGTGTCAAACATTAACGAGTGGTTTAGGAAAAAAAGTATAAACGTCCAAATATCGGAAGATGACGAGGTCAAGTTGACCTCGTAAATATAAAAATTGTTTTTTGGTAACTTCTTCAATAAAAGGTGTCAAACATTAACGAGTGGTTTAGGAAAAAAAAAATATAAACGTCCAAATATCGGAGGATGACGAGGTCAAGTTGACCTCGTAAATATAAAAAATTCATAGCATTTATATTAGAAGGTATCACACCTTCATATTGGTACAGGTAATGCACGTTAACAAGTAGTTAAAGAAAAAAAATATAGACCTTCAAATATCGGAGGATGACGAGGTCAAATTGACCTCGTAAGTATAAAAAAATTCATAGCGTTTCTATTAGAAGGTGTCACACCTTCAAATTCGTACAGGTGTTGCACGTTAACAAGTAGTTTAAGAAAAAAAATAAAGACCTCCAAATATCGGAGGATGACGAGGTCAAATTGACCTCGTATATATAAAAAAATTCATAGCATTTCTATTAGAAGGTGTCACACCTTCAAATTGGTACAGGTGATGCACGTTAACAAGCAGTTTAAGAAAAAAAATATAGACCTCCAAATATCGGAGGATGACGAGGTCAAATTGACCTCGTAAATATAAAAAAATTCATAGCGTTACCATTAGAAAGTGTCACACCTTTCAATTCTTACAGTAGATGCACATTAACAAGTTGTTTGGGAAAAAAAATACAGACATCTAAATATCGGAGGATGACGGGGTCAAATTGACCTCGTAAATATAAAAAAATTCATAGCGTTACCATTAGAAAGTGTCACATCTTTAAATTCTTACAGTAGATGCACAATAATAAGTCGTTTAGGAAAAAAAATAGAGACATCTAAATATCGGAGGATGACGGGGTCAAATTGACCTCTAATATATAAAAATTCCAGCAACGGTTTTTTAACATTGTTTTTTGGTAACTTCTTCAATAAAAGGTGTCAAACATTAAAGAGTGGTTTAGGAAAAAAAAATATAAACGTCCAAATATCGGAGGATGACGAGGTCAAGTTGACCTCGTAAATATAAAAAATTCATAGCATTTCTATTCGAAGGTATCACACCTTCATATTGGTACAGGTGATGCACGTTAACAAGTAGTTTAAGAAAAAAAATATAGACCTTTAAATATCGGAGGATGACGAGGTCAAATTGACCTTGTAAGTATAAAAAAATTCATAGCGTTTCTATTAGAAGGTGTCACACCTTCAAATTCGTACAGGTGTTGCACGTTAACAAGTAGTTGAAGAAAAAAAATAAAGACCTCCAAATATCGGATGATGACGAGGTCAAATTGACCTCGTAAATATAAAAAAAAATTTATAGCGTTACCATTAGAAAGTGTCACAGCTTTAAATTCTTACAGTAGATGCACATTAATAAGTTGTTTAGAACAAAAAATACAGACATCTAAATATCGGAGGATGACGGGGTCAAATTGACCTCTAATATATAAAAATTCCAGCAACGGTTTTTTAACATTGTTTTTTGGTAACTTCTTCAATAAAAGGTGTCAAACATTAACGAGTAGTTTAGGAAAAAAAATATAGACGTCCAAATATCGGAGGATAACGAGGTCAAATTGACCTCGTAAATATAGAAAAATTCATAGCATTTCTATTAGAAAGTGTCACACCTTCAAATTGGTACAGGTAACGCACGTTAACAAGTAGTTTAAGAAAAAAAATATAGACCTCCAAATATCGTAGGATGACGAGGTCAAATTGACCTCGTAAATATAAAAAATTCATAGCGTTACCATTAGAAAGTGTCACACCTTTAAATTCTTACAGTAGATGCACATTAATTAGTTGTTTAGGAAAAAAAATACAGACATCTAAATATCGGAGGATGACGGGGTCAAATTGACCTCTAATATATAAAAATTCTAGCAACGGTTTTTTAAGTGTGATTTAGGAAAAAAAAATATAAACGTCCAACTATCGGAGGATGACGAGGTCAAGTTGACCTCGTAAATATAAAACAATTCATAGCATTTCTATTAGAAGGTGTCACACCTTTATATTGGTACAGGTTTTGCACGTTAACAAGTAGTTTAAGAAAAAAAAATATAGACCTTCAAATATCGGAGGATGACGAGGTCAAATTGACCTCGTAAATATAAAAAAATTCATAGCGTTTCTATTAGAAGGTGTCACACCTTCATATTGGTACAGGTGATGCACGTTAACAAGCAGTTTAAGAAAAAAAATATAGACCTCCAAATATCGGAGGATGACGAGGTCAAATTGACCTCGTAAATATAAAAAAATTTATAGCGTTACCATTAGAAAGTGTCACACCTTTAAATTCGTACAGTAGATGCACATTAATAAGTTGTTGGGGAAAAAAATACAGACATCAAAATATCAGAGGATGACGGGTCAAATTGACCTCTAATATATAAAAATTCCAGCAACGGTTTTTTAACATTGTTTTTTGGTAACTTCTTCAATAAAAGGTGTCAAACATTAACGAGTAGTTTAGGAAAAAAAATATAGACGTCCAAATATCGGAGGATGACGAGGTCAAATTGACCTCGTAAATATAAAAAAATTCATAGCATTTCTATTAGAAGGTGTCACACCTTCACATTGGTACAGGTAACGCACGTTAACAAGTAGTTAAGAAAAAAAATATAGACCTTCAAATATCGGAGGATGACGAGGTCAAATTGACCTCGTAAGTATAAAAAAATTCATAGCGTTTCTATTAGAAGGTGTCACACCTTCAAATTCGTACAGGTGTTGCACGTTAACAAGTAGTTTAAGAAAAAAAATATAGACCTTCAAATATCGGAGGATAACGAGGTCAAATTGACCTCGTTATCCTCCGATATTTGGACGTTTATATTTTTTTTCCTAAACCACTCGTTAATGTTTGACACCTTTTATTGAAGAAGTTACCAAAAACAATGTTAAAAAACCGTTGCTGGAATTTTTATATATTAGATCAATTTGACCCTGTCATCCTCCGATATTTAGATCTCTGTATTTTTTTTCCTAAACAACTTATTAATGTGCATCTACTGTAAGAATTTAAAGGTGTGACACTTTCTATTTGGAGGTCTATATTTTTTTTCTTAAACTACTTGTTAACGTGCAACACCTGTACGAAGGTGTGACACCTTCTAATAGAAACGCTATGAATTTTTTTACATTTACGAGGTCAATTTGACCTCGTGTTAACGTGCATCACCTGTACCAATATGAAGGTGTGACTCCTTCTAATAGAAATGCTATGATTTTTTTTATATTTACGAGGTCAACTTGACTTCGTCATCCTCCGATATTTGGACGTTTATATATTTTTTTCCCAAACTACTCGTAATGCTTGACACCTTTTATTGAAGAAGTTACCAAAAACAATGCTGAAAAACCGTTGCTGGA